>WBMZ01014707.1:108890-170327 GCA_013400975.1 Atrichornis clamosus
AAATATATATATATATATATTTATAAAAACAGAGAGAGAAAATAAGCATCAGTCAGGCTATGCTCCAGCTGGAAACACTGAGCAAGGAGAGCCCCTGTGTGTGCACAGACACAGCAGCAATATCAGCACTCAGCCACGGTGCAGCTTGCCCTCTCCAGGGTCAGAACAGACCTCCCCAGGCAGGTGAGACATCCCTGCTTTGAGTGGGGAGGTTGTTTGGATACATTCTTCAAAGCCATACAGCAGCAGTACAAAAAGAACATACAAAAATCCAAAAATCCTTGACATTCATTTTAAATAATTATGAGGAATTATCTCATCTCTGAGCTCCTACATTGCACCTATTCATGTTTTACGTTTTTGTCTGCATGGATAGGCACTAGAAAATTATCATTTTTTAAAATGCCTAGAAGATTTTGCAAGGGTTTTTTTTCTATTATTTATCTCAGCTTTAAAAGGAATAGAGGTGCAAATACTAAGACACATGGTATAATTGCACTATGGATAACAGTGGTCAGATTTGCTTTGCTATCTGTGCATGTGTCACTCTCTCTCTAATTAAATAGATCAGAATTCCAAGAGGCCTGCACTTCTGGAATGCAGCCATTGGCAACACTGGCAAGCACTAGGCACTGCTTAGCTCCAGCTGTGCCTACTCAGTACCAATATCACTCACAGAGCCACAATGTCACAGCTCCGAAAGCTCTGCAGAGGATCAGCAGTGCCAGTGTCACCTCAGCCAGCAGCACACAAATGCAAGCCCTTCTGGGAGCATGAATAATGCAGGGTAGGCAAAGCACAAGGCTTGGCACAGCCTCGTGTGTGCATTAGCCGAGGCACCCAGGACAAAGTTAAACACGACTGGAGGAGTCGACAGCCTGTGTAGATTCCTGGTACCCTTTTCCGTCACCCTCAAGGGCTTCATGAATAAAGATAAGCTCCACAAACACTCTCCATCTGTTTTTTCCCCCCCAACATCATTGTACGTGCACTCTTAATAAACTTCCTTATCTCTTTTGGTAGCAGTGACCTGAAAGATTAAACAAACCGAAGCCTGAATAATTTAATAATATCCAAACAAATAGCTGAGGAAGATGATAAGGGAAAGCTTAGCTGACAGTGGTGGATGAACTAAAACTTATCTTTATCTGACAATGTGGCCAGTGTGTGATGTCAGCACAACTAAAGTTGCATCAGGTAAACAACAAACAAATTACCTTGACATTTCTGACTGTCATTTGGTGATTTCAAGTTAAATGTCTGCAGCAATGAGAGACCAAAAAAAAAAGAGGAAGACATTTAAACTTGTTAGGATAAAACCTCCGGATTTTGGTATTTTATTAATGCGAAGTTCTAAGTTTCTTCCTTTGTGGTTTTGGGGCTTGTGAGCAGTTTCTACTCATCACCCAAGATGCAGCAAGACAATCTATCATTGTACAGCAGAAAAGAAAATTAAGAGATGCCACGCGTTTCTACAGAGTTACGACCCTAAGGCATCTCTCTTTGATAGTATTATTTATTTAGCTGCTCAGATTTCACAAATCCTGCTAAAATTAATGCAGCCTAAAAGTGTTTTGTGTCACGGAGCACTAACCAGTGAGCAGCTGAGGCTTGGTTCAAACTGCAGAGTTCTACCTCTGTGACAAAATCAAGTTGTCACCTTGGTTGGCATTGTTGGGCCAGAAAAAACTTTCTTATTGGGGAAAACAGCCACCTGAAGAAAAAGGAGATTACATTTTTTTGTTTAAAAATGCTGTATTCTTAACTCTACCATCTGACATGCCCTGGCTATGGTTCAAGTTAAATTGGAGGTAGAGGTACTTACAAAACTAATATTGCACGCACACTTTTATTGGTATGAAGGAATTCCAGTTAAAACCATGGCGAATCTGTCTGTAAGGGAATTTTGAGACTTGATTCTTCACTTGTTTAGCAACTCAGGATATCCTGATCTTTACTTGTTCTCTGAGCCACCTTTTATTAAAAACACTGTGGACTTATTAGTCTCTGAAAGCCAACAGAGGGTTGAAAAAACAGGTCAATTACTTTGAAGTGTCACTTTGGCACTTTTCAAAAAAAATGTGTCCTAGAAAGGAAGACGGGAATTATTAGAAAATAGATGAGAACTTCTAAGAAAAGCAAGCAATAAATTCTCGACAACAGCAGAGAATTCAAAGCAAGCAGAAGAGAAAAATAAACCCTCTAGGAAAAGAGATACCATTTATAAATTCTAGAAAGAATACTAAACTTTCCAGAAAGCACTGGGGAATTTCTAGAATAAAAAGAGAAAATTCCTTGAAAGCACAGGAGGGAATGTCCTCAAAACAGAGAGGAATTCCCAGATGTGAGACTGAATTTATATAAAAGAGGGGCTTCCTAGAAGGCAAGTGGGAGTTATTAACAAAGGAAGTGACAGAAAGCAACTGGGGAGTTTCCTGCAAAGCTAAGGAGGAAATCTGGAAAAGCAAACAGGGAATTGCCAGAAGGAAAGTCAAGATTTCCTCAGAAGTGACCGTCCCTAGAAAGACAAGGACAAATCACTAGAAAGCAAATAAGGCATTCCTACAGAGCAAATGAAGAAAGCTGAGAAGACTTCCTTATATGTAGACAGTCCTAGAAAGCAATGAGGAATTGCTGGAAAGCAGAGCAGAAATTCAAAGACGGCAGGCTGGGAACATTCCTAGGAAATGAGGGGAAGGAGACATGGGGATTTCCTAGAGATCAGAGGGGAATCATAACAAATCTGGAAAGTTCCTGGGCTGTGATGTCTTAGAAATAAAACTGGTGCAGTCTTAGAAAATGTGGACGATTATTACAGATGTCCCAATAGTCCTAGACAATATGAAATATTCCCAGAAAGCATCAAAGAGCAGTGCTAAAAAGCAAAAGTAGAGAATTTCCAGAAAACTAAATGAATGAGTTCCTATAAACCGTGGAAAATTCCTAGAAATCAAAAAGCAGGGGGAGAAGCCTAGAAAACAAAATCAGGTAGAGTCCTAGAAAGCAATAAAGAGTGAGCCCTAAAAACCCCCATAGACTTCCCAGAAAGCAAACTGGGGAGGATTTGTAGAACTGAGATGGTTGTGGTCCTAAAAAGAGCAAAATAATGGCAAGATTCCTGTAATGCATTATGAAAGGAAGCATTAAAAGAAAGCATTATGAGGAAACCATCCTTGATTTTGAAGGAGAGGCAACATTCCAACCTGCAGGATGGGACTTTTTACACACTATATGTGCTTCTCAACTGCAGGCATATAACAGAAACACTTCTGAAGAATGCATTTCAAATAAGAATCAACAGAAAAATGTCTCCAGCTAAAGCCCTAAATCTTTGAACTGCAAAAATCATTGAGCCTTGGAGAAGTTAAGAGATGGACAGAAAGTTCAGAGCTTGAATCCAGCTCCAAAGATAAAAAGGAAGCAAAGTGTAGCAGACTTTGAGAAGCTTCACCACAGGACATTTTACGTGCACCAACAATTTCCTCTTGAACAGTTGTGTGGGCTTATCTCCAGACAATGGCAGTGCACGTGTAAACTCTGGGGAAATTGAAAAATTACTGATTTTTGTAGGAAAGTCAGAATATATACACAGAGGGTTACCACGTTATCTTACAAGCCTTATCTGTGTGCCTGTAGGGGATTACTCTACAGCCCTCTATGTAAACATGTGGGGTGATTTCTGCTTAGAGCCTTATTCATGTATTAATCTGTATATTTTATGTAAACTACTATTCCAAGCTGAAACAGAGAAAAGTAGCTTTTGCCACTTTTATCTTTTAATGGAAAGCAGATAAGGAAAATATGTGGTTCCTCATTGTCCGGGGAGATCTTATTAATCAAGTTTTTGGTTCTCTTAGCCAGCAGCTAAACTTTTGATGGGAATACGGCAACATCCCTAATTGCCAAAATATCACAAGGCTTTGGTGCTGGTCTGGTAGGCTGATCCACCCCTCATGGACAGCAGTTAGAGTTTTGCCACAAAACCTCCAAGAGGGCAGGATTAAGTGCCTATTTTCTGTTTCATTGCCTGCCTTTTTTACTATTTACACAGTGTCTGGCTTCTTGCCAAAGCATATAAACTCTTGTGAGCCAGGATTTGACTCTCCCATCTTCCCCCTCCCGCACTTCTCTTTTATTTCAGGAATTACTGAATTACTTTATATTTGAAGGAGACCCTATATAAATGCCATATGTTTATTCATTACCATACTCTTATCAGTCTTTCAGGCATGATGACAGACTGACAAGGCACAACCCCGCATTTCTGAGCCCACCTGAATGCTCCTGCCTCAGGTGGCACATAGGGGATGGGTCACAGCCCTTCCTAGCAGGAGAACAGCAGGAATGGAAATCTTACAAATTGCCTCATTTTCATTCCCATCTCAGGTTTGAAGCACTGGAAAGCAAAACGGCTTACAAACAAGGGTAGTTTTAGATGGGATTTAGCAACTAGATAAGGTATTGCAGCATAGGATGATTTTAACTACTGCAGTCTGAGAAATGCAGGCAACACATCCTAAAGTGGGGTTAGTGCCAGTGAATATAAAATAACTGAGTTTACCTCAGGCAGAACAGAAATCGCACACAAGCTGCATTCAGTACTGAGTGAACAGAGGGAATGCTACTCCACAGAATTCTGATCAGCATTTTAAAAACAGCAATAGCTGCAAACAGGTAACTGAGCAGTTTCATCCTTTCCAGCACCAAATCTCTAAAATCCCAAATGGAAGTGTAAATGGAAAAACACTCAATATCTCATGCTAAACATATAACATGAGTAAGAAAAAGTGGATTAGTCTCCTTTGGCAACAATGGCCATCTTGAACACCTGCTCCCAGCCCTGCCATCCCTGGTCCCTGGCTGCAGCTCAGTAAGTGATGTCATCTCATCCATCCTCCCCCCTGCTTGGGCAAGCTAAGAGTGTGCAGAGAGCCTCAGCCCTGCCAGAACCTCCCTGCCTGGAAGCTGTTTGTCTGGGAACACCTCTGCACCCCATCCCACGCGGGCCCTTTGATCTGTACCCTGACAGAGGGGCTGTGTGCTCGGGATGTGAAATAAAGCTGCTATTAAATAATCCCACAGGACAGAGCGGGGGGTGGTCCTTGCTGTGGGACCAACCTACGATGACATTTCCAAGGAAGAAGAATACAGCACCCACATAATCCCAATCCCATATAGGATTGTCAAAATACACACAGGGACCAGCCCAACCCTGACTGAAAGGACGCACAGGAGTTCACATAAAGGACATGAGATGCTGCCCTCAATCCCTATTTCAGACTCCAGCTGGGCTCCTATTCCAACTCACATCCTCTGTTCCTGCTTCCATCTCCTCTCTGTATGTTGAAAATACATTTTAGAGGTTCAATTCAGGTATAACTCGAAAAACAACTATGCAGAAACAGAGAATCAAGCTCCACTCTGAGGCATTAAGATGTTTACATGAACCAGTGGCTGTCAAGAAAACATAATTTTTGGCCCAAATAATATTTAATTGAAAAGAGACAGGACTGCAAGGTTTAGTATTTTAGAAGGGTTTTTAATTGGGTTTTGGGGTGGTCTTTTGGGGGTTTGCTGCTGCTGCTGCTTCTTCTGGTCAATTCCCGGTGTTGCTGCCTCCCCTTAAGGCAACTCAAGTGCCATGAGATAAAGGCTCCTAATTAAAATACACAGCCAAATACCTAAATCAAGAAAATCTATTAACTTATTCATGCACCACCTGCAAGGTCATAGAATCATTCAATGGTTTGGGTTGGAAGGGACCTCAAAGTTCCTCTAGTTCCAATCCCTCTGCCATGGGTGAACAACTCTTCCGTAAAAATGCCAAAACTGTGATTGCTCATCAGTTTGCTGTCAGAGGGACTGGACAGGTTTTTGGGTGAGGTGATCAGGGCTGCACCTCAACAAGCCATTTACCAACCAGGAACTACAGTTCCTGACTTGTAAAATGCTGTCATAGCCAGGAGTGTCAAATCCATGGACACTAATAGTATACTTCCTTTTTTTTCCTTTTTTTTGAGTTGATTGGTGATCATGACCACCCACAGCTCTCTACCACAGCACGTCCTTGGGAAGGGACCTGGTGCCAGCACTAATGAGGCAGAGAAGAAAAGAGTCACCATTTAATTAAATTTGCACACACTGACTAAAAGTCACATTACTCACCTTGAAGGAGAAGAAATTCACTTACCTGCTCTCCTTACAAGCCCAGCTCGATTAATCACTTAAGAGACTGCCTTACATCCCCACTTCCTTTTCCCTTATTTTTTTTCTTTCAGCATTCATGCCTCTCCCAGAACTTCCAGGCAAACGTGCCCTGTTGGGAGCAACCTATACTAGGAGTATCTTCTGACACTGACAGCATGAGCCAGCATCTTCTGGGGAGCTGCCCAAGCCCTGCTGCAAGGTGGCCCTGCAGGAGGTGCCAGAACGTGTGGCACAGCTGTTCCATCCCTGAGCCATGCCATGCCCATGCTGGCTTCAGGCTCAGCAGGACACACTTCTGCAAGGCAACAAACAGCCCTGTGCTATTTAATCCTGCCTGGCGTGGGTCACAGCGAGACCAGCTAACTGCCAATTTTTATTTAATCCCTAAAATTATCTTTTTTGTACACTTCACCTACATAGCCATTATAAATAATATCAGAGAAAAATATCAGTAATTTTCAACAAGTATTTGACTCACTTTAGCTAATGGCAGCTCCATGTGCATGTTGGAACTAGATGATTTTCAAGGTCCCCTTCCAACCCAAACCATTCTATTTTTCTTTGAATAACAGAACCATTTAAACAAATATTAAACCATTCTCTTTTTAAAAATTAGAAAGGAAAATGAATAGAAAATTTTATTTGTTTTTTTTAACATCCTGAAGACTTCAATGGATTATTCCAAAAGCCTCCCAATAACTGAATAGAAAATTTCTTTGGGCAACATTTGTCTTTATGACAAATCCATTCCAAATGTTTACTGTGAAAAATGCAGGGTATAAAAGCTCTTAATGGATACTGCTCTGGTGGCTGTGCTCTATGCAGTTATAAGGAATCAGAGAGAGGAAAATGCTCAGCAAAGTACAATGCTGAGCAAATATTTCTGTCTGCTTTTCTAGCTTTACAGATTCTTGGAAAACATCAGATATATGCAATGTATTCATCTGAAAGAGAGAAACAGTAGTTTTAGAGTCAAGAAATTGCTCCAAAACTGATGGCCCAATAAGATATAATAATTGATAGAACAGAATAAAACAAGTAAATGACTGTCTAATAGCTACAGCCTTCTAGGTAAGCCTGCAAGAGGTTTACTCCTGGTTTTATGCTTATATGACAAAAATTACAAATCTTTTAAAATGTAAGTAGACAGAGATAAGCAGAATTTTGCTCCCTTTTTTTTCCATACTCTTTTCCAGTAATGCATGACAAATCAGCCTGCTGAGTACAAAAATCACCTGTTTTCAGAAAGAAACCTCTGCCTCTGTCATACAAGTGGCTTTTTCCAATAGGAGAACATCCTCCATGCACATGGAGATACAGTAAGGAGATGACGTTTCTCTTTTTGTCCTGCTCTGGCAGGATGAAACCCTAAATCTGCTGAAAGAAAATAATGAAATGCAAGCTCCACTGATAAGCCTATTACACTGTCAGGCAGCAGCTGGGAGAGTTAACCTCAATCTGAAACCACCTTTAGCTCTTTGACAGAGAGGTGACACAGGCAGGCAGGTCACCACAAACATTGGGACTGCAGAAGTGTTAGATATGAAGGGACAGCATTTTTGAGTTTAAAAGGTTGGCAGTAAGCCAAACTGCAATTGCACAACGCCCATGGTATCATTTAAAATTCCTTCCCTTGCAGATATTCCAGGCTCCGTTGTTTTCTATGAGTAGTTCTTTTCTCCTGTATTCATTTGCCAGTACAGATGAGAGTCGGAGGAGAGCAATTCAGCACAAGTTGACCAGAATTTCAGAGCTCACCTCACTACACAGATATAATCAAGGCATCAAACCTGAAGGACAGAATCCACTTTCCCCTTGGAAAATGTGTCAGACCCCAAAAATCAAGCCAGACAGTGAGCTACTCCTTTCCAAACACGTTTTATTCATCATGAAGTCTATTTCAAGCAACACTGTATGGCACCCGTCAGGGTAAATGCAGATGGGTCTTTCCAGATTTCAAATTCAAATTGATGCATATTTCCTAAGCAGCGAGATATAAATGTAGTTCTGTGTTTGGAGCATTTCCCAGCCAAAATGCCATGGGCCTAACGTGATGCACAATCACATCAGGGGACTAAAGGAAATCAGGCTGTCAGGCAGCTTCCAAGGTGTAGGTGTCCATAGAAATCTGTGCACTTGCAACCTAAACTTCACACAGCAGCAGCTTACCAAGGATGACAGGCCGGTGAATCCGTCAGCTCCCTGTCCCTTATTTCTTCCCTGCTCCTAGCAGCTCCTTGGGCTGCCACTGCCTATAAGAGCTTTCCACTCCTTACAACTGCTCTGCGAGGGGGGCAGTCAGGTCTCCGGGCTCTTAGCAGGGAAAGGAGACACAAGAAGCCTCTCTCTGGGTTTGGGAGCCTTCGAGCACAGGAGCTCACATCAGCAGGCAGAGACCTGGCTCGTCAGGTCCCTGCCGTGGTTTGCCCTTGCTCAGCACCTCACACACCCTGAGCTCGACGTGGGGCTTCCCACTGAGCTCAGCAAGCTCAGTGCTTCCCTGTGCTTCCTGTGCTTCCCATCCCCCGGCCCAGAAGCCTTCTCCATAGAAAAGAAATCAAGAGAGTTGTAAAAACAGCACAGAAGGAAAAAAAAAAACAAAACCAAAACCAAAACACCACAGATCACTTTTCAAGTCTGACCTAAATGAGATGAAGCATTAGGTCAGATCACAGATTTCAAGGACATGTTTTGCCGCCACAGAAGGTCTAATATCTTGCAAATTATCAGTGGAAGCAGACACAACACTAGCAGGCCTTTGTTTTATTTTCCCTGTGAGGTTTTTTTTTATTTACAAGCTGCAGCTGAGATTCCCAGATGACAGAAACCCCTATTTCCACGTGATGTGCAATGCCCTGAAGGTGTCACACCTTCACACCTCAGAGGTCTCCAAGGGAGGCATCACACTCAAGCAGATTCTGTGTTTTGAAGCAACATCCTTGGCAGCTGGTATTGTGAATATTACTTAGAAATTCACACCATTTATCTACTTGTTCTTCTGTGACAGGCAGACCTAAAAGCAACTCAAATATTGATCCAGCTGGGACAGAGATGTGTCGTCTTAACACCCTCACAAACCTCTGCTCGAGGGGCTGGAGTTTAAAAACATTTTGCAGGCTTGGACTATCTGATTTTGAAAATTTTCTGACTTATGCTTTAATTAGTCTGCATTTCATGGCATTAAAATATTGAAATGGCTTTATTTCTGAGCACATTTCTCCCACTGGTTTCCTCAAACATATTACTTTTGAAAATCTGATTCACAATTGTTTCACTCAGGTTTCAGGAGTAAAGCAGTAAAACAAAGGGTGAGGTATAACAAGGGCAATATACATACATTTTTAAAATAAACACCTTCAATGCTAAAGAAACGTTTAGTTAATCTATTTCTCTCCAAGCAAAGAAACTGATTTATTACCTGACTTCTTTCAAGAAGAAAAGATAATCAACAGTATCATACAAATGACAAGCTGTGTTATTAGTCAGAGCTCCTGATAAAACTGCAATTAGAAGCCCAGGTTACGGTCAGAGAAAACTTGCAATTAAATAATTTATAAGTTTCACACATGACAGCATTTAGCTCCATTTGGAGTTTGATAGTATCTGCTATAAGTGTAGACAAACTATACTAAATAAATACAATTAAAATACAGAGCTGTCAATGTCTATGCTATTAACAAGCACAGGTTTATAAATTAAGCCTGAGCTAGAACAAGACTGAAATCCAGGACATTTCCATCTCCATATTTGTTTCTGCCTAAGCTGATTTACGAGATGCTGTGAGGCCTAATACCCAGTATGAGATGAAACAGTAAGATTAAGTACCATGAAAACCAGCTTTTAGTCTCCCCCATAACAGATATTATTAAATAATTAAATACACATAGATATTGCTGTTGAGCTGTAAAAAAGATGCAAAAAGACTCAAGTTTCTTTTATTTAAAAAGTACCAGTTAAAAGCAATTTCCTCACACTGGGACTTAGGGACACTAGAATAGGAAAACCACACTCTAACACAAAAGTTTGGGGAAAATCACCAACTGCATTCATAACCTAAGAGCTCTTGTACCTGCACAGTGGCATAAGCCCAGAGCAGCCATGGCAGAAGAATAATCAACATCTTTGTGCCCATGCATCCATTCACAGAAAACAACCCTTGAGCCTGGAGCAGGGTGTTAAATCCTGGGTAAGAGCCTTCCATTGCTTCCTCTGCAAGTACCCAAGGGCATGTGGGAATCCCTCCAGCAGGACCCGTGCACCTGGGAAATGGTTACCCATTGCTTCCACCCCTCTGTACTCACCTGAAGATATCCTTGATGGCCCCATTAACATGTTTTAAAGTGTAGGGAAAGTGCAGTACTGCACTTCAAAAGAGTTGGCATGAGAGACTCAAGGGTTAGAGGGGAGCTTTGGTGGGTGTTATCATGGAAAGCTTAGCTCACAGGAGCTGAAGGGCACCCCTGGGTGTAGGCTGGATTGACTTGAAATATAAAAGAGGAAAGATTTTATTAAAGAAAAAATTGATGGTAAGTAGCAGCTTGATCCTTGTCTGACTGGATATCCAATACAGAGGGGTCCTTCAGCCTGGTGTTTTTGCTGTAAAGACCATGGATCAAAAGGCTAATGCTGGTATTTCTAGCAGTATTATTTGGGGCACAGAGTTAAAATAAATAGGAACTTTCAGCCTGCCTGAAGTACTAGAAACAGGCTAGTGCCTTATTTCCCATTTATTTGACAACATGGAGAAGTAGTTTTATAAAATGCCACTCAGCTCCAGAAGCACAGTCTAAGCAACCAGTCACACAATAGACAGACTATAGAGACTGTTAATGTGATGCTTTAAAGCAAGACTTCAATAAGTTATTTGAGAGAAGCTATTCCAGCATCCCAGTCTTCCTCGAAGCTGGGGTTCACAGGGAGCTGAATATCAATACCATGGAATTACATCTGCGGCTCCTGACCCACAGCCCACAGCTGAAGCAGCACTGCCTCCACCTTCGCTGTGTGTTCTTCCCCTCATTAACCAGATTGAGGCCTCAGGTATATTCCCCAACCTCACAGCTCAGTGCAGCAAGTGCCTAATTGCTCCAGCACATGCCAGGACATGCCATCCCCTCTGCGGAGGCTCAGGAGACCACAGAAATATTTTGGTAGTTATTTAGTGCATTGCTTGACAGTTACAAATTAAGTAACTGTTTTGTCTTCTCACAAGCCCAAGCATTGCCGGGGTGAGATCTGTCCCGTCGTTCACCTGCCACTGGTGTAAATTTGGCTCTTTTCCTGTGTTTGGTGTCTCTTACCCATGTTGAAAACACCACGTGGGCATCCCCAGCGGGGAGCACGAAGTCAGGCTGAGCATCAAAGAGGTGCTCCAAACAATGCAGCGTGAGGCAGCCCAGGGTTCCTCTGTTCGGGAGGGCTGCCACCGCATCGTGTACAAGAACAACCCCTCACAGAGTTCTGCTCCGAGAATCAGAGCGCCAGGCACTGTGCTGGCAACAAGAAGGCTCATTAAGAGGAACCTCTGACAGTTGTTTTTAAGATAATTACATCCTGAAAGAGAAGGTACCTTTGTTGTCTCATTGCTGGATAGTGACACAGCCCTAAGCAGGAACAGTGAGATCTGCTGTGATTTGTCTGATCGTGTCAATAGAGGGAATAAACAAAGATATGACTGCTTAACATGGTAGAAATTAGTACCTGCTAATTACGGTAGATAAACACTTGCTGATTCCCTACCTGCCACCACCTGCTACTGCTGGATGCTTTAGCTGTGGGCTGACTGTACCTTTTCCTTTTGAACTGAATCTTTCCCTTTGCAAATGGAGCACTGAACCAGCCCACAGAGCATTTCCTTTTCATCTCTCACATGCACACAACACTTGAAAAGCAGTAAATTATACCAAAGCGGAGTCATTCAAAGGAAGTCTTCCATGGCACTGCCTACCAGCCCTCATTCTAGTTTCACTGCAATCACTCCAACAACCAAAAAAGAGAGGAAGAGATGCAGGAAAAAACCAAACAAATGGGACCAGCTGAGAGGGACAAGGGACGAGGACAAGCAAACTCTGAAATTAGTAGCTGGGTGAGGAAGGACCCTCAAGGAACTTGGACTAAATGAAAACAATTTAGTTCAATCACAAATTGCTAAGCCTTTCCCAGGCAACTCCTCACAAAACCAGGACAAGACTGAAACTTTATAAACTTATTTGGAGGAAAAAGATAAGGCCCTTTTGGATAGATAAGAGGAATGAATAGTGAAGGGTGGGACAAGCTGAAGGACACCACAAACCAGGACTCTTGTGGTGTCCCTTATTCTCCCATTCCCTGGCATAAACACAGAAAAAACCCAAACCCAAATAGAAAGTGTGAATTTCTCCATTATTCCACACTTCTTTCTGACCTGTAATTAATAATTACTAAGCTATACTCATGGATGGCTTGTCAAGATTGTCTTGCAAGACAAATGACTCTAGTAAGTTCTATGCTGCCAAGAATATTTATTGGATATGAAACAAACTACTCCTGACTCCCAGGAGGATCCAAGGGCCCTCACTAGGAAAGGTACTTCCAGGAAAAACAGAGCAAAAGAGCAGCAGCCATCAGAAATATTAGCACAGGTTTTTTAACATGTGCAAAGCAGTATCACAAGCACCTAGCAAATAACCCATTTTAAAGAAAGAAAACCATTACTCTAGGTATATTTACTTCCCTCTCTCAGAAGAGAGGCCCTGACCCAATGGATTAAACATCTAAGGAGCCTCTCACAACTCTAAGGAGAAATGGGTCAGGCAACGTGTCACTCAAAATTACTCATGTTAGATGATTTCAATACATTAGCACTGTTTGTCTTAAATCCGAGTCAAACTGAAAATACGCTACATCCAGTGGCTTAGATGTCTTGGAACCCTTAGAGGGAGAGTCTAAGTAAACAGTCTGCAGACTGATCAAATACACACAAAGCACGCACCAAAATAAAGCACATATTAACTTGGGTAAATAGTACTTTTGTCAAAATATCTCCTACAAATTTACACAAGTCTAAATGGTGTTTACCCAAAAGGCCAAAATAACTCCCAAGGTACCACAGTATTCTACCCTTTCCCAGGTTCATTTAAGTTAACATGTTCACAACTGCTGACCTGTGTTGGTGGTGCATTACCATTTCCAAACAAAGCCCTCCATGACTAGAGGTAGTGCTGGATTCTTGGGGAATATTTACCCTGCCTGTCACACGTGGATGTGACACTGACACAGAGCACCCCATGTGCATTCTGTTATTCCCTGCATCCTGACACCCTCAACACAACCCTTCTGCTCAGAGTTTCATGATGGCATCAGCTAAAGTTAGTTTATTTTATGCTAAATGCTCATCTTTGAGTCTTTGCTGCTTCTGTTGCACCTTTTCTTTGCTCCCTGTTTTTGCAGCAAACATTGTCTCTCCAGTAGGAAAGCTTGGTGCTTAGTTCCTTCCTCACACATTGCCAGAACCCCTGGAAAATTTTAGAATGTCACCGAGGCCCAGCAGATACTTACTGAGGTGCTGAAAACAAGCAGTAACCTGTCTGGCAGTGACTGTGCAAAAGGACAGCAAGAAACAACACTTTACCTGCTGCTGAAAACAGCTGACAAATCAAAAAAAGGAAACTGGCAATAATCTGCAAGAGCCATTCATTTGAGGATCAACTAAAACTGCTCATGCCAGGTGTTTGTGGCAACACAATCCCAAAATTCCTTCTTTTTCACTGCCTTTGAGTTTTGTTGTTACTCCTTGCCTCCAGAACCAGCCACATAAGCACTAATCTTTTGAACTCAGCCTGCAGTTTGCTAACGCAGCATTTAGTTCAAGCCCTAAGAGAAGTAGATGGAAACCTGTAATTATTTACAGAAGGGATTACATTGTGCCAGTTATATCCAAAATGGCTTTGTTCCTTCCTTGCTTGAGCTTTTTTCTTTGAAATACGAATGACTTAAATAACTACCTATTCCATCAGACTCCACAAAGGCCAAAGGAGAGGCCATTGCTCGAATTGTGCGTGCAAAATAACCCAGAATTGTTAACCACAGCTTGTAATTGCAAACAAACCGAAGAACCAGTACAAAACACACCCACTGCCATTCCTAGCCAAATTAATGCTTCTGCACTCAATACACTCTCCTTTTCCACCTGACTTCAAACTCTATTCCTTCACTTTGCTCAATTGCTGGGGTTTTTCCACACAGCTTCACACTGAACCTCTTTTTCTGTCTAGTCCCTGCACTTATCTTGCTGATACTGTGCCAGACAGGGAGTTTGGTGGCTGCATCAGCAGCTGACCCACAGGAGATGGGCAAGGTGGCACCTGGCAGCTGGACAGTGTGATCTGCATGTCCCCCATGCAGAAAGAAAGAGCCTGTGTCTACTCAGGCCTTTTAAAATTAATTTTCTTTCCTTAAATGCAATCAGAAAATCAATCACAACTAACTGGCCTAATGAAAACATTTCCCTACACACAGGCACATAGAGCATGATTAAACAGTGTCAGAGCCCTGAGTGCGCTCAAAGGCTCTCAATCACCCTGACCATCCTCATGTAGGACCTCCAGCCAAGCCTTTGGCTGCAGTGCAGAAGCTCTGGATAAGCTCAGGCTGTACTCCCGCTCCTCACCCGAGCTGTGCTGCTGTTTGTCTTCATCCCTGTCTTCTAAGATAGACTCTGGACCCACCTTGTTGTCACCCACCTGCCCCTCCCCACCCTGCTGCTCCTGTCCTCTCTCCTGCTGGTGATGCCCTGGATGGACCCCAGTGTGGTTCATCTTTACCAACTTCTGGACCCTGTTACCAGCTCTCTTCTCTGCCCAGATCCTGTGGGGCTACTCTCTGACCAGTGAAGGTTCTGGGGTCTCCCTTGACTCCCAGCTCATCCTGAGCCTTATGAAGGAGCTCCCTCACAGGCAAGGCCAAAGGAGTGCCTCAAAGTCAGCAGTGAACTTTCCAGAAAGTTGTATTCTCTTTGCAGGAGAAAACATCCCCAGATTTCACAGGTCCTGCAGAGATTATAACCCCCTCCTCTGCAGGGTCCAACCCTTTCAGATGCTCGGGTATGCTGCACTTAAATCTAAGCCTAATTTCAAAGAGTAGATTCAACTGACCCCAGTAAAAAATGGAAAACGAGATAGATGACACATAATCTGCCTTTCACAGCAGAGAAGCAATATGTGTATGTCCAACAAGCAGCACTATCAGGAGTGTGACAAAAATTTCTTTCCCTGAGTTTAAATTTAAAAGTAATTCAGTTCAGTTAACCAATCACCTGAACTTAGCCATTACTTTTTGCATGTATCATTAGGAAAAGTGAGAGGGAGAGTAATTATCCACTGGAAAAAGCTTGTCCCAAGGAAGGGTCCAAATTAGGACTAGCACCAGAAAACTGTAGCTTTCTGAATGGCAACTTTTAGCTAAATAACGTTACTGTGCTTCAAATGAAATGGGAAGAAAATTATGGAAATGAGGAGTAAATGAGGTGAATCAGGAGTTCTGTTTAAACAAAAACTATTCCACCACTGCACAAATAAAATGTAGCAGCTGTAACATTCAAAACAAAAGCTATTTCCTAGAGCACCACTGATAATTGTATGAACTGCAGAACTTATGTAAAGAAAAGTAGATGATCAAATTAGTGTAGACAAAAGGTTTACTGCTACATTACATTATTATAGCCCCTGGAAACATAAAGTGCAGGAGAATGAAAATTCGGAGACCACAGCTTCTGAGCCCATCCCACTTTTGACGGGGATTTTTGGGAAGCACAAAGCAATGCTTGAGGGAAAGAAGGGCTGTTCCAAACCATTCAGGAGATCAGATGGATTTAAAGGAGCAGTTTTTCATCACTGTTTGCCACTCCAATATTCACACAAATCAAAGATTTACCACAACATCTTCTCATCCCAATCATTCGTTCCAGCATAGTCAGGCCACAGACATATTCCAGCAGCTGGCACTTTGGCTCCCTCTCCTCTTAGTGCCCCTGCAGACAAAGGGAGACATAACCATCTCTCATACCAGGACTTAAAAAGCTGTCCAACACATTTCCCCTCCTCTTCTCATGTAAAAATTCCCTCCTGTTCTCAAGGAATTCAATTTTTTTTTTCTTTTTTCTGTATCTAATAGAAGGTTAAAGGGATTTTCTTGCAAGCAGAAGCCATGGGGCCAGGCAAGCAAACACATCCTGTCTTTAAATCCCAGACTGTGCTTTACTGTGACCTGTCTGCACCTGGCCAGAGACAAATCAGACTTCAAACTCTTCGCAACCACTGAGTTACACCCACCCACTTCTTGAAACAACTCATATGTAATTGCTCCCTACCTGGACACTCATTTCCTATTGGCACTCCCTATTTTAGTATTCAGTTAAAAAGTAAAGGGTTTAAAGACACTGAAAGACTTTCAAAGGTATTTGATAAAGCTAAACAAAGTGACAGGAATACCTGTCTGTGTTTAGAAGCACACTACTTAATCTTTCATGTCATAGTTCTTTGAGTTTCTTTTCATTAAACTACTGAAGTAAGTGTGAATACATGTGACAAATGCATTTTTATACAAATTTTTATACAAAAGCACTTTTTGATGCTGGTTCACAACTCTTACAATGAGTGACAGATGTCATTCATCGAGGGAAACTCTTCTGCTCTCCAAAAACAGAAGTAGTAGACAGTCAAGATAAATTTCAAATTCTTATCCTAAGCAGTGGACTCTTCTCACACAACAGAGAAAGAGAAACCCGAAGAGGCTGAGACCACTTTCAAACCAATTCAATAAACACACATTGAATTAGTTTCAGAGTTTAAGAGCAAAAAGAAAAAGTGATCATTTCAAAACACACTAAAAAATGTAAACAGCACATCTGAGATTTTTAACGTAGCAACTTTAGCACATGATTTCAAACACAGATGGCAAGTCCATTCAAAATAAGAGGAGAAAGTGAAGCAACAGCCATATGCTAGTGCTAAAGTGAAAGCTGTCATACTTGGGGCTTATACAACTTATGGTATCAGCAAAGGGACTCTTGATAACACTGCATTACTAATTAGCTTTCACTGACAATGAGTTGTCACTGACAAGGCCTGCATTGCACTCACTCATGACAGACTTGCAGCTGGCTGCAGTGTTCAGGCTGCACATCCAGATGTATTTTCAATAGTTTTGCTTTCTTCTACAGATGAACATAAATTTTTTAAACCATTTTCTTTGACAAGGAGATGCTGGTATAGCTGATTATTGTACCACCCGCAATGAACATCAAACTAGCCAAAGCCAGACCTCTGCTGTCTGGGCACCAGCTCTCAGTGGAAGCACAAAGCCCACTGGGACAACACTTTACAACTAGCCCAAATTACTTTAAATTTTCAATGTGAAGATGTGAAAAGACTTTTAAGAGTGCTCTAGTTTAATCCCAGCAGGTAACTCAGCCCCGGACAGCCTCTCGCTCACTTCCCCCATGGGGAAGGGGGAGAGAACAAGAAGGGTAAAAACGAGAAAGCTCATGGGTTGAGATAAAGACAGTTTAATAGGGAAAGCAAAAGCTGTGCACACAAGCAAAAGAAAACAAGAAATTCATTCACCACTTTCCATGGGCAGGAAGGAATCCAGCCATCTCCAGGACAGCAGGGCCCCATCATATGTAGTGGTTACTTGGGAAGACAAACACCATCCCTCTGAACATCCCCCTCCTTCTTCCTTCTTTCCCCCTTTTCACATGCTGAGCGTGATGCCATATGGTATGGAATGTCCCTTTGGTCTTCTTATTAGAGAATACAAAATTCTTCTTCTCTCTTGCTATGTGAGCTTGCACACCTTCGTGCTTTATTTTCAGAGAACAGCTATGAATAACAAGACCAGGTTGGACAGGGTTTCAAGCAATCTGCTCTAGTGGGAGGTGTCCTTGCCATGGCAAAGGGGTTGGAACTAGATGGTCTTTAAGGTCCCTTCCAACCTTAAACCTTTATATGATTCTTTGTAAGGATTGCACCAATTATATGTTCATTAACCTATTCAGGTTAGGGGAGGTCTATCCTAGTCAAAAAGCAGAAGTAGACATTTACAGTACTAACTTTCAGAGAGCTTCTGATTTCCTGACAACTTGCCATGAATTATCCTTCGATCTGAATGTGGAATTTTTAAAAAAAGCTTTAAATAGGTGAGATGTTACATACCCGAGCAGCAAGCAGCAAATGCAACCTGGCTCACCCATTTCCTCTTGGTTATTGTGAAATTTATATCCTTGTCTCACCTGGCACCTGATGTCATTTAGATATTGAGATACATTGGACTGTACAGGAGTTCTGCTTCTTTAAAAATGAGGGGTTTCTTGACCTGTCATTGTTTTCCTGCAAAGTAATGTCCATATGGCATCTCTGACATTTCAAAGTGACAGCAAACAGGCTGAGGAAGTGCCCTCTCTGGAGGGGGAAAGAAAATAAATCAGTAACAGAAAAAGAAGGCATTTGTTTACCATAGGGTAATGAATTCTCAGAGCTGGGCTAAGCAGAGACTCGTTATGAGTCTGAGAATCTGAGAGTTCTTACTGTCAGGTTTGGCTTCTGAAGAGTAATAGAGGGGGGTCCCATGAATTCATTTTGTGTAGCAAAAGAAGGGGTGAAAAAGAACTATAAAAATCCTCCAGGGAAGCAGATCTACCCCTTATTATGAATACGACAATCAAGTTTTCCAGTTAAACCTGGAATGCTTCTGCCAGAAAAGTCAGCTCTCTGTTTACAAATGAAAAGAAGCACACGAAGTAAAGCAGTGCCTATACCAAGAAACCTCCCAGATGCTGAACACCTACAGGGCTTATCAGGCCAAACACAATCATTTCCAGCATTCTGGTGTCTCATTTCAATAGGACATAAACTAATGACAGTGGAAAAATAGGCTAAGTGTAAGAATGATTCTTTGCTGCACAGCAAGAATTTCTGAAGATCTGAAGAGCAGAGGTGTCTGGGCTGTTATTCAGATTCAATGGGTAAGGTTGTGCAAGGCAGTTTTGCACTCCGTGATTTAAGTGATTTCTGAACTAAAAAAAGAACTAATTCTGTGTAAGGTTGAATGCCACAGCAATAATCCCTGTACATTAAAATGAAATGGATATAATGGATTTCATAGTGGGAACAGAGTACAGCACCAGAGAATCAGGGGTAACTCCACATAAGGCTACTATGTAAAGTAAATAGAGCACTCCAGCAGTCTTCATTGCAAAGGCATTGGATACAAACAATTTATAGCATTTTAGGAAAAACACCCTCCTCCTCCTCCCTGCCAATATGAGGCTGGCATTTGACTTGACATGAAAACCAGGAATGTAGGCACTGGCCACCAGTGCTCACCTTACAGATTCAGGCAAGGACCTGGTCTGCTCCTGCCCTGACACAAATGGGGAGCATATCCATTAAAAACAGTCAGAACTGAGGAAACTGGAGGGAAGGCAGTTCTATTTCCTGTATATTTCAAGAGCAGACAGTGCCAAGCCACCTGGTAATAAATTACCCCACTACAGCTTTAGGGGGCAAGCTGACAAATTGCATTTCTTCTGATTTACTCTTTCATAAGAAAAATCATCATGCCTCCTGAAGATCCTGATATTGCTGTATCAGCCTGGTCTTTGCAAGATTACAAAGGGAGCACTGAAAAGCATATTTAGCAATTGCTTTTCACAGGTGAAAAGATTCGCAGAAACACTGACTATTCACTCAAATTTTTCCTCCCCAGTACACACAGCAGACACACATCAAAACATCCCTTGTGCTAAAACATCATGGACTAAACTTGGAACAAAATGAAAAAAATAAAAATTAATTCATTCAATTTAAAAATGAAATATTATTCTAACTGAAGTGTTCCATTTCAATTCCCACTCCACAAAGGTCATTATCCAACAGTTCATGTGTATTCAGGATCACCCCTCACAAAAGATACACACTCATGAGAAAGCATCAGGAGACTGCAACTAAGAAAGATCCAGGTTTTAGGAAACATGATCTCATGGGATTAATCACAGGGTTAATGGACTTAGGTTTTAATGTTAGGAAGAGAGAAAAGAGCTGTGAAAGAGCCTTCCAGCATGCAAAAGAAAAAGGGAATAAACTTCTCCCCATGTTCCATGTTGAGGGCAAGGAGTGGACAGGGATGATAGGAGCAAGTTTTTCATCCAGGAGGAGAAGATACAGCTGCGTAGCCAAGTGCTGGCAAGGACAACACAATCATGATCCTGACACAATAATCACAGATCAAAAGTGTCTGAATAGCATGGAAAAGAATTCATAAAAAGAAACATGTTATCAACAGAGCCCAAATCATATTTGCTGTTGTTTATCCCCATTTCCTTAGCCTGCATGAAGCCTTCTGAGTTGGCCATTTATGCACACTCTAATCTCTTAGGAATTAAGGGAATTTTAGTTCCATAGCTCTACATGAAATCTTTCCATCAGCTCAGCCTCCCTACAATACTCCTGATCATTGGTGCATGCTCAGAGTCACAAGGAGTTAACCCCAGCGCTGGCAGTACTGAAGGCAATAGAGGCTGGAGAGAAGTAATTCAAAAGACTAAAATACTGGCCAGGTTCTAAAGACCTTTATCTACTAACTCTCTCTGAATTTTACACAGTGCATACATAGACACTGTAAAAATCCCTTTCCCCTTGGAACGGACTGCAACATGCTTTAACATTGTGGCATCCTGGATTTTCTTCACCTTCCCTCAGAGCATTGGAACCATTCTATGGATTTCCTGACTTATTTTGCAAACTAATTTGGACCTGCGAATATGGCTGTAGGGGTTAATTCCCTCTGTGCTGGCACTCTACTTATGCTCAAGGAAAAGCAGCAGCTGAGGACAGAATGCTGCTGCACTGCCAGGCAGCCTCCACCATCATTGGGAACAGGAGTAAATGCACTGCAGGTGCCAGGGTATATGGGATCTGACACGTTTGACAAACCTCCGCAAACTCACCAGAGTGGCCCTGCAAGTGAAATGGCAGGTCCAGAGGTTTTAGTCTTTTGGTCTGTAGTCGTTTCAAGTCTTGGAATAACTCATGGAGAAGAGGCAAATGCTGTTGGGTACCCCAAACAGTTTGCTTGACTCTTTGGATCTTGGCAAAAACACAGTCACTAACTCCTATTTGGTCATTTTTTCTCCTGTCCTTTCAGTCAAACCCCAAGAGCTCTTTGGCAGAAAATCAAGTAGTTTTATTTCTATCCCATTAAATTTTTTTTTTAAAAGGTGATAACATTATCCCAAAGAATAATTGGGGGGTGGAGCAGGTGGTGTGTGTGGGAAGATTGTCTTCCAACATGTAGGTATGGGCAACACAATGAGCTATATTCTGCCAGATCACTACTTCTGTTTGCCACATCGTCATCCCAGCACTTTAATTCACATATCTGTGTGTTGAACAAAGATTTTGAAGAACACAACCTGTTGCCAAGCCCTTAACATTTACATCAGAGCATCTCAGCGGCTCTCCCTATCATCAGAAGCTGAGCAAGTATCTTGTCATTGCTTCATAAAGTGCTTACACTGATTCCAGCGGCCAGTCATCACATCCATAAAGAAATATCTCCCAAGGGCTATTTCAATACAAAAACAACATTTGAAGCTTGAAGGACCATGAAGAACTGAAAGAAAAACAGCTTCTGGAAATTTCCTTCCACAGACTTTCAAGAGAAAAAGCAGTTCCTTCTGTATGTTATGGGAACAGAACTCCATCTCACAAACAGAATAATGTGTGTTATTATCTCAGGCTAAATAATTTGAGGGGGGAAAAAGCTGAGTTTCTTCTGGGTGCTGTGGTGCCAAACTCCTAGGAAATACACATAAAATCAATCTAAATGCTCACTCCAAGCACGATCTAGCATTTGCTAACAGCTAACAAACAGATTCCTGTGTTGGTCAACATTGTTCTGATTCAGCATAATCGTTCAACAATCAATACCTCCCTTTGTGATAATCCAGCAATTCACAAACTGCATTTGAGTGCTGCCCACTTCCAGGCATTGCCAAATCTGACTCTGCTTCGCAGAAGTCACTGCTTTTTAGGCCAGCTCTCCTCTGCTGTGTGTAATGGAAGTCAACCATTGCACTCACACCAGACCAAGAGTTATTCAGACCGCCCGTATTTTCCTCCACCATCCTAGAACCTGTGAAACAATTACATAAGGTTGAGCATTATTGTTGCTACTACTGCTTCCTAAATGCAAATTGGTCAGGCTCAGTTACCCCCTAAGTCCTGAACTTGCAAACAAAGAAGTGCTCCTTCCTCAGAAAAAAAAAATAAATGGACAGGCACAATTCTGAAGGTCAGTGTTTCTTTCCACATTCCAAACTGTGGAGTAGTAGCAACATACCTAAAACTGCAAAATTCACTATTGCTGGGGAGAGGGGGAAAAACTCCTGCGCTTTGAGGTTATTAGGAAAGAAAAATTCTCCTCAGAATAAATGCCTGACTGGCACCGGGGGAACTGTGAGTGTAAAACTCATATGTGTTTGGACGCCATCTGCCAAGATATTAAAAATGCAATTCCAGGCACAAAAAGAAGCATAACAAATTCAAGAACCTGCCGAGCACAAGGGTTCTGAAATCCTAGCTCTGAGAGGCCAGGAAGAAAAGAATTGACAAGATGAGAAACATTTCTTGCTACAGATGGTCACCCTGTAAAAGTCTACAGTTTCAAAAAATAAGCTAGTACAAACAAGAGAGCATATTTGTACTTTTAGGAATCAGCATAATAGCTGGTTTTGAAGTACTTGTACCTACTGGCAGAAATTATTTACTGCTTGCTCTTTTTCGGTATAGAATGGAGTCATTACACAGTAAATATCTTAGTCCAGAAACACATCCCAGCATTTATTCATGGCTGCTCCTGGCCTCTCCCACATGAAGTTATGTTCCTCAGAGGCAACTCCACTCTGCACTTCAGACAAATGGTCAGTGTAGGGCACCACCAGCATCCCTGATTTATACATATTTAAAATTCAATCCAAGACATCAAGCACTGGGCTTCAGAAAGCAAAGACAGCCTTGGTACAGCTTTCTCCTCATATTATTTGGGATTCAGAAAAGATTTCTGATTAAAATTTTCTTGTGAGTGCTAAAGTCCGTGGATAAAACGTCAACAGCCAGTTTATAGAAATTTTACCTCTGAAAGACAAACACCAGGATGTCTGTCCTGGGCTGAAGGTTAACTACACAGCAGTTTCCAAAGCAAGAATGGCTAAGTAACCAAGACAATAAAACCTCAAAGAAGAAGCTACCGGCCCCAAAATACCTCTTCCCTGTACAATGAATAGGACACAGGTGCATTTGCTAACAGGACAGAGTGATTTTGTCCCGTGCCTCTCTTATGAAGATGTCTGCAGAACAAAGGTTATTCTTCATTCTCTTTCTATCCTTATTCTCTGGGGAGGTCTCCTCCCCCTGCCCCAGTTTCTGTAACAGAAATGGCAAAGAAAATAAACCTTATTCCTTATTTGGTATTTGTGCAAGTGGTATTTGAGCAAGTATTTCAGATGAGAAAGGACTGCGGCTCTTGGTGAACTCCTGGACTGTCAATAAGGCTTTTAATTAATCAACCAATCACTAATTCGTGTAATCTGAACGACTGGTTCAGCACATGGCAGCAGCACCCTCAGAGTGAGGAGAGAAAACAGTAAGAGGAGCTCATTTGCTCACACTCCCCCTGCCTGGTGAACCTGATCTCCATCACCCCAAGGGTGGTGTCCTGAGTAAAACCTCTGTGCTCCTTGGAAAAGGAGTGGGTACCAGGCTTCATTCGGAGATAGGCTCCACATTCAACTAGAGCACAGGGAATTGGTACTAAACTGTCTCATCACCTGGTGGCTTAGCTGACCTCAGCTTTCTGGGCTCAGAGATAAATGGCTTTAAATGTTTCACCCAAATTCCCTTCCAGGCTTACCAGGGCACATTTCACTGGGATCACCTGTCTTTTCAGCTACCTCAGCAGCAAACTGGTTAGTCCAGTTGGCCAGGTACAGTCTGCAGCAAATGACCAACATTATAACCCCCGAGCATCTTCTCCGTACTACTTTCATCAGCAAATGCATGGGTCTTGCTCTAAAATTGTGGAGGAGTAGCCACAGCCCAACATCGTGCAGTAAATTGTGTCTCTTTGGAGTAACCACAGCTTTTTTTTTCTAATTTCCAGGCATTTTATCCCTGCAGCAGGAGCGTGCAGTGTTCTGGAGTAAAGTTCCAGACCCCTGATGCTGGACTCCTACGCGTTGCTATAATGCAAGTGCTGAGGCTTTTTGAGCAGAGTATCAGAACCACCTCACTCCTGCCGAAAAAAATGTCAGCTTCATCCCAATCTGCAGGGGCAGCAGAATTCAGCCAACATAAGGCAGGAGCCTTGAATTCACAGGGTCCTGGTGCTGACAAAGGTGCAAACAAAACCCCTTTCAGGAAGTGGTAAATGGGAGAGCAGGATGGCACACACTCAAATTAGGAAGATCCAGCTTATAAGGCAGTTCTGTATCTTGAGGAGCCAACTGTGAAGGGTTCTGGCCCAAAGTTGGAACGTAGTGCTGGAAAGAGCCATTTGGAGGAGAGGTACCAAATCCACTAGCATTTCTGAGCAGCCTAAAAAGGGATATTTTGGACTATTCATCCAGTTCAGAGACCTAGTGCAAACACAGCCCTGCTCTCTCTAAAGATCAAGGGAAATCACAAAACAATTTTAAATCTCACAGCAGCTGGGACTCATGACATGTTGCACTTAACCTGGGTAACACCCAGATACTGAGGTGCAAGCACGTTGGTTCAGATCCATTGGTTAGGAAGGCCATCTGCTTTACCTGAAGTTTCCCTTCATGGCAAGATGCATCCAGGAACTGCAGTGGCATGAGCAGTTTTAGCTCTTGGATGGGGATGACACCTTCTAGGGCTGGAGTAGCACGATCCATTCCTAGGACTGCCAAGACTCCATGGGTTCTTGCTGTTCCCAGTACCAGGGAGAGGCTGAGAATTGAGTCTCTGAGTGCTCTGCACAAAGCTCTTGGAGTTTGGCTTGGATTGAGAGCTGCTACGGTTCAAAATGTTGTGTGGTTTCTGTGAGAGGCTGAAGTGTAATGGTTAACAGCCCACAGACTCTTTTCCTGTGACCAGGCTCGCACACACTCCCCCCCAGCCGAGGAGGGAGGAGAAGAGGTTTTGGGAGTGTGGTGTAACCCCTGGTCAGAGGGAGTGAACGCCCATCCTGCCTTACACAAACCGGCTCAGCCGTGAACCCCCCACCGTGGGAAGGCCACATCCTTGGGGCATTCAAGAGAGAGGCAGCTGAGGGTGTGTCAAACCATCGAAAACTTCATTTAACACCTCTCTTTTCTCCAGATCCCAGCATTACACTGAACATTCATACAACTCAGCTTGGCCAGGGAAAGCAAGCTTTACTCCAAGCAGAAATACATGCTCAAAAATCTACTCTCCTCATAAAAAAACCTCCTTGCACTGATAGGAAATAGGATGCTTTAGGTGACCCAAAAGTAGTTCAAGAAATTTAAGAAATTAAAAAGCCTGTTTGAATAATTAAGTTGCCAAACTACAAAGCAGGCATGTGTCCTTTCTCAACCCTTTGTTAGCCAAACATACACCCAGGAAATTACCCAGTCAGAGAAGGGGTGTAAGACACCAATTACCAGCAAGAAGTTGTCATAAAGACAGATTGAATCACTACAATGGCATTGTACAAAATTTAAGGAAGTGATGGTGCTCCTCTGATGAGCAGCCACTGCTGAGTGCTGCAAGCTTCAGTCAGCAAGAGTCTGCAGGCAGAAATAATGACTATCCTAAAAGTATGTCTATGTTTGGGACCAAAATATGGTGGTGGACACACCCAACATATTAACAAAGTCAGTAAAAATAAATTGTTTTTATAAAACCATATTGCTGACTGGATGGTTAAAAGCATTCTTAGCTGCAGCCTCTGGGCTCCGGGCCTGCTGGATGGCAGAGGAAGACAGGATGTCATGTTGGCACTCACAACACCTGCATGCAGAACAGAGAACCCTCTAAAGATAGTTTGTGGGAAAGCCTGAGCACCACCCCCTCCAGGGATTAATGGCCATTTGTTCCTGCAAACCTACAGACAAAAGGCCAGATAAATTTCAGGCTAAGGTCTCCAAGCACAGCTGGAGACCCAGACGGGGCTGCGCTGGTGTTTCTCGTGGCACAGCTCCTGAGCAACTGCAGATTTGCATGGCATGCTAAAGAAAGAGTGGGAATTCTGCAACAGAAGGCAACAGCTGTGAGAGCTGAGCACTGAGATTTACTATTGCAAAGCCCATTTTCCCCTCTGTTAAGATCCTGAGCATGCTGCTATTTCAAGCAAGTATCCCACAGATAATACACAGTGGAACACAAAGTATTGTTTCTTTCAAGATTATTACGCATTTCTAATGAAAGGAAGCTCTATTAGTTGCTTAGCTGAGCAAACCCTGATATCTTTTTCGCTGGGAACTTGCTTAAATATACTCAACCATCCAATCTGTGGTGGAAAGGTGTTCCCAAAGTGTTTGGTTTCTAAGAGCAGCAGGGAGGAGAACAAAAGGAGGAGGAGATGCTGGGTGGAACACAGCACAGAGAGAACCGCGATGCAGATGCCCCGGGGGATAGAAGAACCAGCCGGCGATTCCGGCTGCGCACCTCACGGCACACGGGTGCTGCCGTAACAGCTGGTGGTGACAGGAAACACCCGATCCCTCTCTCCTGAGAGGCAACGGGTCTCCTCCCATGCCGGTCTGTGCTTTTCCGACGTGGGAAGAGCTCCCCCAAGCTGTCTCGGGCTCCGGCCGAGCGGCCCCCGGGATGAGGAAGGTTCCCGGGGCCCCCGCCCCGCCCCGGGATGCGGCGGCGAAACCCAGACTTTTGGGAACACCCGGCAGCACACGGGGGAAAAGGGACAACTCTGTCAGCCCTTGTAATGCTCGTTGTTTGCTGAAGGCAGACAACCGGCTGATCAGTCTAATTTCTCTTTTTGTACATCAGGTTTCTTTAAACCTGCCAGGCATCTGCTCCTGCTCCCAGCCTCATCGCTCTCTCTTTCTCCCTCTGCCTTCTTGGGTGTTTGCCATTTCAGGTTTTCAGTTCCAATTCCGCATCACTCTCCCCTCCCTCTTCAGCTCCCCCCCAGCCCCATCCCTTTCTCCCTGTGTGTTGTGTTTTTCAAGAGAAGATGATGAGTTATTCAGACACAAAAATCTATACATCTATTGGATTAAATAAATACTAGGTCGTGTTTGACTCTGTGTAGAGGGGATGTATATACATCCTGAACTTTCTGTCTCTTTAATATGGTATCCTAGGCAACCTGGATTTTCATGCTGGAGATACAACTATCTGAGCTTTTCCTCTTTTAATATAGAGATTAACCTTTGCACATCATCTGAGAATTTAAGAAAGTTCATAGCCTGATTATGCCTAAAGTCCATGAATTATTCATTTGTCTGCTAGTAAAAGAGATCAGATTTAATTACATTTGAGGGACATCTTGTAAAGAATTAAATGTTGAAATCCTCATTTGCCTACCTTGCATCTTTAAACAAAACCTACATAGGGCTTTAATGTAAATACATACACATGGCATCAGTTCATGTATGATGGGAAATTAAAAATATTCCAATACCTCAATACATCTAAACAATAGACCTGTTTACTGAAGTTATTTGTATATTAAATCCAACACAACTGTATCTCCATTACTGCAAAATTCAAACAACAGTAAATACTACATTATCCAGAGTGTGACTATGAATCACATAAAACATTTATGTACTCTGTAAGATCAGTTTCTTAAGCAGTTATAGGCTGATGTCAGCCACCAAAAAATGTGTATCAATCACAGAGAAACAGCCTCTTGTCATATTTGGCATGCCTTAAATCAAGTTCAAAAGGGAGATTTTGATTGCAATCAATATTAGTTGTCTGTGTAAGCACTTTACAGAACGCTTTTACTCTGAAACACTGATGAAAAGCATCTCACAACAGCTATAATAATAATAACAATAATAATAATAATACAAACACCTCCACCATTTCAAAGAAATTCATTGCCAAAACCTAAGATATACTCCAGTTTTTCACCCCACCAAAATTTGCTTTAAGGACTGACACACCCACAGAGTGATCTAACTTCATACACGTGTGTACCCTAGAAGATCCAGCCAGGGTCAACCCACTGCAACACAAAACTCTCCCTGGATGTTTGCCTTTTCAAAGGAACATTGAAAGGATTTGGAGAGCAAGCTAAGCACCCAATTCCTTCAAACATCACCCCTTCAAAGCCTGCATCTATCTTAGTCCAAATTTACAACTGCGCCTTCAAGAATTCATTTGACTGAGAAACAAACACAACGTTTGGTGACAAATAAAGGATAAGACTTCCCAAACCCCTGCATGAAGCCAGCAACAGGCCTCTGAAGGTGACTGCCACAACCAGTGTGAACACACACAAATCAGCTGTTGTGGGTTTAACCCAGGTTACAAGGTATAGTTTAAATGTGTGTGGCTGTAAAACTGGAACACACCCTGAAAATTGCTTCACTTGCCCTACCCAGCATCTTTTTATACCCACAAAGCTTTACATGTAGAGTAATTTTCCAGTCTACCCTGATGTTTTTACCTAGGAGACGCCTTCTTGCTGTTTGTTTCCCACTGCAAGGCAACTAAATGGCTAACATTACATTTTAATACTTTAATATACAACACTTTATTGTTTAGTGAAATATTAATGAGTCCTCAATGCATCCTTATGTAACAGCTGTAGGTGTCTAGGCTGCCTGCTTACTTCAAAACTGCTATGCTTCATAAATTTAGGTTTTCTGTTACTTTTCAAAATGCATAATTTTCAGATGTGAACTCCTTGCCTGCAGTAAATAAAAAGACTTTATGGACCATTTCACATAGCAGCACTCTAAGCACAGGGGTCTTTGAGCCCAAAGTCCTGCAGCCATTCATAAAAGGATTTAAGGATGTGCAAAGATTAACCTGACTCCTGCAGTATCCCAGTAAATGTTATGTTTCCTCCTTTCCTAAATCTGGATATTGCATTATATAAACATGCCCTTTGAGAAACCACAATTCAAACACACATTTAGCCAGGCACTCCAGCACCAAATGTAACACAAGCTAAAATCCCAGTGGCCCTGCCATCCATGCCAGTGTGAAGCCTCAGTGGGACTTTGACCCCGTGCTTAGTGCTAAATCCATGGTGGGCCTGGTTTGAATTGAGACAGATTCAAACATGGGCCCCAGTGGGCTCTCCTGAGCTGTGGGGAGATGCAGGCTTTTCCCTGCTGGCATCAGGGGGAGGGAAAGAAGGCCACTGCAAAGGAATTGTGTGATTAGGGCCAGAACATGCAGCAGAGCAGGACTTTCACTCTGGTTTGGGGTTTGGTTTTTTTCTTACTAAAAGTATATAAATTTTTCCCACATGAAAAGATTTGAATTTTCAAAATTCCCAAGAGCTTTATTTATCTGTTCAAAAGGACTCTAATTTTGCTGGGTATCTCTTTTCTACTCCTTTCTTACTCCCATCATCACAGTGTATCATTTTTTATTGCAAGTAACATACGTGATACTAATTTCATACAAGTTTAGCGAGATTTTGATGGTAAAGAGCATAAAATCTGTTCACCATCTTACGACAAAATAGACTGAAAAGTAGCTACAAGACTTCAAAAGCTAGGGGCCCTCCTAGGTGCTTGTCCCATATTCTGGAGGAGCAGTACCTTCAAGATCTTTCAGTTGGCTCCATCCAACAAGGTTGACCCACTAAGAAAAGCTAAAATAGAGGCATTTCCTGCCACCTTTCTTCTGTTAGCAGCTACCACAGTCCTTCAAGCCCCCTGTGCCAAGGATGCTCTGGTTTTGCATGTCTTTATCACTACAGGCTCAAGGTGTGTATGTGGAGCACAAGGGACAGTCCTTCCAACTCAGTATCTGCTTAGTGAAGATACATCTCCTGGTTTTAAAGTATGGGAGTGCTACCCTGCGGGTGCTTGACACCTTGAAAAGTCAAAGAGTTGATTGATGTCACCTGAAAATGGACCAAAAAACATAAAATAACAGGCTCCGACCTGCTTGGTTGTTCAAGACCATGCAGCCAAAAATGAGGTCCAAACTAGTAAAGACTATCTCCTCTTCAAAAGCACTCTTGATTTGATGAAATTCAAGTATTTGAAAGCACTGACCAGAGCTGAGAGGAGCAAATTATGTCTAAAAGTGTGCCTTTATGAGCCCATCCAGCTCCCACAAAAGGATCAGTAGGATCCTGCCCCTGTTTAGCTCAGAGCCTGGAAGACAGATTACCCTCCTGGGAATGATCCTTCACAACAAAGCTGCCTGAGTGAAGAAAAGGGAGACATTATTTCCCCATCAGACATTTTCCCTGGGCCAAATGTTCCAAGGTGCTCTCTGCCACACAGGCACAGCACAACTGCCCAGTTTTCCCAAAGCTTAGTGTAGGTGTGCATGCTGCAGGTCAGCACAGTTCTCACCCTGATCCTGAAAAGTGTGTCTTCCCTCGCTGAAAACACGAAGGGTCAAGAAACAGATGCAGAAAAATATTAACCTGGAATTTAAAAAGAAAAAATAGCAGGAATTTAAAGCCATTTCATATTTTGTGGATAAGAAAAGTGATGCACAGCCATTCTCCTTAGACTTTTGCCCTCCCCTCTGAGAAGGTGCTCATTTTTTCTGCAAACACTGTTATTCTGTCTACCCCAGTAAGGAGCAATGCTGAGCTCCTCACTGTTTCTAGAATTAACAGAGCTCATTAAAGTTACCTGGAGTTAATGCTGCTGATTTTTAATCCCCTCTGATCTATTTCATAACCACTGGTTATGGTGCTATGAAAGTCATTCGAGCTCTGAGTTCACTTTTGTTGTATTTCCCCTGCTGTGGAGAAACCTGGAATGAACTCTGAGATCCTGCTATGAGTGGCAACCCCCCGTGGATTTTAGCAGGGTTGAGCTTTCACTCCTGCCCTTCAGCAGGCACCTCTCTGCATGGAAAACCCACTGCAGCGTTCGGAGCTTGAGCTGAGCCCCTCCCCAGAACCGGACATGCTCCTTGCTTCAGTCCCTCCCTATTTACATGTATTTCTTCCATGAAATCTCCCTTTGTTCTGCATGATGCAGTTTGAACACCACAGGCAAGGGCCCTGCCAGCCTGTCTCTTTGGAGGTTGTTTTATTGTCACTTGTCAGGACTCGGCTTTGGAGTGATCACAATGAAGACACGAAAACAAGAAAAAAAGAGAGGATTGTGCTCCAATTCAAAAACCTGATCCAGCCCCAAATTAGCTCTGCCTCCCCACAGCTGACACCAGCCACCTTTTGCAGGAAGGCAGCTGAAGACCAGAAAAAACCCTCAGGATGCTCACAGGGATTAATAACAGACTCAGGTGGAGAGGTGGCATTGCTCAAAGGGGCTTCAGTAGAAACGGATTTTGCTTTTTGTTGGCTCCATGAGCTTGATATCATTCTTTGTGACATCTGAGTAGGAATTTTATTCACACCTGCTGCCAGTGCCTGTTATGCATATTATTTTTTGTTGTCTGTAGTAGGGTGTCTTGTTCGTGTTGCTTAGTTTCTGCACTGCTGCTGCCTGGATGCATTTTGTTGGAAATTCAGTTTCTAAAAATTAAACCACCTGAGAAGGTCAACCCAACACTGGGGATGGAGACACAGCTCCAAAAGTGCAGTGGAACTATGCACAATTTCCCCTTGTCTTAAGATCTATTTAAATACCTTGAGGGGGATGTTAAAAGTGCTGAATGTGAGTAGCTGGTTTGTTACACCTCTCCCAAGGAGTGTACAAACACACTGTCTGGGAAGAATATACAGAGGAAAACACATCAATGACAACCAGGGCAATTTATGTGTCCCCTGACACTGTTAAATGTGTAAAAAATATTCCTTGGGATTTCCTTCAATACAGTCTTGCAAAGGGAAGTTCAATTTATTCAGCTTGTTGAAAAGGGGGTTGAGAGGTGACTCAAATATCGTATACAGGTAATTACATACCGAGCAGTATCTGATAGCAAGGGACTTCTTAATCTCACAAAGAGCCAGCAAAACCACGTGGCTGGAATATGAACAAAACTGCACCAATTCAACCTTGAAATAAAACTGCTCCTGCCATTAGCGGTGTAACAGCAATTAGGGACTGGGGAAGAGTGTAAGGGGAAGCTTTAGAGTCGTTCACTGGAGACGTTAGGACAAGATTATCCTAATCTTCAATTATAATATCTTCATTAATGACAGAGGCAGTGACATCTAATGTTTTAGCACATTCTCACCAATAAAAATGGGATTTCTTATGGTAGTCCCTAAGAAGCACTAAAACCTATTGCACTTTTGTCGTTTTGATGTTGTTTTCAAACAAAAAATGCAAAAGCTTCCCAAATGTAAATCTTGGCTCCAGCCTACCACCCTAATGACCTGTGTTCACCTTTACTCACTGCTTCTACAAAACAACTTCAGTCAGTCATATTTGCCATCAAAAAACATGAATAAAGGTGTTTAAAAGTGATGTTTGCTTCACTTAGTTCAGCCCTAATATTCATACGTTTTACAGCATCTTTTTTGTTCTAAAATGAAAGTCCTACTTTGGACTGTTGCAGAATTCAACTTCTTGGGAAACTCTTCCATTGCACACTTGCTATTTCATATCATAATATGAAATATGTCTTTGAAGACAACTGCATATACATCAGGTCCCTAAACAGTTCTTTTAAGGCAGAAAAGAAGCTGGAGGTTACACTGAAACGTTGAGATTTGTTATCAAACTTTAAGTACCGTGCAGCTCAAAAGTTACACTAAATACAAAGGTAAGAGATATACTCTTTTTCCTTTCCTGTAAAAACACAGCCTTGTCTTCTGAAAAAGCACAAAGTTGAGAAGAAAATTAACTCATTGTTACAAGGACAATAGTGAGCAATTTAACAGCTGCCAGAACACAGCATCTTCTTGAAGCAATTTTTTTTAATTGTACAAGAGTGCAGGGGTTCAAAGGAAAAGCTTTTCTAAAAGAAAATGCAGGGGTTGAAAGAAAAAGCTTTTCTAAAAAAAAGTGAAATAAATTATTTCATTATGTCACTTTTTACTCCCAAACCTCACTGGATAACCTTTGGGATAGGGAAAGAACTGTACGGACCACAGCACAGCAGACATGTGAAATAAAATAGTCAGGGGGAAGCTCTGAAAATGCGATGTGCCAGGGGCACGTGTCAGCTGGAAGTGTGAACACCAGTTCTTGGACATGCCTGCATGAACGCTCCACTTTTAATTTCCCATGCTCAGCCATGTGGTGAGCTTAGCTCAGCTCATGTTCTTAGTCCTGTTGGAGCGGGAAAGGCTGTATCTCAGCAGAGCAGCCGGCCTCCCTACCTGCTGCTGGCTGACAGAATGAAAAAGCGAAAACTTGAGACTTTTTTCTTCCCTTCCCTCTCTGCTTCCTCTCTTTGTGTTTGGTTCCTGGATACGGAGCCCGCTGTGCGAGGATACAGCTGCTCACCTGCTGTAATTTCAGTAAGACTAACAAGGATGGTTCCCAAAAGCCTGGGCAATTCAGCTGCCCATCACATCCTTGCTTCTCCTCAAACGCATTCCTTCAAAAATGTTAATTACAGGCTCACTGTCACAGCTTTTGTCCAGAGGGAGGCAACTTCATACACATAAAAACAATGAAAGATGGTAATCGTACTTTTCATATTTAAAGTTTCAAATAGTAAAGGAAACAAAGAAAGAACTCTAATTGAATTTCCCCAGGCAACCCCCTTTGTCATTCCAAAAAACTTATGTCAGTTAATACTAAATATAATATGCCAAAGAAACTCTAATAATGTTAACACAATTTTATCACCATTCAAAGAAGAATTTTGTTAGGAATGAGTCAGTACTGAAGGCATTTGAGCACAAGTTTTCAAGAACAATACATATGTTGTATTATAAATTTTATATGTTAAATCTGCTTTTCTGGAGGGTGGCATTTGAAGACTATTGATATTTTTTTGGCTGACCTCATTTTGGTTGTAGAATTGACAATAAGCTGTAAATATTTATTATGATGATTTCTGCTGTTTGCATTTTAATTGCTATCAAGTGCTAAGATAGCAGGGTAGACACTTTGTTATAAATACAAATCAAATTCCAAAACTAATAAACAAAGTCAGTGGGATATTGTCTGGAAAATGTAATCGAATAATACTCATTATCATCTCTTAAATTTTCCAAGAGGCTGAACAAATCCTGTTAGGAAGGCGCAGTGCTAATTTACATTCGCTGCCCATCCCTGGGTTTTCCCACATGAACTCCTCCACCCAGTTCCCGGAGTGCATCCCACCTCCCTTTGGGTGCCAAAGGTAGCCACCAAAAAGCAAGGCCATGCCACCCTCTCCCAGTTTCTTCCCTCGTCCAAGCCTGGAGTTGCCCTGGGTGTGTTGACACAAACGAGCCTGTGACAACAGCATCGCCTTGGGGTCACCTGTGACAGCAGCTCGGGGACTTTCCGTAGCATTCAGCACGAGGCACACACGTTACTTGCAAGAGGACACGTCAGCTCATCCCAAAAACACCTCCCTAAAACATGGCATGTCTGAAATAAACACCACAATGGGTGAAATGCGTCAAAATGTCATTTTTTTTCTGCAAAGGTAACTCCCATGTCTGCTCTCCCGTTTCTGGATAATTTCTCTGGACTATTTGACATTCTCTTACTGTTGTGTGGTAGCACAAGGAGCTGTCTCCCACTTAAATTCTGGAGATTGGTGGGGGTCTGTTGCTGATTGTGCCACTTACCAAAGGGACTGCTGGCAACGCAGGCAGCTTTCTCTTCCTGGCCTGAAAAGTTTTGCTCCACAGCTGGAGGGAGTCCCTCCCAGCTCATTAACTCCAGAATGAAATTAAGGGCATCCTTATCCACAGGGTAAATCCTAAATAACCAAATACTCCTCTAAAATTTTGACATTTTACACAATAGCATAAAAATAAGAAAGGAAACAATGCACAGACAACTTTGCTATTTTTTTAACAAATCCTTGCCAATTTATATCCTAAGGACAGTAAACCATCAAAGGCAATCCTAAAGTAAATTTGACAGTATCACCCTTGCCAATGCAATCAGATATTCCTCTGTTTCTTTTTAAAAGGAAGTTAGGCTGAAAGAAAGTATATCTGCCTTCAAAGGCAAATGCCTCAGCCATAGGCAGCACCCTCCTCTGCAGCATTTTGTTACCCCACCTCTAATTCCAAGGTCTCCTGCTGCCAAGGAGAAAGAGAAGGGAAATTTTCTTAAAAGTCAGATGAGGTATATTTAGCTTTGGGGTGGTTTTTTTTTTTTTTTAAATACAGAATTAACAAGTGCTTCAAACTCTCCTTCCACCAGAGATTGGAATATTTGTACATATTCAGAAATTAGTCTGACGTACATTCCAAATTTTTGCAGTGTGTGAAGAACTTTTAGTGATGGCTTAACAGGGTAAGTGGGGATTGCAGTGGCTGTGAGCAACTGTGAAGGCATTATGCATGATAAAAAGCCATGTCATTTTCCAGAGCAGCTTCCTGCTTAGATGTATCTACATTCCTGAATTTCCTTCTGAACAGGAAACTAAACATGCTAAGTGCACAAAAAAAATCAAATCAAAAATCTTTAATAATTTGCTTTCTTCCCAGAGATTTGTGTTAAAGGTCATCTTACGCACACTCTAGTGTGGTTTGTAAAAATTGTTTCCTTTTTCAACATTAAGGGACTTTATGTTTGACTGCAACCAGAAGAAAATATTTTTTTTTAAGCAATTACCAAAAAACATATAGGGGAGAGACCCAAAAGCCCAGCTTTCTTTAAGTAAATAAGGCCATTTTGGTTTGTCACTGGTAACTGGTAAACTACAAAGAACATAACATTTTTATTGAAATACATTTGACATCTTAATGGTATCTGAAGTATAAATCAATATTTAAAGCTAAATAAATCTCAAAATCCTGCACTTTTCATATAATTGAGTAATAATTTTAACGACATTATAAATCCTAAATTATTTCAGTAAAAACTCATAAATATGGAAGTGTAAGCATCTTTTCATGCATAATAAAGCCCAGAAGAAAATACAAATACTCCATAACTTTAAATACAAGTTTAATTCTATAGGGCCTAGTTAAGAGCTACACATTACCACACAATTATTTCTATGTGAGAAAAATACAAAAATCAGACTGGTATTTTTGCCTTGTTTGTTTTGTCTCACACAATCTCTCATTGTACCCATTTCCTTCCCTCCTAACTTTGGCACAGCTTTGCTTTACTTTCATCTCCTGTATCTTTAGACCTCTTTCTATACATTTGAAGTTATTCTTGTTGCTCAGCAAAATCTGGGGAACTAATACAGTATGTTCGATGTAAGAATAGAGAAAAGAGGCTTTTCTTCAGGGTAGTAATAAACAATTTTTCATTACTGCTTTCTTCCTAAAAAGGGGGAAGAAACTGGTTTTACTGAATCCAGCCTTCACCCACTCATTCCTTTATTTCAGATTTTCTATATCCCTCACTAAACCTGATCACAGTAATTAATTACCACGTGCCATGCTTTGAAAGCACACCTTGAACTAGCCAGGCAAGAGGTTTGGAGATCAGCAGACCTTATTTAAATCAGCAGCACAGCGTTCTCTGCTTACCAGGTACCCTGCACAGTAAATTCACCGGATTAAAACCACCCAGCAGCAGATGAGGCACTGATCCTTATGCAGCTCATGCTCTTCCACTGCATTATTTAAGAAGCTCCCAGGTAAACTTCTTGTGCTACAAGGAGTATCCTAAGTTAATCCAAAGTAGGGAGATTGCGTGTTTCATGAGAATATTCATTAAATCAAAACCCTAGAAACCTAGGCACAGACAGCACCATGCCCGCTTGCTCAGATTTCACCTTAAAGCTGTGCCACATGAAACATCAAAGCACTGCACCTCAAATATGAGGATTATCCTAATGCTGGCAACCGGTTTAGGATTTACACTCAGCTGTGTAGCTTTGGCTTCATGCACGGCATGGCATACAAAGTCAGTCAGTATTTTTCAATAACTTACCCTTCCTGAATAGAATCTAACTAATTAAGAGTCAATTTGATTCAATTACAGCATCAAGCCAAGTTCCCAGATGACAAGAGATGAGCTGATAAGGCCTTTGGAAAGCACAAAATCTAGACTGCAATTATGTTCTACAAGACTCATCTTCAAAGAGCTGAGCTGCCCACAGGAGGTTTCAGCAAGGTGGTTTAGCTCCTGCACATGGCCCCAGCCCCAAAAACATCCAGGTATTAAAGGTGTCTCTGCCATCAGTATTAGCAACTCCAGATTACTGCAAACACCTAGAGTCACTATTATTTGTGAGGCATTATGGAACGACTGCATTTTAATCTTTTCTCATTACTGAGATAGCTTTAAAGAACAGCATTTCTTATTCAGTAATATGCTCATAACAAACAGTGCTTTGGCACTGATTTACATCTCTGACTGGCTGCATAAATTACATTGCACAGAGGCTCGGGTGCCTCGAACATCCTGTATTCCATTATTCCAAGTAGCTAAGCAATAAATGTGTTTTAATTAGAACCAGAAACAGATACCTGATATAACCCAGCAATCCCTTTTACAGTGGTGCTGGGTGCCCGTGGTACGCATTTAGATTCAGGCTTCCCTGGTGTTTAGAGGTGAACATGTGAGCTGCAGCCAAAATTAATATTTTCTTCTTCTGAGTACTGAGATATTGAAGCAGAAAAATAATCTTATTCCATAACTCATCCCTCTGACTTGCATCCTCCCCAGCTAACGAGGACTGGGGGACAGACACGGGGTCCTTTGGTACTCAATATATCGAGGCTGCTCAGAGATTGCAAACCACCTATTGCTGGAAAAGCTACAAAGGCTGTATTTGATTTAAAGACGTTTCTGGCACTGACAACTTTGCCAGCCCATCCTTCATTCCTGAGGAGCTGACAGGAAACTGCTGCTCTCAATGTCTGCTGCCTCCTGACCTCACCAGCCTGAGAAGGGTCCCCAGTCTGACACACAGCTCCAGTGACCGCCCAGCTGAAGATTCCCTTTTGCTAAGGGCTACGATCAAGCATCTCCTCTTTGCTTTGCAGTTTTAAACATCTTCATTCTGTGTTAAATATCTTTGCTCCTAAGTGCTGCCAGTCACGTGCAAACCAACTTATCTTCGGGAGAGGCTCCTCTGGGTGACCTCTGCTGTGACATCCCAGCTGGCCTTCCTGGCATCTACACGGGAGACTTGTGGCAACTCTCTTCCATACGGTAAAGAATTAACTTATCTTCGGGGAACAGCATTTTAAAGGTTTGGGGCTGTGCACTTCTTCAGACCAGCACAATGGTCTGCTGAAGACCCATCATACTGATCACTCTGGTTTTACGTCAAGCATAAAATAATAAAAATGCAGCGCAGCACAAAAAACATGGTAATCTTTTGGTATTAGTTAATCCTGCTGCACTATTAAAGTTGCACTAAAATAACATACTGCAGAGGAGAATCACTTTCTCCATGTGGAGGACATGGTGATTAATTAATATGCCAGTAATCTTCCTCAGCTGACAGACTGTTGGGTTCATAAAGACACAATTATTAGCGACATATTGTCTGCTAATAATAAAAAAAATACGTAAGAAGTGGAATTATAAATCATATTCATTGCTTATTGCTTTCTACAATCCTACTTAAGCATTACATGTGGTTTTCTGCACCTACTCCAAAAGGCTTTTTACACCTGCTTGCAACTAAAATTAAATTGAAAACATTGAAATTTGACATTACAATGTCCAAAAGTTCGACTAAACCTGCAAAACTGTATCTGATGATAGATCAATGAAAGTCTAAAAACCCAAGCTAAATTAACGATAACCATTACCATGGGATAGAAACTTTCTTAAATTCTCCAGTTTTGCATGCTGAGCAGCAACAAACAAATGTGTAATTCAAAATTATCCTCACACTCCTAAGCTGCTCCTTTCTCCTGGATTGTTTTTATTTTTTCAGTGTATCCCTAAAATAAATATTTTTCTCTTAAAAAACACTGGAGGACTGACATAGCCTATTTTTTTCCCACGTATTACAAACAGAAATCAGAAAAAAAATGCAATATATTCAATATTCTAAATACAACCTGAAAAATTAATGGTGGAACAAATGAGACAAATTTAATTTAATTTTTCACATTTGCTCATTTACCCAATAAATAGAAATGGAACTGAAATTAGCTTATTAGAACCATTAAACTAATATAATTCTGTTCTGGAAATAAGTTGTATATGTCAGTTATGAAGAGATATTAAACAGAAACCTTTCTCAAAATCCACACTGAGGATGGTATCCATTAACATTGGATCCATCTTGGAGCAGGCCCTTTGCAATTCCTGAGTGCCCATTTTCAGCACCTTCAAGTCCAACAGGAAAAAAGAAATCATTCTCATTACGGAAATATAATTAAAGGATTCAGTGCACAACTCAATTATTTTTTTTCACTGAATTCTCACTGCAATAATCGTAATTCTCTAAAAATCAAACATACACCCCCTTCCTGCCTTGTACTGTGTCTCATGTTAAACAAATCATTTGCAACATTGCTTAGAGACAGGACAAAATATTTCAGGCTCTGAGATGAAAATTAAGGTGTAGCTAGTGATTAGACAAAAGACAAGCACATTCCCCTTCCTCCAGGAGGCACAGCAGTAGAAATCACAGAGACACTTATCAGCACCTGATTTCTTACCCTCAGAATCGAGGCAGTTTATTTTAAAAACACTCACTGCGCCCACACACATTTAAATGTGGAAATAAGAAGAGGCAATCACTTGTGCAAAGCAGTCAGAATCAGTGTTCAGTTTACCATTTGATGATGTTTAAGAAGTACTTAGAACATCGTTATCTCTATGTGTTCGTAAGAAAATGCTGGTTTTCTTATTAATTAGAATTTCATCAGGCGGGTTTAAAAGGCAATTTGAAGCTGTAGGGACTTTCTTAGGCCTGGGAGTGGGATGTGATGGTCTGAGTACGTCGTGAGTAACGATTTAGGTCACACAGATCTTGCCAATGCAAACTCCAGGTAACAAGGGATTTCAGTTCTGATTTACACCATAGGCGGCGAGCACAAAATCAGACCTATTAGCATGAGAAAAGATTCCTTATTTACCCTCATATTAAAGAGAAAGTGTAAAACGTGCTTGCTGACACAAATTGAGACATAAATCAATATATAAAAAACACCTGCAATGTCAAGACCCCAAAAAGCAAGCACTGAAAGAAGGAGAAACCCTTGGTAGAAAGCTAACTACAGATTTTGGTTTGGTGTGCTGCATTTCTGGAGTTTATATAAGCACGTGTTTGGGGGGGAAAAAAACCTACTACCAGAACTGTTTATATTAGAAAAAAAATCAGATTCAAAGTACTGGCAGCCAAAGCAAGAAGCAAAGAATTCACCATAAATAGTCTGTGAGGAAAGTTAAGAACCATCTGCTTGGAAGAAGTCTTGTAATGCTGAGAACTCTCTAGGCACCAAAGAAGGCTCAAGTTTCACTGCAGGATCAACAGAGAAATAAAACACAAGTGTATGCACAGCTGTCCAGAAATCACCTGAAATTAGGTATTCCTGATGCAACACTTCTTCAGTTTTGCTTCCAGCAGCATCTCCTCCTGGCAGCTGGAGTTCCTGCAGGGGTTCTAGCAAAGCTACTCACTCACACAAGCTTTTGTCAAATCCTTGTAAACCCAAGGACCAATTAACAGGGTGGGAAAACATTAAAAAAAGAAGAAACTATGCCATTTCACCCAGTGGTTTGTCAAAACATGTGCCTTGTATAACACAAGGAGCATTAACAGCTGTGGATGGTTGACAGAGTCCACACTTCCCACATCCAAAACCTAAAGGGCCTAAATATATTCCTTATATTCCAATTTGTTACAGAGAAGGCTGTTCAACATTTCTCTAAACAGGTTTTTTATATGTGAGGACAAAACCTCGTGAAGTATTATTACACTGTTACATTATACAGTAAATATTTTTATTCTTTTTGAGAATTGGATAAGATGAGGTGAGCTGAAGCCAGTGGTCCCAAGAAATGAGCAGTACAGCTTCAGGGATGAGCAGTACAGCTTCAGGAAAACCCCCGTGCTAAGCAACACATCTCGGGAGACTCCAGCAAGGGTAGAAGGAAATTCTCTTTGGGAGAGGATTTTGACAATCAAATCAGTCTGGAAAACAGAAACAAACAGAATTTAGCACACCCTGGGAAGCAAAAACCTGCTGGAACTGCTCATGGCTATTATATGGGCACATCCCTGCCAAGCAAACTTCAAGGTTGATCTTAATAAGAAAGTACCAGAGTATCCCTGGTTGGAGGTGACAGATTGTCGTGGGTAACCCAAGATGTTATTGTGGTCCCTGTCTCTCTGTGCCTAAAATTTTTACTGTCTCATTAAGACCCTACAGGACAGAGATGCATATATATATAATGGATATATATAAAATAGAGATATATGACATCTATTTATACAGATCACATATACATATACATACACTTTAAAGTGACAATTTTATAGTGGTGAATACATCTCCTGAGCACAAAGAGCTGCTGCAGTTTATCCAGTGTGTCTGGCTTTCCCCATCAGGAACAGAATTTTCAGCTTATTTAAATTAATCCTCTGTCAACCCACACTCATGAACTAAACCTCCACTTTACCCAGATTCTGGTGATACAAGAAAACTGAATTAAGTGAATCCAATGACCAGGCAGAGAAGACAGAAGTAAAAACCAGCATCACAAAAATAATGCCACGGCCCAAAAGGTGTCCTGTACATTCCAACATCAGAACCAGTACAGGACCGTGTGGATGGAAGGTCAGGATGTCTGTGTTCTTCCTTATTCCTCCTGTATCGAGGAGTTCCCCTGATTTTTGGCCCCCATAGGATGCATCCTACAGCAGGTACGAAGTAAGGCTGTGGCTTGGTATAAAACAGACTTAACAAGAGCAGCATGAGTGGGACAGGAGATGACACTCAGAGCTCAAACACTGCACTTCAGAGATGTACAGCTCCTGGAGATGGCTGACAATGATTGTGTTACACTAACGTAGCAGGTCAAAAAGGTGCAAACAAATGATGCCTCAAATTCTTGCCTCATGTACATTTAGAAATGAACAGATGGTCAGCCTACAGACTCCACTTCAGAGCTCTTCATATTGCAGGTCAATGTATTTTTTACTTTATTTACAACAGCATGGGAACACCATTAGAGTGCATTTAATTAATCTCCTATGGTGTTTACACTTGGCAGTACTGGGCACGCTGCCATCAGTGTAGAAACACTCAGTTCATACATGAGGCATCTTTTACTCCACTTGGTTTGCTCCAAAAAAAACCACTTACAGATACAAGTCAAGCTTCCAGGTGTTTCCCTTTTCCCTTACTCCCCTTTACCTCATGGGGACCTTGAAAGAATTCATGCTTGCACAGACAAGCAGGTTTTTTTTCTTCTCAGCATCTTTTATTTTATTTTTACATCCTTCTAAACGTTTCCAAAACCAACACAAAGCCCACTTTGCAAGCTGTGCTGGAAATTGGGCTTACGCAGGAGCCCCAAGGGGATGGGTCCACTTTTCAGCACGGGGTCACAGCACACAGAGGACCAGGAGCTGATCATTTTGATCATGGGAAAAGAAGGGATGCTGGAAGGCAAGATAAAATGTGCTCAAAAGCAATGCATCTGGGACCTTCCTTTGGAGACACCGGGCATAAAAAGGAATTAAATGTATTCTGTGTTTTTCTTTACAAACACAAGTATTTCAAGTAGGAAATAATGGGGGAAAAAAGTGTTGACTGACCCGGCATTGATATGCAAAACGTTTCTGCCTTTTCTGGTGCAGACGGGGGGATAACCAGCACTGGTACCCACATCAGGATCAGCACAGCTTCTCCCAGTCTGAGATCCTGTCCATCCTGAAAGGTTCCTAGAGCTGGCAGAGGTGAAGAAACAAGAGAAGACACATCAACACAGAGCACAGTTTGAACAGCAATGCAGACAACAGCACACAAGATTTGAAGTTAAGAGGTTGTAGCCAAAACTTTTGGGCTAATGTGGAATCCTTTGACCTAAACCACGTTCAACATAAACAGTCCCAGTGTTAATGTCAGCACTGCCATTCTTGCAGGAATGCACTATGCTGCTCTTCAAGATGGTTTTCTTATCAGCATGTGGCTGCACATGACTCCATGGACTTCTCAACAGTACCTTCTATTGGAAAGAGACATGACTCCGAATCTAAATACTCTGATCCATTTTCTTTATGGATTTTAATCAATAATGCATTATATTTCACTGTAATTATTTGCAGGAACATTCTGGCTATCTCAATACACTTTCACCAATGGAACGTAATGGAAAAAATGCGATTTCTCCTGCCATCAGAAATATTTCTAATCAGTTTTATGGAAGATTTCCCCAAAATAGGGGTGGAGAAATGGAAATTGATTCATAAAACGTTTTGTTAGATGTGTTAAAAATATAGTTATGTTAAACTAACCAGACATAAAAGAGATTCTCGCCTCCCTCTTCTGCTCTGAAACACAGAGGCAGCTTTGCAGCAGGCACACAACCACTTGATGGTTGCAGTGGACACCTCAGCTTATGGAGCTCACAGGCTATATTTCAATAAACTTCCTAAAATTTAAAGTTTTCACTGTTATTCCTTTTAATCCATAATAAACACCNTTTTGTTAGATGTGTTAAAAATATAGTTATGTTAAACTAACCAGACATAAAAGAGATTCTCGCCTCCCTCTTCTGCTCTGAAACACAGAGGCAGCTTTGCAGCAGGCACACAACCACTTGATGGTTGCAGTGGACACCTCAGCTTATGGAGCTCACAGGCTATATTTCAATAAACTTCCTAAAATTTAAAGTTTTCACTGTTATTCCTTTTAATCCATAATAAACACCCCCATTGCTCCACCCTCCCCTTTCATCAAGTCTCACTCTGCATTAGCATATCACAAACTGTTCTGGCAAGTTCATGGGGTTTTTGTTCAGGTTTCTTTTTTAAGAACATTTATCAACTTCTTTGAAATTTTCCAGGCTGGCCAGGAGTTCCTTGGCTGGGCATCACAAGGTTGTTGCCCACACCGCTCCACTTCCTAAAACACACCAGGGAATGTCACCTGGTTGATTGCTGTTTGTTCCTGCTTCAGGGACAGCAAACCTCAGCATTGTGAGACCATGACAAAACATCCCAAAGAACACAATAATCAGCTCTCCATAGGCAGAAATATTCCATCTGACTGCCCTTTTGAAGCATTATCCCGAAATTATAGCTTTTAGAATACGAATGTATTTTAGGATTGACCACAACTGCGTTTGTTCTTTCCATTCCTATCTTGCATCCTCCTAATCCCAAACAAGCAAAGAAAAGCAATTAGAGAAAACTTATTTGAAGCTATCAGGAGCCTTTTATTTCTCTGCAGATACAAACTGAAATCCATTGTGCAACAAACAGTGTCTGGCTTCTGAGGAGAAAGAGCATCTCAAAGAAACAAACTCATGCCAGAATGAAAGACGTCTCCGTAGCCTAATTCAAACTGCACAAGCAAAGGCAACCTCCTCCCCTAAAAGAGAACTTGTACACACACATATGTGAGTACGACCATACTCTGGTTTCATTCAAAAGGCACACACCTATTTTTGCAGGCAAATATTTGTCAGTCCTAAGGAGTGATTACGGTGTTTGTAAGCATTGGACTTCTCTCAGGAAAATCCACCCCCTGCCTTGACACCTGTAACACATATATTGGAGCTGCCAAAATTGCAGTAGTGTAACTTGACAAAAATGCTCTAAGCCAAAGACAGCTCAGAGCCTGCGGCTTCCACGCAGGCAGCAAAGACAGTGCTGGTGCCAGCACAGAGCTGTGTGAGCTGCAGGAACAAAGGGCAACGCGCTGCTCCTCCCCTCGCAGCTTCTCTGCAGGGCCCAGGGGTTTGCACAAATGTAATGCAGATGACTGGGTTAACATGCAAAAAAATATTATTGTATTGCTCTCTGGAGAGTGCAAATACTTTTACCAAATACAATCTGAAGAAACAGAGATGTCAATTATCACCAAAATGATAGGTAGGAGACTTTAATGAAAACCACCTTAATCCTCTGTAATGGTTCTCAGTTTCTTAGGTTTTGCTGACACCAGGTGGCACAATGGAAAATAGTCTCAAGGCAATAAACCTCTGCTCCTGCTTCACCAGCCACATCACACCCTATCCTGAGTCAAGATTTTCTGTTCCTATTACTACAAAACCAATACACTCAAAGTTTTCGAAGAAATGCCATGAAAGTCTTTTACAGGTTCAGCCTTGACAAAGTAACATCTACCATAAGAACTGTTCACCCACAAGTACTCCAATCTTTTACATACAGTTGTTTTAGGGCAAAAGGATTAGTAAAAAGACACATATCTGCTCCATAGAGGTTTTAAACCACCAGTGTTACAATATGTTTATTAACCAATAATAATTTCCTCTCATGAAAATAGAAGGAGCAACTCTAAAATATTGTGGATATGAGGTTAAATACACAAAGAACAAAAACATATTCAGATGCTGCTGACTGCAAGTACTAAAGCATTTTTTAAATCAGAGGAGCTCTTTGAAAGAAATAAAATATTTTAACCATTCTCTGGTCCAGCCTGGCCTTTTTAAATGTTTGGCATTAATTGCCATTACCAAGCAGTCCTTTAACAAAGGTTTTTGTGTAACACACGTGGTGCAAGCAGAGATACTGAGACTCCACTGTGCTGGGGGTTGTCTCCAGCCCCTGGCATCACTACTCCACCAAGATTATGCTGCTCTGACCTCAGTCCCTTTTACATCTGTGGCTTCCTAAAATATCCCACGCCAATACATCATGTGATGTAGTTACAAGGGAAACTGGGGGTTGTTAGATGGCTTTATTCCTGCTCCATCAGCCCTTCCATGCTGGGTGTGGGAATCCAAGGTCAGCCACAGCTCAGCACTCCCATGATTTATTTTCAGGGACCATTGTCATCAACTCCTCAAGCTTCAACCTTGCTCCTCATCCCTTTGAACAAGTTCAGCTTTGAGCCATTTATGCTAGGGTGAACAGGAAGCCAGTTTTCACAGGAAGGACTGGAACATGGTTTATTTAGCCTGGCAAACCATGGACTGGGGAGGAGACAGGGTGCTCTCCTCTTGTGGCATTGGGGATAGAATTACTTACAATAAAATTCACATTGGTGTGAAAATGAATGAGTACCCCAGAATATGGAATGGTGACAAGCCTTAGGATTTCAGACAACTAGTTTGTATTTTCACATCTATTCTGATTCCTGCCAGGGCTCTGCCATCTCACTTTCACTGAGAACTGGATACATGCAAAAAGTTTAGGAGTCTCTTTTTAAGTTTTCACCAAATCTTTGTGGTCTGCAGAGTCCACAGTTACGTGCAGCTGAGCTGATAGATGGGCATTTCTAACCACTGAAATGCAAAATCAACTGAAAATGGGCATTTCTGAGAATATTGTGGGACTGCTCAGGATGGCCTGGCAGCCAGGGAAGAGCAGACACCTCACACCAGCTGAAAACCTGCTTGGGGAGGTCTGGCTGCCCTTTGTTGGGCAAGAACTGAATGGAAGAAACTCCATTAGTCAGAGTGAGGGTGCTCCATGAATGAACATCTCTGTAAATCAGAACATTTTTGATTAATTGTCCACGTTGTCTTCTACAATTGGAAACTTATGAGCTTATCCACTAGGTGGATGGCTATTACATCAATAGTCATGTTACTTTGGTTTTGATTCATTGTATTTACACCCCAAATTAAAATAGTACAATCATTTTTCCAAATAGCTTTGTAGAAACATCACTGATTCTGAAAGTTCCATTTTAAAATCCTATTTTTCGAATTAACATAGCCCATAGATCCAGGAACTGAATGGAGATGAAAACACCTGCAAAACTGGTTTTTAGTGTTGTCATTACTGTACTTTCTGGTTACAGCAGTCAATGACAACTAGGAATACATTTTCATTGGGGGAGGTTCTTCTGTTGAGAAAATTTTTTTCCTAAGAACTATCAAGCAGAGGAAGTTTGATTTTTGCTTGCAACTCTCTACAAGCAGAAAAATCCATGGGATAGATACCCAGTTTCAAAGCCATGCAACTGCACTTGGAAAAGTGGCCTTGCCCAAGTTTTGCTGCCAGAATAGAGCAAAACTTTTGTTAAAGTAAACAGTACTTCCAACAAACTGGGCTTGGCTGGTTGGTGGATTTTTTGAGTCCTGAAACTACTCATGGTGCATAAATACACTGGGCATAGGATAAGTGGAAGCATTTGTCCCAAACATACAGGTTTCCTTTTATGCATTGTATTGCATATAATGGTCAGATGGAAAATTATGTCATTCTTAAAGGCAAGACTAAGTGTAACACTTCAGCCTATCCTGCCTACTCACCTTTCTTGTTTAAATGCCAGGTGTGTAACTTGCCAAATCCTTACCTAAGCTTCCCAGTTTTTAAAAAGCCATGTCAGGGTGTTGTTCTAACACTCCCATCTTGGTTTGACTGCTATTTTACAATACAAGCAGCCTGCAAGTTAAAAAAACAAACAAACCCCCAGTGCTTACCCGGTGTGCAGCACTGTAGCTATGATGTGCATTTGGATTAACAGCTCTCACCAGTGAGTTACCCCTACTTCAGGTAGAGAGCTGTGCATCCTGGCTCTGGTGGTAGCCACAGCAGAGGGACAGGGAAGATGGGAAGGGCAAGGCAGACCTGGAGAGTAGCCAATATAAAAAGCCGCAACACCTCTGAAAGAAGTCAAAGGTGTTTTTCCAACCTAGCTGACTCTGTGTACCAAGCCGCAGTCTTTCACTTCCTCCAAAGCTTCCTTGGCAGTTCTGCAGCTGCTTCTCAGCTCTTGCTGTTTGCTGGCAGTGTCCAAATGCTCTCCTGCCTCCCACGGATCTGACACCAGTGTCAGCAGCACATGATGCAGGATGTGGAGCAGCTGCGTGGCATTTTGACGGCCACCACAAAGTAACCAAATGACTTAAATATGTTAGAAACAGCAGAGATTTCAGGCCAGCAGCCTGATCTCCAAACTGCCACAGGAGAGGTGGATGAGTGAAGCAGGAGGTGTTTCTTGGCCTGTAACTTTAGCTCTGTGACCCCCACCTTGTTACACACAGGAGTAACTCAGGGAATGCAATACACAAACACCAACAGGCATTCAGCTGGCATCATTTGTTTAATAAAGTCTTTTCTGGTTTTAAAAAAGTTTACAAGACAGATGTGTTCCACATGATAAACAACTAGAGGCTGATCTCTCCTTGTAATAACTTAATCCATGCAGAAAGACTGGGCTGCCTAACCTGGTGTTAGGTAGCAGCTAACAATTTACCAAAATATGCACAGATCTACACGCGGCGATGGGAACAGGTAGCACATGACACCACAGAGTGAGATTCAATACACAAGCCTGCCTGGAGAATTTTCAGAATTCAAGTGTAAGTTTAAGGAAAAACCCTGATTTATTCTTTAAATGGAGCTTATGTACTGAGAATGAATGTTCTGCTACAATCTGCCTACAGTCACCCTTTATTCAGCACTCGTGAAAATGCATACACAAAAATGTTACAAGTCCTTTTCACTACTGATACTACACATTAACAACTGAATCTGATAGCATTGCTTTGGTTGGTTCAATACAGAATGACAGATTTCTAATGTCTTAGTTCTGTTTTCCCATTTTCCATCCTTTTCCAAAGTCGTTGAAGAGTGTTGCTGAGGCCAATGTTGGGTCTTTCTTTCAAGAATCCAGTGTAGCTTTTGTATAAGAAACTGTGGAAGGCAAACAAACAGGAACATTACTACAGGCAGAGCAGAAATACACCAGGATTCCTACAAATCCCATATAGAAAAGTGCCTTTACTTCTTGTCACAGCATGAAAATTAATGCCAGGTTATCTGTACACATTTTAGAATTGTTCAGCTCCTTAGAAATCCGAATGCTATTGGAAAGACTGGACTGACCAAAGCATTCTAGAAGAAGAAAATACTCTTATTTCAACACACAACCAAGAAACAGTGGGGAAAAACCTTGTATGGAACAGAAATCATCACCCACTCTCTGACCATCTGGGAAATTCCTGGATTTAAAAAAGAACCAAAAAAAAGCAACTAACTTTGTGAGCAATGCGTGATGCTGAATTGTGTAAATCACAGCCAGACTAAACTCCAGGGACAGGACAATGAGAGAAAGGTTAAACCTTAACTTTGCAAAGCTGTTAGTAATTAAACTGCACAGCCAGCTCAGGGCTTCAGTGTGCAGATGAAGATTATAACACTTTCTTGTGAGCTTGGACACACTAAAAAAGTCAAAATCAGCAGCGTAGCTTTTTGGGGGTGGGTAGGGGGAAGGAAGGCAATGAAAGCTGTGTCCTGAAGGCTTAAAACTGATTGGAAGAGTATGATAAATACATAGGCAGATAATCCATGACAAAGGATTCAGGTCTCTATTCAGTCTAATTCAATTCAGTAATATCTAGGCATGTCCTGCAGGTCAAGTTCCTGAAGGCAGAGGAGATTTCCTGCTGCTGAGGCAAGTCTGGCTCTCAGTGTCTGGCCTAATGCCCCTATGAGATGGTGAAGGTCTATAAAACAGCCTCTAAAAAGTTATCCCGGGAAAGAACAAACTGAGGAGGGACAGGTAGGAACCAGGAAAGGAAGCTGCACTTCTGGCTTGTCTCCAGTTTCTGAGCTGTTCTCCACTTCCACTGCTGGGGCCTGTGTGTTATTTGGGCACAACAAACGGTGGGGGCTGTCCCAGAGTGAGCTCCCTGCCAGGTGAAGACAGGCAGAAATACAACCCTGTATCTCCACGCTGAAGAACACCAGGCAGGATCCTGAGTTAAGTCACTGCTTTAGTGTAAGATCAAACTTTTAGATTTCCTGAGTCAACATGGAAACAGTTGTGCCTGGGCCAGCCTCAGAGATCTAACTCCAGCCAAGCACACAGCTGGGAAGAGGTTTTCACCCACTCCAACATTCTGGTGTGCAACTGCAGATGGAAGCAGAGGTCACCCACCAGCAAGACTATCAGAATTTCACCTTCCAGCACTTGTAATGAAATTCTCTGCATGTGCTGCTTCAGTAAAACAGGCAAGGGGCCAAGCATTACAGAGGAGAGGAGAAGCCAAACCTGAGGCCTGCTTGGGATGAGCTAAGGCTCTCTCTCTGAAGACACATCTCCTTCTGCTCCACTGCTGGCACTGGGGTCATCCTTGTTACGGGGGACATTTCTTTCTCTACTTGACTCAGAGGGCACCTTGGTTCTGGTCTTCTCTTTTCTTTGTTGCTGTTTTTCAAGTTTTGTCAGCTGTTCACAAAGTAAGGAAAAAAACACTTCATGGAATAAAAGAATTTCAGAAGTCTATCTTTAAAAAATTGTAAATGTGAGCATTTGTATAAAACTTGCAACTTAGATTCACAACACCAATATATATATATATATCACAAAACAAAAGAGAAAAAAAATGCTGAAGGCTTAGATTTTCAAAACTTTAGAAAAGACAGTGAATTATCACCATATGCTAACACAGTCACCCCTGAGTATAAAAGAGAAGTGCACATATACAAAAAACTACCCTGTTTTCCAGCGTTCCTTCTCTGTCCAACACAATCTGCAAACGTGGAAAAGAATAAAGCACAAGGACACATCTGTTTTGGGCTTTAAGTGGATCTGCTCCAACGCTTTCATTCTCCTTATCCCTTCCACTATGGTGTCTAGTTCCAAAATATGGTACAAAATACTATTTCTTTCTGGACAGTACGGGAACAAATGGTCCCACAGAGATCAGTTCAGTGTCTGATCAGAACAAATGCATTAAACACTGAAACTGCTATGCCAATGCTCTAGCACAACAAATAAAAATGCACAGAGTATTTCCAACTGAATTCCACAATTACCCATAATGCTTTCAAAGTTCAGTGGGCTTTTCTTTTTAGTTAATCCGAATGTATTTTCACTAATTACACTGCAAATGAATTACAAAGTTCAGATTACCAATTACAAACACAGACAATTGCTCAGACAAAAAGGGATATTTCACTGTCACATGCAATGACACAAAAGAGCTATTCATCAGCAGTTATTTGTCTAATCTCTTCCTGCTAACATCACACCAAACACTGCAGGACGGCTCAGTTATCTCTTCTTGCTAAAGCTCAAAGCAAGACTATAAAAACCACATCACCCCTAAGCCTTAGTTCCCATGCTACAAACAAATCAACACATTTTTGTCAGCAAAAAAAGAATGCAACAGGCAGGAAAGAGGAAAGAGAACGACAATTTAAATTGGCTCTTCCTCATCATGTTTTGTATGATGGATGTCTTGACCCTACCTCCTCTTGGAATCTCTATCAGCTGAACACTGCTGGAAGCAGGAGTGGTAGCTCTCCTCTCCACTCCAGACTTAAACTCGGGATTTAAATTTGCTGTTCCCTTGTTTCTGACAAAGAAGCACCTCTCCAGTTCCACCCAGTCACCCACATCCAAAAGCTTCTACACAGCAAGAAGCTTCACTAAAAACAGAGAGGGAGGGTGGTCCAGACATATTAAAAACATCATTAACGAGTCATGATTAAACAACAGCTTTAATGAGGAGGAGGAATAAACTGTGAAAAGCTGTTTTGCTTTGCACACACAACCTGTCCCAGGACAGCAGGCAGCTATCAACAGGCCAGGGAACTGAAGAAAACAATGCAATTATTTGACTTTTCAGAGGCTGCACAGGAAGAACAAGGTCCTTGTGCCTAAGGAAAACCACACTGCCTCCATAACACGAATGCTACAGATTCACAAAGGATTCACATCATCCTTTCCACAGACCTTATGGGTCACTTACTTGTTTGGGATCAACAGTGGCAGCTGGGGACTCCAGTTCTATTGTTACAGGACCATCGTTCTGGATGTGCACCTGCATGTAGGCACCAAACTTGCCATCTGGAAAGGGAAGAGACAACAAGTGCTGAGGGTTCTTGGAAGGGTAACACAGGCCAAAGCTTTTACCAGATGTGCTACCAGAAAGAAAAAAAAAAACCACAAAAGGGCAGCCAGCTAATGAACAGCAGAAAGCTACTAAGACAAAAACAGGGAGTGTGCACCCAGCTGTGTAGGTTTGACATTCAGAGAGGACACAGCTAAGTACAGAAACATGCACAAAACAAACCAAGTCTACAGGTACTCCTGTACAAGGTGTCCACAGCTCAGGATACGCAGGACAGTTCTCACAGGCAGGAGACAGAACTTTAAAGGACGTAACAGCTAAGCCTAGGGATCCAATTAACCAGCTGATGTTTTGAAGGAACTTTATATACAGGCAAAAGATAAGAAGACCTGAAGCCTACTCTGAAGCATTTGACATTGAATACTCTAGAGTAGGGAACAATGGTGTGCAGCTCAGTCCCAATCTGCCACAGTCATTTCTACATTCCTGCTTGTAACCTAGGTTGTTCTTGCACAGTTTGGCAAAAAAAAAGATGGAAAAAAGACATTGTCTACTCCTTCAAACCTGCCTACTTCACAGGAACACATCTCTGAAATCAGGAATATTTGTGCCATTTGTCACCAATGGCATTTATTACCATCTCAGCTGAGGCACTGACCAGATTCTTGGCAAGCATTTGAGACCCACGATATTTACCTCAAAAATGGCTTTATCAAAGCCATCCCCCTGCATGCTGTCTTCTGTTCACATCTCATTTTTATTTGTGCAAACTTTCTTGCTCCATATTTTCTAGTCCAGCTCTCTACTCCTCAAACTCAATCCATCTCTGGCTAAGTCTACTCTTCTCACTACCACAAACTCTCTTCTGCTGTCCTGCACACCTGAGCAGCCTTTTTGATCAAACTGACCTTCTTCAGTGTTTCACATGGACAAGAAATGTTATGGGTGTTGAGCCCAGAAACCTGACAGAGGCTGCCACAGCTGCACATCCCTAGGGTCAAACAGCAGCAAAGTTCAGCACGTGTATTCCAAGCAGGCACACGCACACACAGAGCAACTGCAGATACCAATCCAGACACACTCAGCACACACAGGAACACAACAGCACCCACAGCCTCACCCTGAACCTTTCAGTGGCTGATCAGGATGAAAGCTCGTTAGTGGGAAATACGTGTGTACGTACAGTGTGGATTCCTCCAGCAGCTGGGTCTGCCCAGTTGCTGCCCACGGATCCTGGCCGTCCCAGATGCTGGCACCTGGGGGTAGAAGCCCTTGAGGCCTGCAGCCTTTAACAAGTCTGTTCTCATTGTATACATTTACAGGAGCCTGGAATATCTAAAGGGTCCCACTGAGAAAATAATGTCAGAGCAATCCAAAAACAGTTATTATAATTTTCCAGTACAGTTTTCAAATCCTTAGCCACCCATGATAGGTGAGAACCTGCAGACAAAACCCAGGTAGTTTTTTCCCAAACCTGTAGTTTATGGTTTCACTGACGAATCATGCAGACACACATTTTCAGAGATGCCTACAAAAGCACTTATAATGCTTTAGGAAGATCAAGCAGACCCTACTTGAGTTGCTGCTCACAGAAGGGTCATTGTTATATTTACAGCATATATGGAAAGAGATGTACCTGTACCCTGTGAGCACACACCCCACTCAAAACTCAATGCATCTTTCTTTAACAAAATAATGAGCAAAAAATACTATCTTAAACTTTATTAGTGGGAGCACAGCTTTTCAAATTGCTCTCTTCGTATCGCTTCATCCCTCTGCTGCACTTCACTCACAAATAAAGGATAGCCTTTTCCACTTCCCACGCATGTGTGCAGACCTAAAAAAAAGTAAACTTCACAAACCCCTTTTTCCAAAGACTGATAAAGTGGTCAAATAAGCCCCCCCCTTTACTAGAACAGTCAAAGCACTCCCACACCACAAGCACTTTCTATCTTGTTTTGGCACCAGAACTACTGTCAACATCTTCTGCAACAGCTCCCTCCCATTCTCCTCACATTTAAACTTGCAGTTGCTGCTCTTCAGTGTAGTAAATCCTTCCCTACTCTGAGACTTCTGGACTGATCAATTCATCTTGCAACATCTTCTGCAATAAAACAGGATCCTAGAAGTATAATTAAAGTGACAAGTTTATTCTGCTGGACACCCATCTCTCCAAATTCCTTGTCTCTAAATTCCAGCACGCATGCCTTCCTCAGATGTAATGTGGATCCCTATCTGAGGTAAGTCAGAGAAGCCACATCTTAGACATAAAGGCTTGAAAAAGAGATATCATTTACTTCCAGAATATTTTTGTACATATCTGTCTCTAGCCTTATGACCTAGAAACTTCACACTGGTTTTATTCAGGAGTTATTTCTAAGCTTGTCTACTTGGGAAGTTACTCTTAATGAACCCTATGTGAATACTCTTGCTCCAGATAAGAGCACTTGTTCTGAAGTGATAACACTCACAAAGGGAATTAATCAGGGAGAATAATTCTGCTTTCAACTTGTATCAAACCCTAATCTGAATTAAACTCTTCCTTGTGGAACAATCCTTCCATATTTACTTAGATATTAGTACTAAGGGAGTAAGACATTTCACATTCCTTGCCATGTTAATCTTTACTGCCTCAGAAGACTAAATCCATATTCCAGAGAGAAAAGGCCCTGACACAAAAGGAGGAGCCTTGGTAGGCCTAGTATTTGGGTATCACCTTGCACAACAAGAGTACTCGGGCCTGCAGCCTCCAGCTCTGCTCCTCAGAGTGGAGTGAGATGTTTAAGGACACAAGAAAGCACTGAAGCACGACAAACAAGGACTGCCAAGGCAACCTTTTATTTCCTAGACATGGGTGCCCATCTGCAGTCTCAAGTTAAACTGTATTAAACTGAGAACCATGGCTCTGAACCTTTTCCAGGATTTTGTCTGTCAAGTGTCCCACTGCTCTTGCTGTGAAAGGATGGTTTGTGCTTCTCTCTGGGGAACACTTCCCGTTCTGAGCTCCAGCTGGCAAGCTCCACATAGACCAGAGAGCAGACTTACAACAGCAGCACACTCAGTAGCTCGAATTCCAACAGCCAAATTACCTACTGAAAAAAAACAGGAACCAGAAAACACAAGGCTCTTAGGCAACATGATGAGACATTTATTGATCTGGCTTTGCCTCAGCTACACAAATTCCACTTTCAGTGATTGAATTACTCCTCTAAAATGCATTAAGCAATTTGTAAGATCAAAGGGAAGAGGCACCTACAGCAATCCAGAGACTCCAACTCTAATCTCCCAGTGACTACAGTTGTTGTGTGTGTGCCTATGTGCATGTAGAGGAAATGTACATGAGCACAGATTTTCCAGACAGCAAACAAGCAGAAAACACAGGCAAAGCAATTGGCACAACAGAAACTTCGACCTAACAGACTCTTAACAGACTTGGGTGCAACACAACACAGACTGGGCACAGCTTAGTAAGAAAGCAAAATCATAAATCCACAGGTAGTTCCAGTGCTGCCAGCAGTTTTAAATGCATGTGTTATCTGACACAATAGCACTCCTTGGTTTCCAAATCTATATTTTCAGCATGGAAAAAAAAATGCAGAGGTGAAAGCTCTTTTTGCAGAAAGCTTTGGAGAACAAGTGCCAAAATATGGGCACTTAATAACTTAATATTCATTTCAGGTATACAACTGCTGTTCGCTGAGAGGAGGAATTCAAAAAGCTCCTGTCAAAATATAAACTGATTGAAGGGGTATCAGAAATGTACTCCTTATCATGAACAAATGTTGACTGGAAGAATATATCAAGCTAGAAAAGCTTGAAAAAATTGACATTTTTTGTGTGCATTTCACTGTGCCTCCTTGGAAAACACCGGGATAATTACCCTAACCTAGAGTCAATATGAAAATTAGCCACTAAATCTTTCCCCAGCTGTCAGTTTTCTTTTTTTACTTCTTTCCTCATAAGGAAAGTAAGGCCAACCATCATCTATTAACAGCGACCATTTAAAAAAACAGTCTTTTCTAGACACTTGTCTTCCAATCAAGGATAGCAAAAAATCAAGTCTAAACATGAAAATTTATGGAAAGAATTCAGAAAATCAAACAGAAAAGAGTGAGTGTGGATAGAGCACAAATGCAAAGGGAAGCCAGGCAATCTCTGGTTAAGAGAAAACTGCTCCATACATGACACAGAGTTGAAAAAAGAGAGCCTAAATCAAAAGCTATTCTCAAATAGCACATTACACCTCCCACTGTCACCACTCCCATTTAACAGGATGTGGAAGTGACAGATGGAACTATGCTGTCCATCACACACTGGTGACAAGCCTGACTAAACACACATCTCAGAAAAAATGCTTATCTTGGGTTAATTTAACTACACAGGACAAAACATCCAGCCTTTGAGGGAGCCTGACCTCAGAGATTTTTCTCATGGCTGCAGCCTCTCTGGGTTACATTGACAGAATCATTGCTCACGCTGTGCAGCCAGTAAGAACACAGGGATATCTACAAATCATTCAGAGGAAAACCAGGAAATGGCTTGGCTGGAGGAAGACTGGAGTGACCACCCTGACAGGTCACTAGTGAAAATATCGTAACAACCCCTCACCTATTGCTGTAAAGACAGCTCCTTCAAAAGAAAGATATAAAATCACAGAATAAAGAAAGCAACCATCAGGAGAGAACACACACAAGAAATGGCCACTGGTCACACCAAGGACCTTACCAACCTTCTGCCCTTACCTTTAATAAGCTCTGGTTTGTAGGCTTTTCTTAGCTGCTCTAGGAAGTTGTTATAAAAAGACTCTGCCTGCTCCGTGGGCATTGCCATGTGATAGTCAGGCTTGTTTCCTTTCAGGATGCACTGGAGAGTAAATTGGCTCACACACAACACTTCATACTGTTTATCCATAACACTTTTGGACCAGTGCTTCCCACTTTCATCTTCAAATACTCGCAAGTTCAAGATCTTTCGAACCCTAGGAGGAAATAAAGATAATTCCTAAATTGTCCCATGCAGGATCAACAGGCACCATACAGAAGAAGGTAACAGGGAAGGCAGATGCATGTTCATTCTGCCTCCACATAACAAGATATCCCTTTGCACCTTCATTCCTAGCCATGGGAATCTCATCACGTTAGGCAGAGCCATAAGCAAGAAAGCCCTTCACACCTACACAACAGTATCAGGTCATTAATCCACACCATCATTCTACAGATGTGGCATCAGGACTGAGTAACTGCATCTTACTGAGGGACGTAAAGATGGCACAGGAAGTAAGAAAGCTCACTCTTTACTATCTGATTTTATGTGTCACAACATTATTTAACATGGGAGCAGCTTTGGGGATTATAATCCTCCCACTGCACCGGGAAATCACACTCAGTATGAAATGAGATCATCCTAAACTGTGTTTAAAACTGCGGGGTTTTGTTTCCAGTCATGATTCACATATACTCCTCCTGCTTTGTCACTTCCTAGCACTATTCCCAAATCAGGTCCCACAAGCCAGATGGTGACAATACTTTTTCATCAGGACGAGAGGAGGAATGCAAGGAACAGGGCAGAACTGCAGGTGGCAGCAAAGCGGTTTGAATTTTGGGCTGATTTTGTAGAGGTAGGGGACAGAACTGACTGACAAGGCAACACGGGGACCTTCCCAAATGGATCCTGAAAAGCAGCAGGCAGACTTACAATGCAGTCCATGTCAGGACTGTGACTGATAACAGGACTGCATGCAAGCCACTCTCTGGTCTTTGGTTTCTTCTTCTGGCTTCTCCCCATTTGCAGCATCAAGGGAGCATATCAAGCACAAAGCATTTCAACTGCAGTCATCAGCCAGGCATTTTATGCTGCACCAGAGGTGAGATAAAGCTGAGGCTTTGTTATGGTCTAGCTTCAGGGCTTCGCCATCACTAAGGCACAGTCACAAGAACATCCTTGCCAATTTGTGTGTGTCAACAGCAAACAGAATTAAAACCTGAATGCAGTGGATTGTTGAAAGCATCCACTGGAAGGCCCCAGCACAAGGCTTAAATCACCATCATGGATCTGTTTTAATCATAGATACGTTTGGTGTTTCATTTACAGGATTACTAAAGTTTCCTTTAATAGGACCTGACAAGCCTGGTTAAGCTGATTTCTTTCTTTCCTTTTTCCCAGATCCTGGCTTCTTGCCCTTCCTGCATCAGTCATCCCAACAACCTGGTGTTGAGAGCATGGTCACTCCAGACCTCCCACCTGCAAAATCCAGAAGCACCTTTCACATTCACCAAGGTAGGGATGAGAAGTGATGGCAGAGCAAATGTTACACACTGAAGGAGGCAAACAGTAAGGCAAACCAATGCAGCATGTCAGAATAAAAACCCCTTATTCCTGACAGCAGTCAGCTCCATTACCTGTTTCTTCTTTGCCTTTGTAAGGACTGAGGTCAGCCCTAGAACAATAATCAGTCAGAAGACGACAGGAGAAGCCCCTGGAGGGCTCTCTCTTGGCATGTGTTTGCTGGCAGAATCTCACTATTCTGTGGTCATGGAACAGACGGCCAGAGCCAGTCCTCCGGGCCGCCAAAATTGATTCATGTTTACAGACAAGTCCCTGACAAGACTATCCCACCTTTTGGAAGAACAAAACTCATGTGCAAGTTAAAAGGAGAGTTTGAGGTTTCTGATCAATCCCATCCTTGAAGGACGGATTTCTTCCGGGCAAATTCATGCAGTAAAAAGGACAGACATCTAAAAAAGGAAGATCTGGAAAACCCAACATGTTGATTGTTCCTTTTTGATAAAAAACAGATAGACAGAGAATGGAAACAGATTTTCCTCAATGAAACATAAAAAGAAAACTGTAACTAAGAAACCTGTATTCAAGGTAAAATCTGAACAGGAACTAACAGGCAAACCTGGATTTCCCAACAGGAAATTTGTTTGGCTACTGCACAGGTGTCACTGATTCAGTTTCAGCAATGCACAAGTAGAAGAGTACAAGACAAAAGGAAGTGACTTACATGTGCTCCAGCTCTCTTTGTGTATCTTCCAAAGAAATGCCCAGCAGCACACAGAGGCCTCGTCCTATTGAACTGATCTGTTCACCACCCACTGGGGAAAGGAGAGGGAGAAAAGAAAAATAAGGCTAAATGCACTGGATTTATGTTTTATGGCACAGGTAAGTACTGGTTTCAGCTGTCCAGCCACTAAAGGAAACAGCATTCTAAACCCTGCTTCTCTGTCTTAAGTTTGTAGCTTTTAAAGATCACATGAAAGCATTCTTTCAAAAGCTTTCCAATGTCACAACTTCTTTCTGAGCTCAGGTTGCTCACTTCAGCATTTAAAAACAATGTACAAAGATTTCTTACTACAATTGGATCAGCTCTGCTAACCACGGAGATGGCAAAACTCTGTCCAATCCTTGTAAAAATCACCTGGTTGATGCCACTAAGTGTACTCTATTTCTCTACTCCATCATTCCCTTCATACTTTGTATTTGTTGTGAAAAAGTGACTTCTACTTGATAAGAATCCTCATGGATTTTTTGAAATAAGACTTTTAACAACCTGCAAATTCTGCCCTCCTAACTGGGAACACAACCCCTTTAAAGACATTTACAATAAAACACAAACCATCACAGATCTATTGTGTTTTCCCAAGAAATGTTTTAAATTATCTTAGCTTAAATTATCCTAATATGGTTGACCCTGAGATGACTGTAGTAAGACTAAATCTTAAAACTGAGAAAAGTACCAGTTACCCAGATGTTAAAACTGCATCCAGGCTCACGACTGGAACAAAAAAGCTCCAAACATCCCGTAAAGAGAAAGGAGATCAGGCCTCTAGAGAAAGTTGAAAGCTGACAAAGTCTTGGGGGCCAGATCAGGACTATTCCCAATGGGCAGAAGCAAACCAGGGGGAAAATCTCCTCCCAAAGACTTCATTTCCATTCAATCTGGGTATGAGTCCTCCAGCTCAGAAATCTCTTCTGCTAAGTCCAGCACTCTCTCCCTCACAGAGTGCTATCTCAAACTCTTCAACAGCCAGAAACAGCAGTTTAAATTCTCCCCAGAAAAGTGGCAATAAATCAGCAAGTGCTGATGGGGTCTGCCCAGTGGTGCCCACAGTCCCAGCTGTGCACAAAGGCTGTGCCCTCACACAGACACGCTCTGGCAGTGCTGACACACAGGCAGAAGCTGTTTGATAACTTGAAGGCCACCCTGCTGCACACTCAGGACTCCCACAGCACGCACTCACTGCCTCACGTGCAAACTTCTTGGGGATTTTAAGCACCTTGAGCACAGAAGGTCCAACCAGTGCAATAGTAGGAACATTCCATAGGGACACACCATTCCTACCCGGCACCAGGGCTAGACCCGGGCGAGCAGTGCCTGGTGGCAGCTGGGACAGCACCGCTGACACAGCAAGCAGTGCAAAAAGGCGAGCCTGGCTGCTCTGCCGACATGCACTCGATGCAGTGAGGTGATTGTGACTGTACTGCCAACACACGCAAGCCACAGGAGAGGGACACTAGGATGGCACTGCCACCACACATACAGCAATGCACGGCTGTGACACCGATGTGGTGCCACAGCACCAAGCCTGCCAGTCCGAAGCGCCTGGACAATGCTCTCAGGCACATGGCGTGATTCCTGGGGATGTCCTGTGCAGGGCTAAGAGTTGGACTCCATGATCTTTGCAGGTCCCTTCCAACTCAGAATATTCTGTGAACACAAGCAATGCAAGATGACTGCGACTGCGGTGCCAACACAAAGGCACTCGAGGAGGCGCTGGCACCGTAGCTTCCTGCCCGTGCCTGCCAGGCAGGGATGCACACAGACCTCCATACACACATCACACACGCATCCCCACGGGGGAAGGCGGCCGGGCCCCCGGCGGAGCCGCAAGCGAGCCGACCCACGCCAAGCACACGGGGCGGGGGGACATGGAGAGGGGAGCGCCCACACACACACAGCCGCCCCCGGCCACCCGCAGCCCCGCGGGCCGTGTCGCACTGACCTGTGACGCTGGCCTGGGCCACCCGCTGCACGATCGCCTTCATGGCGCAGCGCGGCCGGCGCCGAGCGGGGACAGCGGCGGCGCCCGGCAACGGCGGCCGCTCCCGCCGCGCCC
>WBMZ01014708.1:6714-75666 GCA_013400975.1 Atrichornis clamosus
TATATATATATATATATATATATATGAGTTGCTGACAATATTCAAAAGGGCTATTAAGTTTCCTAGTCTTGATCTAGCTACTGAAATTTAAGAGCAGATGGTATCAGGCAAAGCATATGAGATACAGCTAGTTGTGGTTGTCCTTGATTCCAAACTCACACTTAAATATAATTCCTTTTTCTAAGGACTTGAAAAGTCACAATGACTTTTCAACGGAAATTTGTCTGGAAATATATGCCCAGATGTTGATCGAAGTAATTCCTTTAAGAACAGCTTTGCTGTGGGATAGACAAACTTCTGAGCTTACTGAGGACTCCTGCATTGTGAGCCTGATGGATGACTCATAAAGTTCTGTGGAAGCATTTATTTCTGTGATCATTTTGGAATAAGATTATATGTTAAATTCAATTATTTTTTTCTCAAGTTATTTAATTGTCCTTTCTTCTTTAAGGTAACAGTCTAAGACTACGTCCTCATGGTCTGTTTCTCAAAGATATAGGTTTGCTCTGCACAGACTCTGAATTGACTGGAAATTGTGCACATGGGCTAGCTCAGGACTGAACTCAAGCTGCAGGACTGAACTCAAGCTGATAAATTCTGCCTCTGATTTGTGCATATTAAACTGGGCTTCTTGCAACACTGAAGTATTATCAGGGCTTTGCATGCACACTGTTATGTGTCTGGTCGAGGAGGACATGGATAGACCAAGCCTGCTAAACACTTAAAAATTTGTCCTTGTTGCTCACAGTGATTTTGATGTGCTCTACCTTTGAACATTTTAGATATGCAAAACTTGTCTGACCTAAGTATATGACTAACGGTGTTCTCACAGTTTTTTGTAGCTTGGACAAAGTAAAAGGCTTTATGCTCCCAAAAAATACAGTACAGTCTGAATGGCAAAACCTCTAGACCTCACCATCTTTTACTGTCCATAAGTGTCCATCAACACACAGAAATTTTCTGTTCAGTTAAATAAAGTGGTAAGTGAGTGAAAGCAGGGACTTGTAATGGAAAATGTCAGGAAACCTTAAATTGAGGAAACTTTATGAGTACTGTCTAGCAAAAAGCTGAGAATGTGCTGTTCATTCTTTTTAGTTCAGAGGAGCATGTGGTTCTGAGACAGAATTACTGGTGGATAATTTGGCACAGACAGTCATGAAACAATCTTCTTTTTTTGCTGTCTGTACAGAGATGCTGAGGCAGGGAACTGTGGAAAATTATTAAAAACTCAAAGTTCTTTCTAAGATCTGGATTCTTCAGCTACATACACAAAAGAATACAGAATATATCTGATGCTGTTTAATCCCAAACAGCATTAATTCCCTGCACTGTAAAGTGTAAACCTAAATGCAGATAAAAAAATAATATTTATTACATGCAAATCTCAATACTAATCTCCTGTCCAGTAAAGTAAACAACTTCACCTGGAACTGACAGAAGTCTAATATGATGAATCATAACTTAAAACAGCCATAAGTAAGTCAGTGGGACATAACCAAGCAAAATTTAGAATAAACTCAGTCCTTCTGATGCAGTGGAGCTGCCCGTTAAAGAGGGAAACTATAAGGCGGTTTTCAAAAGCAGAACTGCTTTGAAGGTGCTATTGATCTCACAAAGGTGAGACCGAAGCACAAAGATGCTTTCTTTAAAATGGAAGACTTGCATCCTCTAGTTCCCACAGGTGAGGTTCTACATTAAATACGTCCAAGGAAAATCTTGCATAGTCCTTCAAGTAAGGAAAGAAATTGCCTCATAATACATAGCAGCCTGCCACAGTGGGAATCAAGAACAATAGGGGAGGAAGTCAAAAGATCAATCCTAACCACATTGTGAAGGCCTCTGCCAACAATAAGCTTTCTATATTGGATGCTAATCCTCAGATACATTTCAATGTCTTTTTTGAGCCTGTTGCTCAACATATTGTTTTTTGAAACTTTTTACATTGGTCAACATGTTCACAGATCATCAGGCCAACAAATTTAAATATAGTTGCCAAGGTGAGGAAAAGGAGTGGTAGGGGCAGGAGTTCACAAAAACATATATAAACGTTGCATATTGTGCTTCTAGAAAAAGAATAGAAGGTTGTGGTCTTCCTCTCCCTGACTATAACAGATGTTTGCTTCTTTTATCCTGGTGAAACAGGAGGCTTTCTGGATCCTGGTTTTAATCTCTTATTCATGTTTTTTTGAATGTGGGTGTTTTCAGAACATCCCTGGACAGTTATTAAACCACTGACCGGTGGAGGCTCTGCTACAGATGGATTTAATTCAAGACTGGTGCTATTATATTAATGGGTTTAATTTAAACAGGACTAGCCTTGCCAGCCAAATTACTGCCATTTAAATCAATTGGCTTAGGGGAAAAAACAGCCTGACCATAGCCATTAGCCTTCAATTTATTACTGTATCAGTTTTGAACTGGGTAAGGCATATTGCTCAGTGTCTGTCCTCCTGTCCTTTGGTGCTGCTTCCTCCCCCTGCCACACAGTAATAAAAGACCTACAGGGCAAAAAAAAAAAAAGCTGAAACATCACATTAATTTAAAGTCAATGTTTCATGAGCAAAGACCAGGTATCCCATGAAAGAGATTCTCCATAGGATCCAATACTTGCCTTTGATGTCACCTCATTAAATTGAGATTCAAATGATCTAACAGATGTATTAGTTTAATAAGACATTTTACTGCATTTTTTTAAGATATAAAAAAGTAGCAATGCCTTTTTTTTTTTTAACACATTTCAACCTGATTCAAATAGAAAAGCAAAAGGGAAGAAAATGCTTTAGATGTGCTCTTTTGATTTTTTCCAATCTTGCCTGAATAAAATGGAATGGGAGATCAAGAACACTCAATTAATTTCAACACTGGGTGTCAGAGGGAAAAGGAGAGGGAGGAGGGGGGGAATATTATAGATGCACAACACTTAACAAATGCATAGATTGAAAGAAGGAAATATGGGGGGGGAGTGAGATAAAAAACCGTGTCTATATTTTATTGCACTCAGTAAGCTTTTCACTTGTATTTATAGCTGCAATTATATCTCAATGAGGTTTGTCTACAGTGTTGGCTTCACGCTAATTTTCCCCCTCACTGCATTCTTGGAATAGCCTCGGACTGTTTATGAACCAGACATATTGACCTCATTTACAGCTAGCAGTTTAAATCCATAATTTTTCCACCCACAATCCCTCTTTGACATTCCGGCAATGCGGCCGGCTCACTGAGACTGAACTAAAAGTCTCACACTTCATTGAACACCATTATGCGGCTTTATGCTTATAAGCCTGTTTCCCTCAGCTGCCTTTCAGCTTTGCTGGAGATCCGTTTGGCCACAGGCCGGCAGTGATTAACTGGAAGAATCCAATAAATCAGCCTGTCAGCCAGCAGGCTCTCCTCACTGTGTCTACAAATCGACATTTGGATTTGCACTCTCTTTTTTTCTTCCCCCTTTGCTCTCCTTCCTTTCCTCCCATCCTCCCTCCCTCCTTCCCTCCCTCCCTCCTTCCCTCGCCTGCTGCTCTGCCTCTTTTTACTCAGCCCCCATCCACACCTCCCACCCCTCTATCACCCCCTCCCCGAGGGCTGTAGGTTGCCCCTTTTCTCCCCAGCGAAAGGTGAACTTGAAGGAAGGCTATTGTTAGCACGTCTGGACCTTGCAAACAGTCCCTTGGTGCAATAAGTTTCTTTTGAATCGTGTGCTATGCCAGTACCCCTGTATTTTCCCATTTCATTTAAATTCCATCCTCCCCACCCTTCTCACACCCCACCCGCCACGTTAAGTCTTGTTGTTCCCCACATATCAGACAGACAGTAATGGAGGTGGTTGAGAGGGAGAGAAGATTGACTTTCTTGCACTGCCTTTCCCATCTCCTGTTAAAACAACAGGCATAGAGAGAACACAGGAATACGGGGGTGTCTGCCACTGTGCACATGAGCAATGGTTCTCCAGGCTCTATGTGACCTGGCCCATACTGCTGCTTTTATATTAGAAAACTATAATTAGGTCCTCTGCTTGTTTGCTTGTGTGGGTTCTTTTTCCTTTGATTTCAGCTCTTTGCTAACTGCTGCACTGGCAGCTAGCCTGCTCCCACATTGGCATGCTTGAGGATATGCTTCCAGGTGGCTCTGCCTGCCTACTGCTGTTTCACAGGGACCATTGATTGCCCCTTCTCACTCTCCCTCCTTTGGTTGTGGTTCTGGGAGAAGGAAACATGAACTGCGAGAGCCTGCTCTGTCCTGGGTTCTGCATGCCCAGACAGGGCACTTCCCTCCTCCAGCAAGCATCCAGGCTTCGTTCTGGGCAGTGCTGGACCCTCCTCTGTTGGTATACCCACTGTGGCCACCTTATTCTTCCATTCAGGATTACACCTCCTGTGCAAGTACAAACATTTTTTTGGCATCTGGAGGTCAAACAAAGCACTGCCTAGCAGCTGAGGGGAAGGAGACCACCAGGGACTCTGAAATCTCCTGTGGCAACCTCACTGGGAGCTCTTCCTTGCCATCACAGCACTGTTATATCCAGCAACTGTGGCACAGAGGGGACAGACCTGGGCTGGAAATGATGAGTTGCCTTCTGCCAGCCAAGCAGTTGCTAGCTATGACAGGTGGTGAAACTCTGGATATGTCTGTTGTCTCTCCAAATGTTCCCAGAAAAGAGAAACAAAGCTGGACAGACCTGCCAATCTTTTTGTTGGACCAAATTAAAAAATTAAACCCCAAATGTTTGGAGTTCTCAAATTCACACTAAAGGAATTGGAAAACCTTAACGACTCATTTCTTCTCTCCATTTCTTCTGGGTAAGGATGTTCACCCTCTCCTACCGGCCATTCACAAGCTCTATGCTGAGGGAGAACACACCATTGACACTACACCCTAACACAGAGAAGGAAGGGAATGTGGTAACTCTGCCTGTTCCAGTTATTCATGGGTATGTTGGGCCTTTTAGTCTCAGCACAACCCTGAACTAAAGCTGCCATTTGAATCTATGAGAAGAGATTGAGCTGTAACAGTAAAATTAATTGGGACTTGGATACAAGATTTGCATGCAGGTTCAAAAATACCAAATTTACAGGAGGTAGGAGGGACCGGTAGCTCTTAGTTGCGCCCCCACTTTGAAGACAGTATGTTGTGGGACACAGGTGGACAGAATTGCCATGTGGAGTTTCACTGGTGGGTCCTTTTCACCTCCTTTCTCCTCACATGGCAGCCAGAATAACTTCTTCAAGAAAACTCATTACTATTGTCATTTTCTCTTCCTCTCCACGATTTCACTGGAACAGTGACTGGCTCTGTCTTTTCATTTACATTGCATTGCATTATTAAAAACAGATGAAAAAAGCATGTGAAATGTCTTGCTTCAGGTCAGAAGATAATTTTATTTAGATCTCAGCAAACCAAATATATAAAAGAAAAAAATGGCATTTTCATTGATATTCAGTACATTGTTATTTCCCTGTTTCTAAGAAAACCTGTATACTCTTTGGCAATAACCCATAAAAAGTAAAAAATATGTAGCTGACATAAATGTATGTCTTTGTAAGAATATGTTTATACTTCATACAACTTCTGGCTAGGCTTGTTAACCATCTAACTAGCCACACTTTGGATCTTGATGAGTTTTATAGTGATGTATTCCACAATACCTTTCTGAATTTTGGTTGCTTTCTGTTTCTCCTGCTCTCATGCTATTTGAAAGAATAAATCTAAGCTGACGATTCACTTTTTCTAAATTGTTCTATGTACTTCTGACTTCATCCTCCATGAATTAAATAATCTCATTCTGCCTTTATATATATCAGGTGTCTCCCTAGCTTATTTTGCAGCTTCTTCTCTTTAAATTTGTTTCTCTTACAAGAAAATATGTTAGGCCAAATTTGCAGGTCCTGAAAATGCTTTTGAATCAGTTTCTGATATTGATATGAAATTTTGAAATTGTTGTCATATATGAGTTTTCCTTCTTTGTAAAATTTTTACTAACAAATTACTTATAACATTTTTTTACTTACAAAACTTCTATACTTTTAAACTTCCATAAAATTCTTACCCTGAATTTTAGTAACTTAGTAACTAGTAAAAAGCATCAGGATTTGAGAAATGAGAATCAAAACCATTCAAAATGTATTTTTTTCTCTATTTTTTTCTCAAACTCATTTTCACTTTTCAATAAACTGCAATTTTAAAATGCTTCTTTGTGTCTCATAGTTATTAGATTTCTAAGTGGCTCTGCATTTAAAATGATTTATTTTGGGTTGATGCCAACGCATTTGTTTTAATTCCTGTTGTCTAATTTTAGTATCTCTCACTCTTCTCTCTTAAGTCCAGTATATGTTTACTTTGATATGAAGTAAAATTACACTTCGAGCTGGAGACTCTGAATTAGAAAGAAAATTAATTATTTTGTACTTAACATACAGGTTTTCTTACACGTAGGGAGTGAAGAATTACTTCCTAAGCTAGACCTCTGTGTGCCCAATGGCTGTCATTAGACAGGCACAGCAGAGCACACTTCAGTGTCCTTCTACCTGCATTTCACTTGCTGGTGTGGAGGATGCATGTTAAATACAGACTATGGTGGGGGGAGTTACATACATACATACATGTACATATATGTATATATATATAACCACCTTTACAGTTGGAGACTTGAGAATATCAATTCAAAGAGATTTTCTTATCTAGGCTGGAGGAAATTAATCAGGAGGAAGATTGCTTAGAATGTCCTTGAGAAATGTAAGCTGCCTTCCTAGAATGAGAACACAGAATACCCAAACCTCCTGTAAACCCTGACCAGCCATGCTCTGGGATTCCTTCTCCTCATCCCCGCGATACATGAGTGGATCTTTAGCGGAGATCCTATTTGGTCAAGGTCTGCTTGCTGTGACTGGGCAACACCCAGAGAGCTTTGAACAGCTGGGGCCACCCAGGTCTGTGTCCAAGGAAATTAAGCAGCTGCAGCTGTGGCAGAGGTGAACAGAAGAAGCTGTGAGTTATTTATTCCCCTCAGCAGATGGTAAAATGCTGGTTTGCCTCTCCTGGTACAGAAATTTGTGTTGCTCTGGAGTGACTATGCCTCCAGTATTTTTGGAGACCCCTCCCCAGGGCCTGGCAGAGGGTAGGAAGGGGTCAAGCTGCCAGAAACCTGTTCCTGGTAAGAGTGAGGACTTGTGTCTGTACTCCCTAGTGGGCTCCTAATCTCTATTCTGCTGAAACAGGGTGCAAGAAAATATTTTTGAGTATTGGGATGTAAGCATTTGGGCAGTTTAAAAGCTATCAAATACAATAAAACTGAGCAATTAATAGTGGCATTACTGAGCTGGGAAATATCTGCCTTCTAGTATCTGCTACCTTGCTGTCTATGCAGGGAGTTCCCTAGCCAAATAGACATTTCCATGCTTAAAATGATGGAATTTAGTCTCATCCATGTCCACCTCGAATCATTATTCCAAATAACAATATGCTGTTTCATTCTTACTACTGACTTCTGTTATTGATTGTCTTTGGTGACTCAATCAACAAATGTGCTTTAATCCTGCGTGTCCTTTCAAGTCAGATCTGATGGGTGTAAGTTGCATCTAAAAATAAGCTTAATGAGGGAATTGACTGCTTTTTAACTATGCTAGCTTTATTATTTCTGTTTAGCATCAAATTGAACTGTTTCCAACATCTGCTGCTAAATTTACAAGGCTTCAGAAGTAGCTACACATCCTACTCTAGTTTAGATAGAAAGGTAAACCTTTGTTTGAATTTTTTTTTTTTTTTAACAGCAGAGTGCCTTCAAGTTATCTCATTAAGGCTGTGTTTCACAGCTATGATGTTGCCACTTCCCTGCAGGCCCCAATATCTTTGGCCAGAGTTCCAGCCTGAGAAATGGACACTGGAGGCTGAGCCCCAGGGATGCTCAATAACCTGTGTTCTTGGTCCCTTTTCCTGAGGATGTTTTGTGTAGCTAACTAGTCTTTTTCTCGTCCTCTGTTGCAGAAAGAAACATCCCTTTTCACATACAGACACAGTCCCAACACTTCCATTCACGCTCGTTGCTGCTCTGCCTCCTTCACTGGCCGCGTTCTGGCTGTCTTGGCAAGAACACCAGCACAAGGGTAGCAGAAGAGGTGGCATTTCAGGAGTCCTTCTGACAGGGTCACAGCTACAGAAACTGAAGGGCTACGTGTTCACATCAGTGAGAGCAGTCGCTGGGAGCACCGAGCGCAGCCTGTAAATAGGGGAGGGCACGTCCCAAGCACCCTTTCTTCTTGCTTGACAATTGGTGTTTTCTCAGAATAAAAAAAATTGCCTGCTTTTTCTCTGCTGAGGTGTACTAAGGGACGTATGTTCTTGTCTGTATCATGCCAATATTTATGACAAATTGAACACAAACTCTCATGCGCTCACTATCTAAGCATAAAATTTCAGGTATTAGATGGGCTGCTGGGAAGCCACAGCTTATCTTGTAACTCTCGTATCTCTCAAATAACCTGGTTGGAGCACATGTAAAGTCTGAACACAGAGTCATGTATGCCACCTTTTTTAATTGCTAACGTGAAGCACTTCCAATTCCTGCCAAAGAGGCTTCTGCTGCTGACATTAGAAAGCAATAATATGTCTATACTGTAACCACTTAATTATACACATAGGCATAATCATATGAATTGTCACTACTCTGTAAAAAAATTCCGCCTGTGAAACTTGCACAGAGACACCCACAGAAACACGAGCATTGCTGCATTCTCCCAAATGTCATTTTCAGAAGTGACTGAAAACCCACAGTTTCCTTCCTGTGGGGACTACCCAGTATCTCAAAACTGTTTTTGTTCTGAGCTGAGAAGCAGAACAGCAAGAATCTTTCTAGACAGAATACTACCTGGGAAATATCAAAAATTAATGTAAGAAGATATTTTAATTTCCCTCAGTGTGAAACCTTGTCTCCTTCATCACTATTCAATGGAATAGTGTATGTTTCTAATGGAAAAAAGACTGATATGACACAATGTTTTTCTGTCACTTGAAATTTAACTTGATTTTTTAAGGACGTGAGTTGCTAACAATTTGCTTTTCTATCTCCATTTGTACTCAGACATTCCATAAATAAACAAACTCCCTTTTTATTTTTGCAAGAAACAATCCAATAAATCATACATGGTAAGCTGTTTGAATGCCATTAAAGTATTATTTTTTTAAGGTACGTATCCCACTTCCAGTGTCACCTAGAAGAAAAGCAGGTTGTGATGCGTAGCATTGTGAGGAAAAATTGTCTTCATTATCTGTACATAAAATTGCACCCTCTTTGACCTTTATGAAGGGTCAGGCTAGATTTGAGTGATACCATCCAGTCCAGACAAGGAATGTGGATAATTAAACAATACTTCATACTATTAACAGCTTTAAAAAATAATAATACCTGTGCTAGCACCAGATTTATTTATTTATGTTTGTTTTTGCACAGCTTCAGGAGCTGATAAGGCTAGACACATGGGTGTAAGGCTTTCTGAAATGGGCTGAGGAAACCTTATAGATACCCCATTATGATTGCCTAAGTAGTACTCCATTAGAGAGAAAGAACTGATAGGAAAGGAGATTAACTAATCCATCTGCTGAGAACACCCCTGGTATTCCTTTTCTTCTCCAGCACAGGGTATTCTCCATCAGTGGGCTCTCCTTGAAAGAGTGGTTAAGGGGTCACATAGATCAGAACAAACTGAATTACCTATGACATAATATATGTATTCAAGGCAAGATACGCATAAATGGAAGGAAAATAATTAGCAATTCCAAGCATCATGGTGATGATGAGACACCTGCAGGATAATCATCCAAATCAAATATTTGTCTCAGCTTCTTCAGATGATCTATCTCTTCCCGCAGCCGCTGAATGTCGGTGGTGCAGAGCGCGTGCTGAAAGGCAAGGCTGCCAGCTTGACAAAAGCAGGAATCCTCCTCCCACATGCAGCAGCAAAGCCCTCTTTCCCTGTCACTGCCACACTTTGCCCTCAGTAGCAGTCTAAATGATGAAGGGAATCCACAGTATTGGGTTGCATGAAAAAAGAGAACCTGATTTACTCAAGGCTTGATCATAAAATTTCCTCACTGAACCGCTTATACACCTAATAAATTTGTAGAAAATAATTTTCTTCATCTATACATGAAGTACTGGATACTGGCCTTCCGAGGTTCTCAGTGCGTATCAATATGTAATATTTTGCCTCAGATAGAAAGCTTTTTGTCCTCTGAAGCACTGCTTAGTATTTTTAAAAGTTTATTCAAGGAAAGACTATCTTGAAGGCAGGCCAAATATAGAACAATGTGCTTATTTTACTCAGGTATTAGGGAAAATAATTAAGTTGGGCTTTTATCCCCGTAATTCACTGAAAGGTCCTATTCATTTGACTAGGAGTTTCAACTGTGTCTAGGACTCATAAGTATTTTCCAAAAGTTAGGGGAAATGCTAGATGGCCTTGAAATCAGACCTTTGAAAAGTGTTTCCAAGTGTGGCCTCAGTGCTATTCTCTGCACCAGAGTCATGGAGATTTGCACACTAAATACCTTTTTTTTTTTTTTTCTACAAAAAAGGTGCAGAGTTGGCACCATTTTGTGTCAGCAAGTGTTGCCAAATTGGAGGAAACATTTACATTCTGCCATGGATGCTTTCAAAATGCATTTGGGGTCCACAGGAATGCCTGCCGTCAGATGCTGCCAAGTGAAGTTACTGAATCAATATCTAAATCTGTTTCCTTTCTGCTTCCGCTGCTTTGGCCAAATTCTATGTTTGTGGTGACCACTCTTCACTTTCAGAAGTTTTGTGTGGCTCCCTGGGGTCGCTGAATTTTCTAGACCAGGAATAATGACCTGGAGTCTGTGTAGGTTTAAGAGACATTTATACATTCCATAGTGTGTGTTTGCTTTTTCACCTTCATGAGAAGAAACATATGCTGCAGCCACATCATACATGTGGGCTAGAGCTCTCAAAACCTGTTAGATTCCTGAGTAATCACATAGGAATCAGATGACTAAGAAAGCAAGTAGTAAGTAATTGCGGTTTAATCAATGAAAGAATCTCACCCAGAATTTCCAAGTCCAACTTACTTCTGAAGATCTGAAACTTCATGCCTGTGTGCAACTTCACTGTAGACTGCAACCACAAAGAATTCTGGGTTTACTGTCTTTTATGAGGTTAGAAACTCATGTGAATAAAATTCAAGTACTCTGAAATATAGACAATCGGTACATTTGTCATCTTGTCACTCTACCTCCCTGCGTTTATTGATTTGCATGTGATTTAGCTGAGGACCATCAGCAAAAAAAAATTATGCAAACCTGTACTTTCTCCCTTCCTCCCTCCCTCCTGTATTTTGAATCCTGAATATTACAAAAATATATAAATATGCATATAGTTATGTATACTTTGGTGATAATTAAGACTAAAGTTCAGAGAGAGATGGATAATCCAAGTAACCTCCTGGAAACCACTGCTGTTTTTACTGATGCCTGTCTCCAAACTTTGGAGATTTCTGTTGTTCAGATTGTGGCTTACCTATTGTTTGAATAACTCCAGATAACAAGCTTTCAGATACAGAAAATATTATATGACCATAGTACGAAATGAATTGTGACTTCCCACTGAGAAAATGTGTGTTTAAATGGCATCTTTCAGCCAAGTTGTTCTAATTTCATGTACCTCTTTCAAAGTGAAATGAAAATAAAAGGACTTGAGAGAAGAAAGCCATGCTCATGCTCATATTTAGCTTACTTAGAAGTCTGTTTGCCCTTTGATAACATATTGCTACCCTAGAGAATGGGACAGGGATGGTTTGCCAAAGTTGTTCAAATTTCTCGAAGTACCTCACTCATATAACCTATATATGATGTGGATTACACATGGCTTCTTTCCCCTCCCATGCCCCCCACCAAACTGATGAAGTAGTCACATAAATTCCTTTTACAGATCCTGTTTCTTCTTAGCTATAAAGCTGGCAGGAAAGTAAAATCCATATGTTGGGTTTTTCCCTTTGCATATCAAGAGTCTAGAGACAGATCAGAAGACTTTATGAATATGAGTTAGAGTGAATGTGACAACAGCCTGTAGCCATACTTCCTTGGGCTGTAATCTTGTTAAATCTTGCTAGCTAAGCAGTCAGACATTTCCTGATACTTAAGTGGAAGAACTCAGGTGTATTTAGTAGGAGTGACTGTGTTGAATTTTCTTGTTGATGTGGAGCTGATAGGTCACTGCTGATGGCATTATCTCTGTCTGTGGCTTCTAAATATGCTATTAGAAGAATGTGTCAAATTGAATTGTGAACTTTAAATGGAAAATCTCATTGCATAAGAAGCACTTTAAATATTACATCCCGACATAACTACAGAACTTTAGCAGTAATTTCACTTGAATTGATTATTCAATGGAACAGTTAATACTTTGTCCCCTTTTTTGTGACATGCTAACATTTTTAGAGGGAATTCTGCTTCAGTTCATGGGACCACTAGTTTGAGATTTGAGAGTGCGTTTTTTCATTTAGTCGTAGTAAAATACCTATCCCTCATCTTTTCTTCCCAGACACTGAACAGGAGAATTCAAATATGGTAATAAAGGAGATAATGAGAAAAAAAATCTGTATATGTAGACAGGAACTAAGAGAATTATGAAAATTAATTTTACATGAGATCTGTAAATGAAATCTCATTGCTAATACTGATCAGTGTCTTCTTTGGAATTCTAATGTGTCACATCCTCGAGTCTGAAAGTGTTTCCCTCATTTTGCTTATGTTCTTTCCACAAGAATCTGAATTGCAACTTTCGTAAAAACAATCTAGAACAATCTCAGTTATGACTTTTGACTCAGTTCAAGCTTAGTTGTTGTTTAACCAGTGATTTCTCTAAAAAAGCTAATATAGGTATTGGAGTATATCCACCTTTATTTGCTATTGGTTTGGGGTTTTTTTTACTTCATCCTTTCTGTTCATGTCAAGAACTTTTCCTTGGGAACCTGACTGTCAGAAAGGCTGGGAATGGTTTACACGGCAAATTATTACACACTGTATTTCAGTAGTCCGTAAATTGATACGGAAGGATTTGGTTGCCGGTGGTAAGGTGATACACACTCGAGGTGATAGATTTAAGCTACCTTTAAAGATGGAAAGAAAACCTAGACTACAGGTCCAGCAAGGTAGCATCTTTGTTGCTATGCGCAAAACAACAAAAACAAATCTTAGTAATAATTGATTTTAACTCTTGAGTCTCCAGAGGCCAGAGAGTGAATTATTTATTCATGTTCTATATATAGACATACCTTTTAGACATATAGACATGACCTTTGATCATGATACGTGCACATTAGGTTATAATACTCTTCAAATTGTTATCTTTATTATTTTTAACTTTTAGAATTTGTACCATATTTTGTATAATTTTAAAGATTTCATCTTATATTACATGACAACTTGCCCATAAATTACAGACTTTAACTTCTCCAAGAAATATTTCTTTGACTGCGTAATTTTATTTCATAGAAGAAATTATGTTTGTATTTCAGACAAAATAAATCTTTTTTGTTAATTTCCTGTTTTGTTAATTTTCTGGCTGGCAAGTTTGGTCTTCTAAAGACTATAGTTTAGATAAGAGTGGATTAGAAAAGAAAGTTTGGAAGCTAGATTAGATGAACTTTTTATGGTTGCCACTAGACCCTGGTGGTTTCAGCTCTGTGACAATCTGTGGCAATGCAATTCAGAAGGCAGGTAACTGCCTTAATTTCATTCCTTGGGATCCACTTGAGATCAGGCCTTTGAGCAGTCCTTATTTTAGTTTTTGTCTGATTCAGGTAGTCCATATCTTGGTAATCTATAGGAAAAAAAACCCCACCTTGGGAATGTTCATAACTCAGTGCCTTGTTTATGCCAAGTGATTCATATTGAATCAGCCCAAATTGTATAGTCACCTATTCTTCAAAATGCTAAAATGGCTGCATTTTTGCACTTCTATTATATCATATAGAAAGAGTGAAAAAAGTATAATTGCTTCAGGAAACAAACTTTTCCTGATTCGTAATGAAAAAAATAAATACATTTATAAGATGTAAAGCAAGGTGCAATTCAAATGATTTAACATTATTGTTTCAAAATTCCAAAGGTGGAAATAGTCTAAGTTAGTGCAGTAAAGAGGACTGGACATATTTTTATACTGAATTCAGCCACTGGCAAGAAAAATGTTTCTTCCCTGGTTGTATGTACCAGATTGCTTCATAATAGCTATGGTATCCCAATGATCAGTTCATCCATTTGACTGAACTTCCTGAAACTAGCTAGGAGCCTTTACTCCCATAATTCTCTCTGTGTAATCTTCAAAATTTGAAAAGCCTTTAAAAATGGAACATCTTTTTACTGGCAGTCCTTTACTGATAGCTTTATACCATAAAGTATATATGTTCACCCTTCTTCCCTCTCCAATGTCATATTGAATGTTTTTCCAGAGCATTCTTATTCAGCAGTGTTCAGCCTGGTTTTTTCAGAGTCAGATACAATGGCACTGTTCTGGCAATTGCTAGCGAAAAACAAATATAAAAAATATTGACATTTCTTTGAACAAAAGATATTTTCTTCTCTGGCGCACTTCTTTAGCAAAAAAACTCAGTGAGATTTTTAATGAATGGGTTCAAAACTTTTACGCCCAAAATCTTCAGGAAAAGCACTTGAAATAAGATGGGTGGCCTGTAGATGTAGCTCTGTAAAGGCTGTCTGGGAATGCTATTAAGCATTGTGCAGAACAAATACTCTATGAGTTCTTCAGAGAGTACTCAGTGTGACAGGAAGGGAGGAACAATGTATGGAGAGCCTGCAATGATACCCTCTTCTAAAGTGTCTGCCATGAATCTCAGAATCATATCTGTGCAGAGCTGTGTGAACCTGAGAAAACTGTATTGGTGAACAAACTTAATAGCTCCCTAATCTGCTCCTGTCTCTGATGCTCCTTGAGCGGAGTTCGAGAACCATGTGAGGCAGATAAACCAAGAACCAATGACCTCCAAGACTGAATAAATACAGCTAGAGACATTTTATGAAAACAGTGGTTGAAAATACTGGCGAATAAGATAATGCTAAAGTTGAAGACATTTAGCATCTTTCCTCTGCAGATTTGGATTCATTCCTTAGGCTAGAATACAAATGGAAATGAATACAGTGATCAGTCCCAAGGGTTTTATTCACAGCTGAGTAGGACTGTCTATATTGACCTCAGTGACAACATACCTTGGATTCCTAGTCTCATTTGGACTATTTCATGTTTCAAAACCTGTGATATAATCTGCTATATGTAAAAATTACTGCATTATAACCATCCAGGAATAGAATTATAAGGAGAAAGGGAGTTCAGCTTCTGAAAACATGACCAGCATTACAGTAATGTTTATACAGCACTAGAAAAATTAAACATTTCTTTTACAATAATTCCTATCTAACTTGTTCCACTGAGCATCATATAAAGAATGTTTTTGTGTCATAAGTCTTTTAATGAGCATGAATTATAAAATTACTTTAGATTTACTCTCTTGAAGCTTTTGCATCATTGATTTAAAGAATCAAAGGCATCAAGGAGATGGAGGCATAAAATACAAAGACTATAAAATATATAGAAACAAATCTATAGCCACAAGCCACAGAACTGCTTGTTTTAATGTTATGTATCCCTTTCAACCTCATATAAACAAGGTACTGAGCATTCTGTTTCCACAAAAGTGAACTTTCTCATGTTGCAGGTCAATCCCAAGGATTCCCAAACAGACAAAATGGTCTGACTTCACTCCTGTAATCTTGTTTTCACTCTTACTCTAATAGTGCTGTATTTGTTCTGTGTAACACACATTGTCTGTGTTTTTTCCTCCCAAATTGCGAGGTTTTCCTTTTCTTCCAGCTTCCATATTCATCTAAGGATCTTGTGCCATTTTGCTCTTGTGTTCTGGGTCAAGTTTCTCCTGTTTTCTGTCTAACAGGTCTTCAAACATCAACAATTCAAAGTTTACCTTAAATTAAAAAAAAGTAGCAGTCATAAGATGTAGTCTCACAAGAACTTAGCTTTTCATTTAGGGCAAAATAAAATGAAGACTTCTGGGGGTGTGGTGAAGCACTCAGAGATTCTTCTGCTTTTCTTTCTTTTTCTCGCATTACTGTGCTCAAAATTCAAAGTCTTTATTTTCTCTCATTGACTGAACACAGAGAAATGGGTAGGCAGAGGTGAAAAGGGGAGGAAGAAGAGGAAAGAGTTTACTTTAGAAAAGATCTTTCCTCTGAATCTGAAGTATTGCAGAATCACAATGAGAGGCATCCAGCCTAGGCAGGGAGAGCAGCAACAAGCCAAATTTGATGCCTGCCCCTGCTTATCCTTTCCTGCCCTGTTTCTAGCCCTGAGAAAGGTTAAGCTGCATGTGGAGCAGAAGAGGGCTTGGAGGGTCTCTCCAATAAATCCTTTCCCTTTGCAGCACTGAGAGTGGAGGCACACAGGTACAACTGGCCTGAAGCAGCTTTAAATCAGTAACTGGGTTTTGGTTTGTTTTGTTTTTTTTCCCACAATGATTAGCATTAATAAAAATGACAGTAAAAATGCTCTTGCTCTAAAGTGGCTTTGGCGGCTAATTTCTGCTCACTCATCTCTTAGTTTCACAGATGCTCAAGAGGCTTAAAGTCCTTCAAAAACAATGTTTAAGGACTTGATCTATTCACATTTTTTTCCACAGTTCCTTTCTTTCCGGCTCTCAAAAGATGTTTTAAAAACAAAGCTCTCCAGAGAGCCTTGTTTCTCTATCTGTGTGGCACCCTCCTTACGTTTTCCTCGTTGTGTTTCTGACTCACTCATCTCTACTGGTTGCACCCCAGATGACTGCAGTTCTGCTATTTCAAAACTTGGACGTCGTCTAAATTTCCCGGTGGAAATTGAGAGTGGCGAATTATTTTCATCCCATTTTCAGAGCTTCTCTTCATAACTGTTGCCTTAGAGCTACCTGCAGGCTTTTGTTGAAGAGACCACTGAGTGAATGCCTAGTAACAGTGGGAAAACGTCACTTGAATAAGGATTGCCTAATTGTGAAAGTTGTCTTGAGAAATAACTGGAGGGAACAAGCCTGAGGGGTGACAATTCCAGATCAGTGGACAAGGGACAGGATCCTGGAGTAGCCATGAGTAGCACTGGCTTCCCTTGGTGGGCAGAATGCAACAACAGCAAATGCAGTAGAGGTTGCACTGTGACTTTCAGCTACAGGCTTCCTGACGGTCTCTTCCCTGATTAGAAGTTTTGCTAAATGCCAGTCAACGTCTTAGCTCTCTGTTTGCTTACCACCTCCTCACGACTACACTAGACCAGCCAGCATTCCCAGGGGATTATATCCCAATGAACAATTTTCCTCTGGGTGTTGGAGAGGTAGAGGAGCTACTAGCCAAGGGAAGAAAAAGGCATGTTCAAAGACAGTTTCAGAAACTGCTCTTCTGAGTGATGTGTTGGTTGCTGCCACCTTGACAACATGAATGCTATAATTCCATCTTCCTTTCACGCTGCTCACACAATTGTAGCGATTTATATCCTTACAGTGTATGCTTATCCTTCCTTCTGTACATAAATGGTAATTTACACTCAATTTTTTCACTGTACTGTTGCAAACATCCTAATAATGTCAGGCAATAGATTGATTATAACTATAAATAGCTGTCTGAGATCATGCAGCAGATGCTGAGGAAATGTATTTGAGAACATTGTAAGAATTAAGAAACCAAAAGATTTGTTAAAGGACCAAGAAGAAGCAAAATAACCTTTTGTATATCTTATAGTTATGATAAGCCTCAGTGACTGAAAGGGAGTAGTTGAGGACAAGATCAAGTGTTTATTTTTCCCTTGGTATATGATTGTGAAGAACATTTCTGGAGAGTGAAAAGTGCTGGCATTTTTTCTTATCTTACTTGCCTTGACTAACAAAGATGGGGTTTCTGGTTTAGGCACAAGCAAGCTTTCAGATGTATTCTGAGATTCAAAAACAAAACCCCAAACTAATTTTTATGTAATTTCTTGAGTCATGCCTTTTTAGTACAATCACATAGGATGAAAATTCTCTATCACTGAAAGACCTGTCAGCACACGAGCATCTAAACTTGGGTTAATCTTATCAGTTAAACTGACTGCATAGGTACACGTGGCACAGAATCACAGAATATGCTGAGTTGGAAGGGACCCACAAGGATCATTGACATGATGATCCTTGCACAAGACAACCACAAGGATCATGACATGTACCTGAGCTCGTTGTCTAAACACTTCTTGGACTCTGTCAGGTTTGCTTAATACCATAAATTTGGAGCATTATTTTATGTTAACTTTGTTTACAGTGACCACAGATTGCTAAAATATCGTAGCCTCATATTGGAGTCAGAGTACAGAATAATGTCTGAAATTATTCTCTATCCCAAAACTTGGAATCGTAGTAAGCTTTCTGAAGCTTGCTTTTGAATTATACTCTTGGAATAATTGTTACAGTTTTAGATAAAGCAGGGGAAAGAGAGAAAGTATATGCAAGGTAGTTTTCTATTATCTGCTCCTCAGACTACTTGACAAATTTTAAATTTTTACAATCTAGAAATAATTTATTGTGTTGGGGGTTTTTTTTCATAGAAGTATGCTTTGGAGTTTCTCTCGAGGCTTTCTGATCTAAGTGAAATCGTTTATGGAAATTTTCTTCTGGAAGTTTTTAATCAAAGATTTTTTTTTTAATGTAAAAAAGAACCTTGCTGTTGGAAAATACCATATATGCTGATGGAAAATACTTTTTTTGTTTTGTTTTGTTTGTCATATGCAAAGAGAAGAAATTTGATCCAAATATCAAGATCAAGAAGAACTAATTTGTAAAGTGTAACAATTTGTTGTATATGCTGACGCAGTGTTTTCCAAATTCTTCACAAGTTGATTGTCATCCTGAATTAATTCTCAAATAGGTCTGAAATGTCACGGACAGGTATGATGATTTACAGGTAGAAACAGAGACTTGAAGTACTAGTGGCTTGTTCAGTATGATGATAATTTGTAGAAGGGCTAGCATAAATAAAGAATTTCAGATTATTTTTCCTGCTTCTGAAGATCATGTCACTTTCTAGCATAGTATTTTCAAGATAAAATGGCAAATAATAGTTTTTGAGTTCTTGAATGAACATTTATTTCTCTTTTTTGGTTACTGAAACATGGACACATCTTCTAACCTCGTGGGTTTTGTTTTGTTCTTTTTTTTAATGAAACAACATTTAAATTGAGATATTTAAATGTAACTTTAGCAACTCAGATGCTTGCTCTCCTTGGTTTTGTGCATGAGCTGGTTGTTGGTAACTGACAGTGATTAATACGCATGCTACTAACAACTTTTTCTTGCATATTTTTTGTCATTTGGTGGCAGTTCTTCAGCATTTGTAGATAAAGCATCTGATAAGTTCAGCTGTGGGTCAAAGATGCTTGGCTGGCTCTGTACAAGCCAGTGTGATATGAAGGAGAATAAACTCACGTTAGTCAATCTGTCCCGTGTACTCATCTGTTTGCTCAGTCACTGGCTCAGGAATCTCTGTTCCACAATCAGCTGTCACCAATTTTCTTTTATGTTTTACATCCTCCTTGTCCTTCCCTCTGATTTATATATATTTCACGTGTCATATTTCTGTTTTATTCAGACACTTCTTCTTAACTTTGGTGTCTGACTGTTTATTCAGGATAACAGATAATTGGCAATATGGATGTGAAAAATCTCTTGTGTTTTAAAGAGCACTGTTTCTCCACAATCACCTAATCAGGGCTCCTTTGTCCCTGGGTGATTAAAAATTTGTCCACAGAATGGTTTTCACATTCACATGTCAGATGGGCCCAGCAGTTGACTAAATATGAGTCTGTGTTTTATTTTGAACTGTCCCCTTGGGATATAACCATCACAGACACTGCAGTTACCATCCAATTATCCTTTCCCTTCTTTCATAAGGATTTATTTTTACAATATTTTTAAGGGAGAAAAATGCAAAAGCAAAAGAAAAAAAGAAAAGAAGAAGTAAAAAGGAAAAAGGAAAAAAAAAGAAAAAGAAAAAAAAGAAAAAGAAAAAGAAAAAGAAAAAGAAAAAGAAAAAGAAAAAAGAAAAAGAAAAAGAAAAAGAAAAAGAAAAAGAAAAAAAAAAGAAAAAGAAAAAGAAAGAATCACAATACCCAAGCATCTCTTTATTCCAGCACCTGTAACTTTCTGTAGTCAGCATGGGATGTTAAAACAGTTCTTAAAAGCACCTCAATAAAGAGAGGGAGAATGAGCTTCTAGAAAAGAAAGTAAGCCTAAGGGGAGAAGACCTGAAGAGATGATCTCCTAAACTCTGGTTTAGTGTTACTTTTGGTACCTACTGCTCATTTTTTGAAACAAATAAGCAATTTCACCATCCCTTGCTGAGTATAAAGTATAACGCAAACGGTGACAATCTTTTGTAAATTTCACAAGTATTATCCATGTGTGTGGTGCTGAGTTTGGGGCAGAATTAACATGTTTGTAGGGTTTTTGTCACATCTTACTTTATGACAAAAGCAGCCTTGAACTTATTATATTAAACATTTGCTGGATTACTTCTACAGAAACATGTACTTGCCTCCCAATCAAGACAAATGGATAAAAATACAGTCAGCAAGGAAACTGATGTTTAAAGAGAGAAGAATGGTGGTTTTTCAGCTCAGAGTTCCTTAAGCACAAACAGTATCACTGCAGAGCTGAACCTAGAAAAGAGAAGCTGTCCTGCCTGTCCCTGAGAGCATAAGCTTATCCTAATACTTTATTTCCGAACATCCTTTAAAGCCTGGCAGAACAAATGAAAGCAATAACTAACAAGACCTTTTGTAGTTCTAATTTCAGGTGGCAGTTTGCACTTTTATTATTTCTAAAGCAGCTTGCAAAATGCTTCGCATCTGAGCTACAACATTTTCTTTATCTCTTTGTCAAGCTTTGATGAAATTTTTTATTTTCACCTGGTTTATTTTAACAATTGTCCACAAAATTCAGGTCAGACTTCTGTCTCAGTGATGTCAGAGTTAAATCTTCAATAGCTGCCATGATTTATAATTAATCTGCTCCAGCTAGAAATCACTCTCAGAACCTCAGCCCCATTGAAACTCATTATACCAATTATGCGATGGCAGCATTTGTCAGAGTTATTTATTCACTACTTCAATGGAGAATTAATGGGAACACAGTGGTGCAGTTGTCTTATATATTAGCAGCAAGGCATAAGTTAGTAATGTCGTATTACTATATTCTTTAGCTTAGAAGCAATTACTTTTCTGAGCATTTACACCCCTAAAAAGCTTCATATGGGTATAGGTAGTATATGAGTGTCTGTGTGCATTTTGAGTAGCTGAATGTGGTTATATGCTTTTTCGCAGGTGGAAACAATGCAGGATCTTTCGTCATTATGTTTGGGACCAAGAGGTAACTCTTACGTGCTCACAAGCATTAATCATCCCGGATGCTGGCTACAAATGGCCCTGTCTTCACTGCCATTTATCATGGTGTGGGCTTCCTTCGTGTCCTGGGAACACTCACCCTTAGTCCTGAGAACACACCCCTTCGACAGGGTGACAGGTGAATTAGACATTGCACTGCTTTTAGGTTTTCCTCTAATGATGATCCATTTGCCTTGTACATAAAGAGACAAATAAGGCAGTTTATATTTCAGCTGCCTAACTTCCAAGCTGACTTGGAGAAGAATGGATACGGGGAATTACGTGACTTTGGATAATATTTTACTATGACACTGTTCAAATAGAGCAAATGTCATAAATATACTGGATATGCTATTGTTCATCTAACCGGCACACTGTTAGTCCTGTTAACACTTTCTGTCTGCATGAATCCACTTCATATCATATATTTATTCCTTCAGGAGGGAGCGGGGGGTTTTGGCCCTAATTACTGGTGGAAGGAAATGAAGGGAAATATATTTTTATAGCATAATTCTTTATCAGTGTCGTAGATGAAAGACTACCTTGAAATTTAAGAGGTGAATTAAATTACTTTAGCTTGCGAGGAAAGAGATTGTTGGACCGAATATCTTGTTTTCTCATTTGGAATCTCAGAAGAGAACAACTCTCTTCTGAGAAAGGCACTCTGATTGTTACAGCCTCTGCAACATTAGCAGACTGAGATAGCAAGTGTTTCAGACAAAGTCAAGATTAGTTCTTCTGTAAAGGTGACACAAGAAATTATATAGATGACTACAGGTTACTTAGAGATGACTAGCATATCATGTTAATGTGATCACTGTATGGAGTAATTGCACTTTATGTCAGCAGTTCTGGTGACATGGTCTTCATCAGTGACATATTTCCCTCTACCAAAAAGCTGAAAGCATGTCAGCCCAAACTTCTGTGTTAAATTGTAAAATCAGTGACACTGTATTAATCAATTCTTATCTTTCTCTTCTTTCTCTCTGATCATAGAATTGGATAGCAGTGCAGTCTCGACTAGAGTGTGAGAGACTGGAAGGATTGCTGGCTCGATTTCTGGTACATTTCATGTGTGTATGAGGGGAAGGGGCAGGTCGGGCCCTGCCTCTGGCCCCGCACACCCATCCCTTGGACCCATATCCCAGCCCTGCAGTGACTGCCAATCCCTGGCACACCAGAGGCAACGCTCCAACCCCCACCCCTGGAACCCCAATCTGGCTTAACTGTGGCCAAATGACCAGAAGTCCCACCTGGGAGACAGCCCATGACAGCCAAAAGGTATTTAAACCAAAGCATGTAGCAAGCACATGTCTTGACCCTACCTCCTCTTGGAATTTCTATCAGCTGAACACTGCTGGAACCAGAATTGGTAGTCATATTTGTTCTTTTCTATATATTTTCTCTCTTTCTTCCTCTATTTCCCTCTTCTTGGAGTTTTGAATAACTTAAAATCAGATGAGCTTGGAATTTGCTAAGTTGAATCAGCTAAGGTAATACTTTGTGAAATGTTTTATGTTGATTGAATGCTGCTCTACACTTTTGTCAAAGTTCTCTGATTTTCTGAAGGTTGCCAGTAAAGTTTTTTGTTGTTTTGACTTCTTGAGAATCTTGTCAGCATTTCTGCTTTGCATCTAACGCAGGGTACATAAAAAAAACTGTAAGTCCTTTTAAGTGTCATCGAGTGAGTTTTTGGGGTCTTACAAAGAGAATTTACCCATTTGCCATCTGCATGGTGTAATGTTTGCATAGTTGTCATGGCACCAAACCCAGTACAGAGGCAAGATACAGACAACACAAGAGACTCCTGGAATGCATGGAGGATAATTTCCTGAGGCAGGCAATAAACAGCCCTACCCAAGGGATGTGATACTGGACCTGATGATCACCAGTGAAAGCAAATTGACTGGGGATATTAAGAGGCAGCCTGAGCTGCAGTGATCATGCATGGATAGAGTTTGCAAACTCTGAGGGATGTGTATAAGGAAAGGACCCTGTATATTAGGAGGAGCAGTTAAACTATTGGGCCTTCTGGGAAACTGCCCTCAGGAACAAGAATGCAGAACAGAACTGGCAGATCTTTAAGGACACTTTTCACAGAGCACAACAGCTCTCAATTCCCAGGCGTAGGAAGACAGGAAAGGATATCAAGAGACTGACATGGATGAGTCAAGAGTTTCTGACTAAAGGGTAAGAAGCAAATGCACAGGCAGTGTAAGTAGAGTTAGGTAAACTGGGAAGACTATAGGGACACAATCTAGTTGTGTAGAGACGGGGTGAGGAACACCGAAGTATGGCTGAGGTTACCTTGGCAAGATTAGTAAGAAAGGCTTCTGCAGGTGTGTCAGCTATAACAGGGTGTAACAGGAAGACCAACCACAGTGAGGAACACACGTGGCAAACTGGTAACTGTGGTTAGGGAGAAGGCTGAGGTACTGCCCCATCCCTGGAAGTGTTCAAGGTCAGATTGTATGGGGCACTGAGCAATCTGATCTAGTGAGTGCTACCCCTGCCCATGGCAGGGAACTGGAACTAAGTGATCTTTAAGGCTGCTTCTAACCCTAACCATTTTATGATTTTATTATTCATTCTATTCTAAAAAAATATGCAAGAGTTTCTAAATGAATTAGAGACAGAAATTTGTACTTATTATCGTAAATTCATTTGGTTTGCTCAATTTAAGTCTCAAAACACAAGGAAAGGATGAGAAGTAAACTCATACTGAATATATTGGACTGCATTTACAGACCAGGTACTCTTCACAATGTTAGGAAGAGCTTGTTGTTACTTTTTACCCAATGATTTTAAAAATATAATGTTGGTTTTAATAAGTTAGATGAAGGGTCATGAAAGGGTCAGTTGGATCTTTCGTCAATAGACATTAGAGAATTCTTCATTTAGGAATCTGTAAAGAGAACTAGGATGGAAAAACTACAATTACTTTGAAATATCTGTCCCCAAAAGCTGGGTATCAGACTGGCAAGACTCTGTATTTTGAGCTGGGTCTGCAAATGTTATTCTTGCCAAATGCTCTCTTCTATTTAATTTCAAAAAAGAACTTGAGGGTTTTAAAATTGCCATTGCTGTACCTGACTTCAAAATATAGGTCCTCAGTGTTTGCACAGATGTTGTACAACCATGGAAAGCATTAATTCCCCTCAGCAATTTTCTGTCAAGTTTCTTATCTTTTTCTCTTGTGGTTACCCAGGATTCTGAAAGCTTAGTAACACTAAGCAGCACCTGAGTGCATATTTCACAGCAGCATCTTATCTGTCCCACATGAAAAGTCTTATTCTATGGATATTCTTAGAAGATTTTTGCCAGGTCAGACCTGGAGCAACTTAAAGACAGCTAGAGGTTTGATCCAATGCTCAAGAAGAGTATTATACCAAGTCTGTTGTAGTTCATGTTCTCTCATACTTGGATCATAAAAGGATATTTGAGCACAGTTCCTGGGAGATAGCCCTGGCCATCACACTCAAGGATAGTCTTATATTGTCTTGTATTGAGTTGGCTTCTTTGGAGCATAAATATTCAGCAGCAGAAAGAGTGTGTTCTAATATCATGTGTAGGATTTCTGTGTGAGGAGATGATAGGGTTTCCAGTTTCTTCTCTAAAAAGCACTTAGAACCTAACCTAGAATACTCAGAACAGTAAAGTCCAAAGCCCTCTTCTTCTCTTAATTTTTTGCCTATTTCATTCTTTCAATGATTTCATATTTGAATTTGCTTCTTTTGCTTTATAGCCTTCATTAATTCCAAGTGACGAGTAAAGTTAATGGGAAATTTTCATCCCACTGTGGTGCAGATTTAATGCTTGCTTAACAACGCAGAGAAAGCCTGTCTCATGTTGAGAGCAAAGAGAATGCATAGGCTCCTACAAAGGTAAGGGTTATAAAAATAAATTGCCAACATCTTCACTGTTTTTTTCTCAGGGGCTGAGCTGCCACTAGTACATTATGCATGTTGTTTTTTTAAAGACACTAATTATTTTACATTATGTTTATTATGCCCTTTAAATCATTGCAATTCACTAGCTACCCAAATACCTCAAGTGCAAGCAAAAGAAATAAAGGTCATCCATGGCTTTGACGTGCTTTTGATGAATATGGTCTGTATAACATTTGCTACAACTCAGAACAGAAGCCATTATTTCAGTAAAGCCTGTTATTGTTCATTAGTACAAAGAGTGTGCAGTAAATACAATGAAAGATTGCTCAGTTTACTATATCTTTGTCATCCAAAGCAGCTCCATGAATAACTACAGGGATTTGTCTTTGAATGACTTATTTGCTTGCTGCCTAATAAATAACATGTAATTAGGTTAATATATTGTTTCCTAGTTATGCTAGCAATGTAGTGGAGGAAAATAAAAGGGTGATTTCAGATACAAAAGAATGGTAGATAATTTTAACACTCTCCCTTAAAATACTTGGACTCATTATGTATAGCTTAAACTGCTGGGAGGTCTATGTGTGAAGGAAAAGCAGGAAATAGGTTTAATGAGTTCTTTATTACTCAGGTCATGAATTATTACATAAGTAGTATAAAACTGCAGCAACTATTCTGCATGCAAAATTTACTTCTGTTTAAATAAGACACCCATAGTGACCTGACTCTTGTGAATGAAAATATGCCGGATGGACCTTTTACTCAATATACCAACATTTTTTCTGGAACTTGTATTTCAGGATCAACAGTGAATAGGTGTCCATTTGCATCAGCTGGCTGCACTGGAAATAAATGTTTGGTGAAATGCCTTGAGAAGACCTCATGGCGCTCAGAGGAGTTGCTTGTTTACTGTGTGAGTGTTGAACAGGCTGAATGCCATGATGTGTAAGAGCAGTGACAAAAAACAGCAGTAGGCAAAAAAAAATTTCATTAGCTTTTTACTGAGAAAACAATGAATTTGAAGCCACCAGTGATACTTTAAAGATTAAATGCTTGTTCAGTAATATGTCTGCATACTACCATTCTGTTTTAGAAGAGTGGATATGGAAAACTTATGGAGGATTTTCAGGATTTTGTGACAGTGCATGTGTCCCTTACGCCAATTTTAGAATTCTCTCAAACTGCCAATCCCAAATCACCCACCACTTGCAGAGCTCCGTATTAGCAACAATGAGGAACAATGACCTTTAGACCTCATCTGAGTAGATGAATAGTTTTCCCTTAGTCACATGCAATTTTTCTCTTATAATGCAAGTATCTTATTTATTCCCTAATGTTACAAGCTGTATGAATTTTCAGATAGGGTCAAATATAGAAAAAAAATCAGATTCAAACATGATTTGCAGTCAAAAACATGCTCAAATGATTTCTCCAAATCTCTTCTTGCTGACAAGGGAATTACAGGTGAGGTTTAAGTATCAGTGACAGAGATCTGCAGCTTTTCCCTTCAGTAGCATCTGAATTCTTATTTGCTAAGCCTGTTTATAAAATATGTCAAAGATTCAATCCTTGGCCTTAACCAGACTGAAAGTACTCGTCTGTGGAAGTCACCACCTAACACAACAAGCCCTTTTCCTGACTTTTGAGACAGCATGTCCCCAGTTGTTGGCAGAGGCCAGAAGACAGTGCTCAGTTGTTAACTAGAAGCAACCCAACACCTTTGCCTTGTAAGCCTGGGACAGGTAACACTCATTTTTAGAAAAGTAAATCATAACTCCAACTTGAGTCCCAGGATTTCTCCAGCTCCTTTTGGCTCTTGCATGGTATGTGTTTTGCACCAACAATCTATTCTCGGCAATTTGAAAACCAGCTTGTATTCCCTAAGAGTGGCTACAGGCAACTGACTCTGCACACAGTGCTTTGAACATCTAGCCCTAAGGCTCTGGCAAGTGCACTAAGGCAGGAATTTTAGAGATGAGATTGTTCCTTTTGTCCTTACCTCACCCCATTGGATTTACCAGCAACTACTGTTCAGTGTATGGCCTGTATCACACACTGTTCTTCCAGTCCCGTGCATCGCCAGAGGCACAAAGGGACAGCTAGGGAAAGGTGCTCAATTCACAGTTTGAAGTGAAATGGCAGGTCAGTTCTTCCACAGGTTTAGAATAGGCAGGAATATAAAATATTACTTAGGTGTGCAACATGTGATATGTTTTGAAATCTGCAGTGTACCCAGTTTGGGAGACTATATTAACCCCCTCAATTACATGTCTCCTGATTATTTTCAGTCACTTTTCATGGACTAGTTAGTAAATGACTGATTTTAGTGCACATCTAGCCTGCTTAATAGCATTATTTAATGCTGTGTGTTATTTTGGGTAAAGTTAAAGATTTTTAAAGGAACTGCATCAAACCTTAAAGACTTATACTGCCCGATCTTCAACAGATATGATTTGTAATTAGTTAATTCATTAACTGGAAATGACCCTTTATTTATTGTCCCACTGCAAATTGATCCTCTGCGTGTTTATCTCCTGTCAATAGTGCTTTAAGGCTTGTTTATTTAAATCCTCTAGACAACCATTTATTGTAAATTTCACATAATGTCCTTTTAGGTCAGCTGCCTGCATGAAATATACGAGTGTGCATACAAACACACACATGCCTATCTTTTTAAGGCCAAGTTTCTTGTAAAAGAAGAATTTGAAAACCTGACTTATAAGGACCTTTTATTACCCTCAATCTTCCCTTCATATTTTTGCACACAGTGAAAAGGACCAAGATGGTCCCTCTTAGGTGTTCAGGTATATTCAATGTCAGCTCAGGGAAGTGAGTGCTAGAGAACTGCTGAAGCAGAAGGAACCAGAATAGGAGAGAATTATTTGCTTAAATGTTTTGCTAATGCACTTTAATGCAGTACTTACATTAGTGCCTGTGTTAATTCAGTATCTATTAGCAGCAATTCAGCAAGGTGATCAAGTAAGGGTATAACTTAACGCTGCACAGTCCCCTAACTTCATCACTAACACCTTCTAAACTTGAAGTTAAGCATATATTTAACTACCTTACTGAGCTCCCTCTTTAGTGAATATGTTTTATTTAAGGTTATCTAGAGTTAATAATTTTCCAAGTATTCTCCCTTCCCTCCAGTTCCCTTCACAGTCTGTGTTTGCCACTGCCCATGAAATAATTAATCAAGGGGGAAAAAACGTATCTTCTAATTAACACAGATGATGTAAACAGAATGGTGGCATTCCTTAGTGCAATAAGACAGCTAATTGTTTCCTCTCCCTCCAGTGTGGGAGAGACAACTGCGGAGACAGGGAGGAAAGCTTTCTCCATCGCACTGAAGGGGTGGTGCACCATTTATCAAGCTGACTGCTCTGTCATATCAGTGGAAGGACCCTGGAGAGCCCTGACCATGAGATTGAAGGTTGGTACCAATTTACTGCAACACAAATGCATTGAACAGGAAAGAGAGAGCTTCTAATCTCTTCAATTTTCTTACATTACCCTGAAGGCTAGGGAATTAAATGAAACAGTAGCTGGTGACAACTTTAGAGGATCCAGAATGCATGACAGGAAAAGTACTAAAATAGCTCAATAGTTTTATTTTATACATTATACACTTTATACGTTTATACATTTTTTACATTAATCTTACCCCTGAATAAAAAAAGGTTAGAAAAGACTGCCTCTTGGATATATGTCTTCGCAAGAGAAGGAGAAAAGCTTACTGAATTCAGTATCTGTCTGGTTCAAATTTGGAAACAACATTTATAAAAAATATATAAGAAATATATAAAACCAAACAAAACATCTCCCAGGGTCTAGTAATTTTCTTTTAGTTCATTGATTTTGGCAAATTTGCATTGCATCTTTGATCTTTATCAGCACCAGTTTCTGCAAAATCACATGACTGAGAGAATTTGTTGTGCTGGTCAGTGCTCATGCCCACTTCATCCAGAATCCTTACACCAGTCTCTCCAGAAAAAAGAGATCCATCCCCACACTGTGCCAACGGGAGGCAAACGATCTTGTCCAAACACTCTGGTTGGAGAGTGCTTTAAATACTACACATCTAGCTTTATTTCCTGATTAATCATTTCTCATCTTGCATTAACTATTGCAATGCTGAGTGTTTATAGCTATGTAAATGTCCATATCCCTCATTAAATCTGACTTATTTCTGATACTGCTGAATGCAGCATGGAATCTTTCTCTCTTCAGAGACTGCAGTGTTAATTCACAAAAATATGAAAAGAAAGCATTTATACAGCATCACCATCATCTGCACAGATTTAATTCTTGCTCAAAACACATAGCACATTCCTTTACAAAGCTACCCACAGGAACAGCTGCATTCCAAGTGCCGCTAGCAAGATATAAATAATAATAGTACTACATGGTTATATAAAAATGGGAATAATCTTAAGGCGTCCCTATACCTTCAATTTAAAGGACTGCTAAAGGCCATCATTTCCCATTTCCTAGTAGGCTGGGGGAGTGGGGAGTCACACAATAAAAGGACATACACAATTATTATAGTATTACCATTTGCAATCCTAGAGGTAAAGGTCAGTGTGGTTTGCTACTATAATATTTCCAGGGATTTATAACTTGCTGGCATAAAAATTTTCTCCAGGTTAATATTTTCTACACTGAGAGTTAGTCCAGATATGAATTTTATTTTTTATTTTTGTTTTCAGGATGAAAAAGGAAGAAAATGTTCCACTACATATATATGGATACTGTTCCAGTCCTGAACTGTTTTAAATTTATGCTCTCTTGTAAACATACACAGTTTACACTTTAGAACTCTGCTTTAGAAAGTGTGATCTCAGATAAAGCAAGTCAAAGTGTTTTCAGAGTTTGAAAATAAAACAAAAAGTAATAATATTGAAATTATAATTTTCAAGTTTTATAAGGCCTTAAGCATTTTTGTGTCTACATACATATGTCATGTACAGATTTTATTATTCACAAAATGACACATCTTACACAGGTAATTCCTCTTTCAACACTTGAAAAATAATTTTATTTGGACTGTAAGAAGCAATGATCTATTATCACAGGGAAAAATCACAGTTCTGCAAGGTAAGTACCTTTTTCCTTCCAAGAGAGCTGCTAAGCATCTGAGCCTCAAAGCAGTAAGGTGTTTGAGCATGTGTTTTCCCAGGGAGCCTCCCTGAAGCTGGGGCAGGGATGGTGGTCACTAGGAGTCCTTGCCCTGCATTGCAAGGGCTTCTGCCATTAGTTGGGAAGGTCAGCGGGGAGACTGCTGCCTCCTTGGGCCTGCAGCCTCACCTCGCCTTTACTTCCACAACTTGTGATGGCTTCCAAAAAGTCTCCTCTCTCCCACCCCATGGCCTGCCCTAGTGACCAGCCTGCCCCTCTCCACTCAGACACGTGCTTGAGCTAGGTGCATTTGCAAACCCCTCAGCTGTCTTAGCACCTTCTCAGCAGAGTCTCATGGCAAATCAGTTTAAATGCTGTGGGTTTAAAATAGCCTTCTTTGAAGCCAGCTTCTAATGATATTGTTCCTTGCTAAGCCATGTTCCTTCATTAAAAATTAATCAGGCAGAATAAGTGGCATTTATTTTCCCACTTCCCAAAATTTTAAGCTTATCTTTTATGCCATATGCCCCATCTAAAAGAGATGCACACACAGCAGAGTGCTGGTCCCGAGGACCAGGAACTCATGTGACACCTTTTTCAGCCTTTTCCCAACTTTAATTTTTTTCCCCTGTTTCTTTTTCAAGAGAAATTCACACTTAAGAGGTAAACCCCGTCTTTACCAGGTCATTTGGCCTTGAAGAAGGACCTGGAGTGGGGACTTCATGCTCTGAATCCCTGAGAGGGAGATTCCTCTGTTTCCCACTCTGAATCCCCATGTTCCTTGTACGAGGGAGGTCATTTAGAGGCCTTTAGGGACTTAGATCCGTAAAGGTCTCATCTTCCTTGTCTCTCTTTTCCTCCATTATGGTCAGCCTCTATTTGCTTCTCTGTCTTGATCCTTGCTGGCTTTATTTATTTGGATGTTAACTCCTACCTAACACAGCACCATTCTCCAGCATCCATCAAACAGGATCTGCCCAACCTCATCCACCACTGCGCAGCTGGGTACAGACCTTCAGAAAGTACTTAGACCTTTTCCTGTCATTTGAAATAATGATCTAGCTTATGTTTGTTCTTGTTTTGTCCCACCTCTGTGAATTGCTCCTTTTAGTGTTTTTTTTTTTGTCAAATTACGTTGTATTTTCAAAAGAAAAAATATACAATTTCCATCCACAGTCTCATGAAAACACTAGTTTATCAAATGTTTACACTTTGTTCAGCAACTCAGAGTCTTTCCCCATATTCAAATATGCCCAAGACACTAAGAAATAAGTTTAATACTACTGCTGCTAGTTTTAAATCAAAAGGAAGTAGATGACAGCAATCCACTAAATTGATTTGCAATAAGGCTGTGTCCCACTCCAGTAGAATTTTTCAGCTCTCTCTCACTGTGTATCAGCATTTCCTATTTTAAACTTTCATTCAATATCAGCCGAAAAGAAACAGTGGTTCCCTTTGTCCCACTATAAATTGTAAAGCTCTGCAGTGCAGAATTATGACGATGAAGCTAAAAACTCCTTTTCTTACACTGACTAAATTATTTCCTCTTTGTGAGGAGACTTCTTCTTTGTGAAAGCATGTTAAATCTCTTGTCTAGTTATTTCTTCTGTCCTTAAAAGGTAAATGGCCTTGTGGTGTATTTTTTCCTTTCCCCATCAGAAGGATTTTCTTTTTGAGAGTTTTCTATTAATCATTACCCATATTGTAAGATCTAATCCTAAGAAGCTTTCAAAAATGACAGAATCTTTTAAAATGCTATCTTTTTGAGCACAAATGCTAAGAGAATCTATTTTAATGTGAGTGCAGTTCCTGATATCTGCAGCTGTAATGCCTTTTCAGGTAAGAAATATCATGACATTTGATCTACTGTCATGGAGGCATCTGTGCAGTCTAACTCAGGACGGTGAGAGAGTTGATAAAATACTTCTTTTATTAGGAAGAATAAGAACTAAATTGCTTCCTACAGAAAATAAAATCATGATGAATGAGGTAATTAGCCACTCAGTTTTTATATTTTGAAGTGTTGAATATTTGCCTACTGCTCTTAAGAAGTGATGAAACTAAGTTCTCTGAAGGTCTAATCCTGCAGAGGCTGAGTTCGACTAATTTTTGGTTTTGTTTTGGTTTTGTTTTTTTACCATGGTGCATCTTTAGTTACAATGCCAGGAGGGTATGCTTCTTATGATTGCAGAGCATTAACTGAAGGAAGGGTTTATTCACAAACATTTTGAAAAACCTATAACTGTCTCTTTGATAAAGAATGCTGTCTTGTTACTTGTGGTGTATGTTTAGTAAAGAAAGGGATTTAGATGTTTCAGCCTTGGTGTGTACTTGCACACAAGCAGGTTTGGGGTGGCTGCTGTATGCTGGATGAGGTGACAACAAGTGGCAGTGCATCACATCCATGAAAATTGCTTGACTCATTTAACAGATCCTTTCTGTGCAGTCTGACGTTTTCAGATTTAACACACCATTGATCTGACTAATTAGGCCAGGCAGAGAGCTGAGCTGAGGCCCACAAGGCGTTTTCCATGCCCCTGTCTCTGCACCTTGCTGCACTGTGCCAGGGGAGCAGAGCAAGGGGTCGTGCACCCAGCTGGAGGTCACAGGATTGTGCCTGTTCCCCCTGGCACGGAGCAGCGCTGTGACACCGTGCGGCTGCAGCCCTTGTGTGCCATCACCCCGGTCCCACATCTGCCACGGATGTGGAGCTGTTTTAGGTGGAATAGGGCTAGTACTCCACCATGAAAAGAGATTAGGTTCATAGGATGGGACAGGGTGCGTCATCACTGGGTCTAACCCCTTGCTGATATTTCCAGTGGCCTTCTCCTCTCCTTGACTTGATCAGGCTCAAACCTCAGAGGATTCAGTGGGCACTCGTCATTCAATTCGGCATCTCAGCTTTCTGGCAACTCTTTGTAGCTCTTCATAACGCTGTCCAAAGCGGTCTTCAGAGACTGAGACTTGAAGGCAGAAGGCAGATAGATGCACCAGGGAAAGCACCTGAATGAGAAATTACAACTGCACGTGACATCAGCTTGTGCAGCAAGCTGCTTGAGGGAATGTGAAAAACTTCATTGCCATCTGAATGTGTCTAGCTAATGGACCTTAATAGGTGTCGTGAGTAAGGAGGCTTAAAAACACATAGAGCTTTTACCTTCAGAAATTAGTTTAAATGTTTCCGCTTTGATTTATCTCTTTTGTAACATATTGGTAACAAGAGGTACACTGGAAAGAAGGGCACAAAACAGCCATTAAATTAGTAGCCACATATGCTGTGGTTTGCAGTAGAAAGCCTTTTGTTTATTCAAATTAACCTATGAGTACACAATTTCACAAAATAAAAGCCAGCAGCTTTAGTAGGATCAAGAGAGAAGGGGACTCTTATGCGCTAAGGAATCAGCCCTGTTACTTATTCTGAGGCTTGATAATTTTAAAAAATGTGACAGCTAAAACCCACTGGCACATGCTGCAAAGAAGGATGTGATAAAATAATGCTACTCATCTTCAAGGCTGTCAGTTCAGCAATCAGTACTTCTATTCATCTCCGCGGCCTGCTAACTCAGTGCTACCATGCGATAGATAAACCCTAATCCAAGTGACAGCGTTCAAATCAGAACTGATTTGATTGTTCACATATGATACCACAAGACACCAGAAGCCTAAAGAGTTTATAAAAATGCCTGGATGTCTCTTGTAGGCACACTTCCCCTCAGAATATCTTGCAGTGTAGGATACACCAGCTCTTAAACCAGGGGTAATTTGTAGGTCACGAAAATGCTTTGGTGGCACAGTCAGATCTTATCACAATCTAACTCTAGCTGGAGCAGGAAACCCTCAGAAATAAAGTGTGGTTCAAACCTTGTGAAACCCACCTATTCTGCTTTCAAGTCTTCCTCACAGGAAGTGAAATCCTCTTCTTTCTCTTCAGAGACCAGATTTGCTCTTGAAGAGATCAAACATGAATACATTTGTTTCCATGCATAAAGCAGAGTACATGGGAGAGTGGTTTTATGGAACACACATTGGTATCCTGAAAGTCATGCTTGCCTCTCAGGATGCAACTGCGTTCCTTTCTACAATAGATGCAAGAGAGCTGCTATTCAAACCTGAGGCAGTAATTGGGATTTTGCAGGCATTCAGTGGGAGCATTACATTTAGGTTTTGAAACATAATTCTGAACAGAACTGTGTTTGATGATACTGGTACTTTGTGGAGATTTCAAAGTTTAGTGTGCCTTTATTTTCGTACTTTTCACTAGTGTATCCTGATGTTTTAGAGTAACACTTAGAAGAATAATTGTTCAAGTAGTTCAAGAAGACAACGGTGATGAAGTAATTGAAAGCAGAATGTGACCTGTAGCTGTTCAAGATCAAGAATAAAAACTGAACGACTTTTCAAGGAAATTGCCAAAGTGCCTGAATACAGAGTGAAATTATGGGACTTCAAGGGACAATGGGTTTTCCTCTTGTGTCCGGGTCATTTAACAAAACAAAGGGTAAAGTTCTCTTTGTAGTCTTATGTTGAGGAGAACAGATGTCTCCATTTAACAAGGTACTTAAGCCCGTGTCTAGTTTCAATCTTAGGAGCAGTTCTTCACTCCTATGCTTTAAATACTCAGCTGAACTAGGATACGGAAGAAAAGTTTCTCTGCAGCCAGACTTTGCATCAATTGTATAAATATTTATATTTACACATACACATCTATCTATGTATCAATGGATGTATGTATCTATTTTATTTATTTATTTATTTATTTATTTATTAGCAGAATTGTGTGATTCTTATCCTTTTCAAAGGACAGGTGTGTTAGAGAAATGTTTTTCTCATACATTTTCACATATATGGATTGTTTATCCCATAGTATTACTATATAGTTTTTATTTCTTCTTTTCATATTGCTTGAAATATTTGAATGTCTTACTATTTTTCCTAAGCATGGATTTAGATGTACATTGAATAATATTTTTCTAATGTTATCCTCAAGAGAAATGTAATTTGAACTTGTCTGAATCATACTATGCTTCTTTTCTTGGTGTTCTGCTTATTCTATCTTTGGTTCTGCTTTTGTTAGTTTGTGGTTGCGGGGTGAATGCTAATAGAGAAACAGAGAGAAGTTCTGTACTGAATCATCAAGTTGTCTTGAGGAAGGGAGTGCCACGTCCAATATACTAAAACATACAGACAGCCTATGTGTGTACTTCTTTGTGATATCAGTGGAATTTCAGCACTTGTGAAATATTCTGAAACACTTGTGTGAGCTTCAGACACTTAAAAGTCTTTTAAATTTGATAATTACTGCTATCTCTATACCGCATGTGGGACCAAGTTGTGAATTTACATTGCACTCAAAAGTGCACATCTCACTTGGCAAGTTTATGTGTGTTGGTGTCACCCTCCTCATCACAGCTGAGCTGCATTGGACAGCTGTGGTCTCTGTCAAGACAGAGCAGATTCTCTCAAACTGGTCAATTTCTCTTGCTCTCTCTGTATGAGAAGTTTTCTATTTACCACATGCACCACCCTGCCCCAGGTTTTGATGTGCTTGCTCCTGAGTCACTAATACTCCAGGATTTAACTTGGTGGAGGTTTCCCACACTTAGGAAGTGCATAATGTACTCAGTCCTGGGGACTGAAATGCAGGCTGAGTCTCCAAATCTCTGCCAAAACTGACCCTGCCTATACTGAATGTGTTTTTAAAACTGTTAGAGTGAATAAATGAACTGCACCTATTTTTTAGTGGTTATTTTGATTAAAACCCCATAGTTTTGTATTTTTAGCTGAGGTTAAAAATTAGCGTTAGAGTTTGTATAGTTTTTCTTTATTGTTTGATTTGATAGTAAGAAAAGCCATAACCTTGCTGAGAGGGTGACAAATTCAGATACAGACAACCAGTACTTGACAGGTTCTATCAGAAAACCAAACAAGGGAAGAGTATGTATGTCCGCTATCAGCTGTCACAGTATTGAACAACGAACGTTTGATGAAGCTGACCTGCAAATACACACATCCCTGTGAAAGTCAGCTTTCAGCAGTGTCTGGCTGGCAAAATTAACAAGAAGAGGCCTTTGTGGATAATATATATAAATACATATTAAAAAGGTTTATTTAGATTTCTCTTCATAGAAGCACATCAGTAAAATTTGAAGCATAAATTCATTTTTGCTAAAAGACATCTGATGAAGAATGCGCTCATGGTCTAATGACAGCTGAGGCTGATGGATGTGGGTCGTTTTACAGCAGAGATTAACTTGGACCATGCTGTTCATACCTGGAAAATCTCTATTAGCCTCAAAAATTTCAAAACAAATCTGTTAATACATCTGGTGAAGTTCTGAAGACCTTTTTTTTTGGTTTTTTGCTTTAATAGATCTGCCTCTTTGCTACTTAAAAAAAAAATAGCATGACAAAGAGCAGAAAATGTTGTTAGAATTGTCCAACTTTAGTAAATACTTTGTGCATCCAAATGATGGTAACCTTCAGGCTAAGCCAACTTTTATCATTACAATGAAAACCTCCTTGTGAAGGCAGCTTCCTCTAAGCATCAGATCCTGGGTGTATTATCTTATCTCATTGCAGTCAAGTGAGGTTCTTTGCTTTGCCTTCTGTTAATGTTGGTTTTACCTGTTTGGGAAAATCCTTTTATATCTCTGTTCTTATTATTGAAATGCAGGTGCTAACAATGTTTTTTAATCTGGAGGAGATTCTAATAGGAGACAGAGTATATGATAAAAATGACTTCTTGAACTAGTCACACTCTTGGTCAACAACACTTGGCACTCATTATTTTGTTTTACCTAGCTACAGCCATGACATAAAATGTACCAACCCTTAATGAAGAGTAGCACAGAAAGGGGGAAAAAAAGACGAAAAGGACAATGATGTTGAACTAGCTCTGGACTCCACTGTTTCTTTCTTCACTAGGAGCTCAGAGTTTGGGCCAGCTGTTCTAGGTGTTCTCTAGTGCCTTGTCCCTCATGCTAGTATTGAGTGAGGCAAGCTTTATTTTGCATGGAAAATACAACCAAGGACTGGATCCTAAATAGCCCCAAAAATAGGAGACAAAGGAAAATGCTTATGCGTCAATTTAGGGAAATCAATATTTACCAGTCTAGTTATTTTTGCCTTTATATCCTCCTCTCTGACCCTTCTGTTTGCCAAAAGAAAGAAATTTAGACTCCCAGTATTTAAATTACAAGTGACAGTAGGCAAAGTTTGGAGAAGAACTTCAGTCTTTCAATAGAGTGGCTGATGCAGTGAGAAAACAGATGAGCCCTTTTGGAAGACAGATCTGCAGCTGGTCTGTTGCTTTTTGGGGTTTTTTTCTCAAACATGTCAGTCAGTCTACCTAACAGATATGGTTTTTCCTTACAGAACTTGTTGTGCTAATAATATTCTCATATTTTTACAGCTATAACAGTACTAAATCAGTGCTAGAGATGATAACAACCCATCTGATTAAACACTAAATAATCCCATAAGATATGGGATTTCTGATCCCTCAGCTTTAATGCAAAAAACCTATATCTAAAATAAGAGCAAGCAAAACACATAGATTCACATGTTTGTTGCACTTAAGTATGGTAATCTAAGAAAATTTTCAAGACCTAAATTTTCAGAAGATCGCTTGGCTATAAGAAATGCCCACCCAGTGCCATAGGATGTGATTCAAAACACAGCATTCTGGCTGGGGAGCTGTGTTTCAAAATTTGAAGGATATTAATAGGAATTACTTGCTTTGGTACTGTGAGACCTTCCCTTATCTGCTGAGGCCAGCATACAAGTGAGCTGTTTGGTGCAATTCCACTGAAATCTATGGTGGTACTTTCCCCAGTTAGGATGTTATTATTTAATATTTACCTAATGAGATGCTTTTCTCTTTTACTTTGTCTATTTCTCATGCAGAGGGCAATCTTTTCCCCAGTGGTAACCATGTGAAGTTACGTATATACATGAGAATCTGGTTAGAGATAAAATCTGTAGCATGTGATTGAGAAAAAATTTATCCCACATCCTGTTACCATGCAAAATTTAATGGATTTCAGTGACAACTGTCAGGGAGAAACTTGTTGTCAAAATTGTTTTACGTCAATATCTATTTTTCTATATCATAATGAAGGGATAACAAACTGCAATAATAAACTTCAGGGGCTTTGATAATACAGCCTGCAGGTGGCTAGTAAGGATAAGTGAACTGGCCCACTGCCTGGTCTGGCATTTGCTTCAATAGTTCAGTTTTGGCAGCTTTTCTCGATCTGAGATTACTGTTTCCCCCTTTCCACCATTGATTTAACCTTTAAATAAATGTATGCCAGTGACAGACCAGATATTTGAGTGAAGAACTGAACTAATTTTAAAAAAATATATAATAATAGGGGTTACCCAGGTTACCCCTTTGTTACAATCCACCCCAGAAGGTGAGAGTAACCCAGGCTTTTGTTAATAGATCCCCCGAGGTGGATTAGAGTGAAATGACACTGAATGATTGGCATTTATAAATGTATATACGTAGGGTTTATTTCAGAATGACTTGGTTGCAATACAAAGCAAACACAGAGTTCAATGGGTTATGTACGCTCAGGTTCAGGTGGGAATGTCCAGGTAGGAATGTCCAAGAATCTCCCCTGGTGGAGAGCTTTACCCTACCTGATGCAGCACTGTGGAACGTGGCAGTTCTCCTGTAAAAGGCCCCAGAAATGAGTCTGGGGGAGCGCCAGGATCCTTAGATGGTCTACAACACCTTTTAAGACATGACAGCTGCCTCTCTCAGTGGAGTTGAGCCAGTTATGTCTCATCAGAAGGGATGCATATCCCCAGGCCTACGTGTGAATATCCCAATACCTCCCCCGAAGTTGTACTGGTGTAAGGGAGGACATTGGCTTGATAAAAAGTATTATCTTACCTCGGGGGTGCAAAGCCCCACCCCAGCAAAGCACCCTGTTGCCTCCCAAATGTCCAACTGAGTCATTAACCATCAACATTCCAGTGTGAGGAACTGGTATTATTCCTACTGCATGGTAGTACCAGACTATGTTATTTTCTAAGTATATTAAGAGAAAACTATTGAGTTGTATAGTAATTTTAGTAATTATACCATATCAGGAGCAATGTGTTTTGGCTGTATTGTTCAAAATTCCATCTCACTGGTACTTTGGAGAAGAGTAGATTGGTGCAGGTAGCTGTCTGCTGTGAGCTATATTTACCTGGACTATTGAGATAGTATTACAAGTCCTGTGTCCCTCTTTGAGGCAGTGTACAGTCTTGGTTGGGAGATGCAGTTTTATATTGGCTTGCTTTGTAATTCTTCAAGCTGAGACCGCACATCATTCTTCCCTCCTCTGTGGAAAAGCAGAGGTACTCTAGTTAACCCACAGCCATTCCCAGAGTGGAGACAATGCAGTTAACTTCTGATTGAAGAGTCCTGATGTGGGCGTCTCTCTCTTAGATTAAATGGCATCAGCTCAGGTTGACTTACCTGTGTTTCACCACTGTGCAAGTGAGCTATGGATCCAACAAACAGATATCCTTGATGATAATAATAGTAATAATTAATATACATCTTTTAGATTAGTGAGTTTTTATATATTATGAAGTATAGTTAAAATATTTGCAACAATAATGCTCCAAAGATATTCACTAGGAAGTACAACATTTAGGTGGATGCAGAATTTTGGAAGAAAATATTCTGACTTTGCTTTATACTTTTCCTTCCTTTTCCTTACCTTGGGTGCAACAATCATATATTTTTGTTATCCTTTCAGTAAGTTGATGTGATTTCACAGTGTAAGAATTAAAAGGTTTACATTATTCTCCAAAATCTGACATCTATCACTTAAATCTCTTTCTTTTCTGACTCTGACACTGTCTTATTACCAGTGTTTCTACCCGGATCATACTTTTCATTATTTTCGCTATTTTCTTAATATCTTTCCTATTCTGACTCATTTTCACCTATTTCTCTGTCCTTCTGTTCCTGTTTCTTTCAATCCTCTTAACTAAACCCTTTTCTGTCGTCCATGTGCCTGCCCTCCCTCTCCCTCCCAGAGGCAAGGCACTGCATGCAAGCTTGGTGCTGGCCCTGTGACTCTGTGAGATATTTGAAGCTTACATATTTTTGCCCAGCTTGGCGATTTACATTTTGGATAAATTCAGCAGTGCTTTAGAGCTGGACCAGCAGCCGGGTAAATGTCATCAGCTGGGCATGCTGACTCAGAAAATGCTGCCAAGACTCCAGCTTCTGAGGTTTTGCCCTGCTCCCTCCAAGAGGCCGAAATACTGCTCTGATATCCACTGCCCACGCCTCAGTGCCTCACGGTGAGCAGTGTTTCTCACTGAAAGCCCTGTGGGGCAATAACTGGTGCTCCCCAAGGACCCCATAACGCTTCTGCCGTCGCCTACATTCAATTTAAGTCACACCTCAGTTTCACTGTACCTCGTGTTCAACATAAAATTTCCGCCTACTCCTCCCCCAGTTAGGCAGATACTTCTATTACCACATTTCTCATTCTCTTCCCGCCATGGCCTGACACGGTCAAAGACTTGCCTGTGGGAAGGGTCCTGGCTGCTCCTGAACAACCATGTTGTTCATGCAATGACTGAACTGCTCTTGGCTGCTTCTGGATCTGGCTCCTGCTTTATGGGTTTCAATGCAGTTCAGCATGAGGCAGAGTAGGTATCTGCAGGGAATGCAGCTTTGGAAGTGCTGCAAGTGCTAAATAAACGCTACTGACAACTGCACTAGAAAGACAGTGCCTGTTGAGAAATGCTTTAAAATAGTAGTTCGAGAGAGACCTAGATGACTGTAGTACTTGAAGAGATCCCTGTGAGATGCCACAGTTGCTCTGTGTGTAAGTTACACTGTTACTTCAGTGGCTTTGAATGGGTTCTATTGGGCAAAGAACTTAGCAAAGGTGGAACAAAGCTTGGACCCTTCCTGGAAAAAAAAACTTTCAAATATTGTCCTTGCACAATAGAAAAACAGTATCATTTACCTCCAGGTTAAATACTCTCTTCAGGTCAGAATCTTTTATTGATAGCTACATTGTTTACTTCTACCTTTACAGACTCCTGGATCAATGCTTTTATTTTTCCATGGATTTCTTTTCCTTTTTTTTTGATGGACACTGGCTCTTGAAATACTGACACAACTGCTCTGAGCAGTAGAAACGGGAGGCAAGATCTTGTTCTCTGCCAAAAATTCTTCTCCTCAATCAGGCTCTGTCAGTGACAATAATGTTGGCAGCTTTCACTTTGGAAAACCTGAGATATAATGTGATTTCAGGCTTTTCATACTTTGCAGGTGGAAGGGGGTTTGGGGGTTTTTTCCTTTTTTTTACAAGAGAGTGTACTCGTTGAATTCCTATTGCTTTGACTGAGTTACTCTCAACTGTTTTGTCATGAAAATCTCACAGCAAATAGAGAAGACACAAGCTCTCATGCCACATCTTTGGCTTAGGTTAAGCATGTCCACAGAGTTAGGACTTCAATTCAGTGTATGTAAGTATTTATAGATGACATTTTCCATGTCTGTTTCTTGTCCTGCACATGCAGCCAGCAGGGCTAGAAGAGTCTATACTGTTCACAGCTAGGAGTCAGTGGGTTACACACACTTAGAGGCTGTGGGTTTCACACAGTTTTCTGTCTTACCCTGAGCACTCCATGCTGTTTTCCCTGACAAAGTAGTGCTCTATCCCACTTCCTTGTTGGGGTGGGTGGCACTAACACCTTCTTTTCTGCTAAAAGAAGAATGGGGTAGAGAATGATGTGGAAAACATCACAATGACAAGGTGTAAATTTATAGGATATAGTAACTAATGTGGGTCACTCTACCTCAGGGATGCTCCGTCAAACAGAAGGACTTCAGAGACAGCTAGAGAAAATTAAAAGATCAGCCTAAAGAGAACTGCCCATATAAAAAGGGACCGCAAATAATTAAACCTGTTTACCATAAAAATGGCAGGTATAGGAAAGGTGGGTAGAAAAGTATATAGAAGAGTGGAAATAAGAGTGGACAGATTATCCTAGATTTCTAGATTTTAAAAATTATTCCTTTGAAGCATCTTTGAAGCACTGTTCACTTAGTATTGGACTTAAATGGGTAATAGCAATTATCATATTAGCTCAGACAAATGTTTCAGTAGTAAAGTACATTTTTTGGCTACATGTTTTAAACTAAAATTAGTAAATTTTTATTCAAAATAGAGTTGGATTTAAGTAACAGAACAAATTGAGTAGAATGTGTTGTATCTTTTCAAACTATTTTAAACACTTGTGCGTAGCATTTTAAATAGGAAAGGAGAAATGTAATCTTCTAGAGGTTTGCTCTTATTTTGGTCTTTTTTACCTGTATAAAGTGCTAGACGGCTCTTCTTGAGGCAGCAGGGGGAGAGTCAATCTTGTGGCTATCTTATTGACCATCGTATGACAGCTCTTTGGAAAAATGTGTTTCAGAAAAAATGCTCCCCAGTTTTCTGGGAAGATATGGATTGACTGAGGATTAAGGATTGATTGCCCCTTTCTTAAACGTATTCTACAACTTTTTTGACTGCAACTCATCAGCACAATTAGAAGAGTTAAACACCTAGTTCTGCTTTTGGGAAATAGGGAGTGTTAGATGAGATGAAAACAAAAATGTGGTAAATCTTTCTTAGTGGAGGAGAAATTAAGGAATTGGAAAATAAGGGAATTTTGGCAAAGTGAAATTAGAAATGCAAATCTGTAGTCAAAAAACTATCACACATAGCAGATAATAGTATTAGTAGTATAAACACGAAATTATTTTTTTTTTTAAGAATTTGGGGAGAAAAATGCCTAGAATATTAGGCTGAATATTGTTTCTCTTTGAAGAGCTGCTTTGAGATAATCCTAATTTTTCTGAAAAACACTAATAATATGAAACTATTTGAACTGTATCTATTCCTTGGTGAGGGGTTAAACACCCAAACAGAAACTTTTATATCAACGAAACTATTCATACAGGTAATTGCGTGTAAGTGGAAGTGAGAAAATTATTAATTTCTTCCTTTGCCTTTTCTGTGAATAACTTCTCTTTTTTTTAATTGACTTTAAGCGAAAGCATCTCCTTCCCATGCTACAGTTCTCTTTTAACGGTCCCAAGGATTGGATAGACAACATTGGCATACTCAAGACAATACCATCAGCAGCAGTCTAACTCGTTCTTCTGGTGGAAACTGTCAGCCCTGCAGTGGATGTTATCATCAAAACACTACAAGCACATACTGTACTCTTTCACCTGTACATGGAAGAAAAAATTCAGGCAGTGTGACAGGGCAGGCCTAGAACCAACGTTTTGATGTTTTTCTACTAAATCTGCCAGATTTGTACACTGTGAGTCCTAGACACCTTACACGTGGAGAGCAGGTTGCCAACACTCCTGATATTTGTATCCTGTCTAGCTACCAGCATTGGTTTAATTTAATGCATGTGGGGGGAAATGCAGCATTTTTAATCAGTTCTCTGGAAATCATAAGCAAATTTTCTTGATCTCAGATCCATGGATCACAGTTTGGGAATTACTGCTACAACTTGATCTCAATGAGCTTGCTGTAAAGGTAATCCAGTTTTCAACAATGGTTAGTTATGAGGTTAGCTCAGTTGATCAGAGCATGGTGCTAATAATATGAAGGTTGTGGGTTCAATCCCTGCATGGGCCATTCACTTAAGAGTTGGACTCAATGATTCTCATTGGTCCCTTTCAACTCAGAATACTCTATGATTTAGTTGTAAAAAGAATTCTGATGAATGCCAGTGATATATATTTTTGTTGATAGAATGAGAACAACTCTGTAGTTATTACTTGATATTCATTTAAAGCAGCATTACCAAAGAGCGGTTCCATCCCTCCTCCCTACTACTTGTTCATGTGCCCTGCTTCTGTATTGTGCCACCAGAACTAACTGCACAGCCTTGTAAAAACAATATTGATAAACCAATCAGCTAAAAATGCCTCTCATTCCCCACTCTTTACAGTGGTTTTCAGTTGAATTAGGCTCCCAGCCTTGTTGCTTTACAAATGCTTTACCAGCACAATGTAGGGATCAGTGTAAGAGTAGCAACAAATGAACAGTGGAACAGGGCCAGGGCTGTGGGGGAAAGACGTGGACTTTTTTGGGAGGACAAATTTAACTATATCTTTAAAATTAGGCTTTTAGTTTAAACACAGGCAGAATTCCTTTTCTATGGACATTGCTCAGTTTTCATTTAATTCACTATTTTCCTCCAACCTTGATACCAGAGAACATTCCTGCACTTGCTCTGAACAGAAAACACCAAAGCGAAACAACAAAGATACAGGTTTTTTATATCTTAACATTGGTGGATTTTTTTTTTATTTCTCTTGCCTAGATTTTTGCAGCTCTAATTAGTTCTGTGGAATGATTACTGATTGATTTACCTGAGTATAAGATTTTGTTGAATAGGCAAGTAGTGCTTGTGATTAGAATTTGGAAAAAAAATAAAGTTCCTTTGTAATTTTTTTTCATAGTTCCACTGGGATGAATAATAATCCTCCATCAGTGAAAAACTATTCATTCATGTTTCCAGGGGAAGAAAATGGACTGGTCATTAGTGATAAATTGAAATTATAACTTTTATCAAAGTGAATAAGTTGCTGTTGTAAAACACTGGTAGTCTAGCTGCCATTAAAAAACATATTAATAAATAGTAGTCTTGCACCTTCTTTTGGCTACTTAGTAAAAAATTCACGACGCATTATGTAGTTCTCAATTCCGGAAAAACTTACTAGACAACATGACCACTTTTAAGCACATAATAGCAATGTTTAACCCATTAGATCACCTACATTTTCATATTTTTCACCAAGTTTTTAAAGTGTTACTGTAGTATAAATACATTCCCTTATTAAGTGATTTACTGAAAAAGAAGAGATAATAAAATGCTTTATAAAGTCTACTGCAAAATTCCTGTTATTTCAGACTGGGAATTCAGCCAACACACCTAAAATAATTTTAGAATATAGAATGCTTCTCCCTTTGAAATATAAGCATATATACAGGCACATACACGGGACCAAATCAGCAGATAATCTGAAGCAATACAATTCCATTGAAATCAGTAATTTAGAGCAGATGAGGCTGTGGTCATAGGCTTGGACATCTGTATATGTACTTGCAACACACACGTGTGTTCGTATGCGTGATCTAAAATTACATGTGTATGTAACTGGGTAATCACATGCAATTGCTTTCTTCTGCCAGCAAATTTTTCATTAGACTGGAAAAAGGGAAAGCCCTCATGTACTTTAGATATTAATTATTTCTGACTATGAGGCACACAGTGTTTCACATCCCTCCTTGTTTTTAGGGTGTCCCTTGCTGAAACAGCGGCAAGGTTATTTGTCTGAAAGTCATCACTGATAGAAATAAAAGACTTGAGGAGACGAGGAAAGATGGAAGTTTAATTTAACTGAATTTTTCCATGGAGAATACATTCAGTTAATATTATGACTTTAAAAATGTGGTATGCTATTGAAAATCTATTTATAAAGCCTTGGTATACACATGGTGCCTGGTATGTAAAATCTGCAGAACTGTGATTTGAAAGAGACCTTCGCTTTGCATAACTACAAGGTGTCAGGGCAGGAGCTCACTTCTTTTCCTCCAGTGGCTGCCATTTCAAGGGAGAGAAGATACTGATGGGGAGAAAACTTTTGAGCAACTTTACAAGAAAAGTAGGTGGTACCAATTGCAAAATATTTTTAAGGGAAAAGGAAGCTATTCATAACATTTCAGGAGCAAAGGATTAAAGGATAGAAGATGTTGATAGACAAATGATCAGAGGACGCATCTCAGGAAACAGAAGCTCCCTCTCTCTTCTGTATATGTACCCAAACTATGGCTTTTCCAGATAGCTGTTTCCTTTTTTTTTTTTTTCTGTAGCTTGTTTGTTGTTATGCTTTATAAATATATCATGAATTATTCCCAAATGGACAACAAACCTAATTCTTTTCTAAGCTACACCATCATAAAACTAATATAATTCTGTCAAAACGAATGGATAGAATACTACCATTATTTTGCAGAGTGTTAAAAACAGCCTTGTCCCTGCAAAGGCAGGATATCTGTTTTTCTTTGAGCTTCCTATTATCTATATTAAGCCTCTAGGCTACTTGTTACTTCTATTGTGATTGCTAATGCTTGTTCCTGTTTAGTACTGGTATTATCTGTTGCATGGTCCAGAGATAGCTTGTTCTGTCTTGGTGTTAAGTGCTGGTGAGATGCAATCAAATTTTGTACCTTCAGACCACTGTAAGTGACACAGAAGGGGATGATTCATCAACAGGAACTGCTTTAATGGAGCTCTTGAGCGTCACAGAATATTACGTGAATCGCATATTACAATGTAAGCCTGAAATGCACCACTGAAGAACAAACTGGAAAACCTAAAGAAGAAGAAAGCATCCAGGTCAGTCAAAGAGTGATCTCAACACTGATTAGAACGAAAGTTTGCTCCCAGTTCAGAATCACAGCTCTTTCTTTGTGCTCCTCACTGGTCTACTGCTTGTACTGCGCTCTGTATCTCAGCTTTTTCTATATTCTCTACAAGTACTATCACAAAATCACGTAATGGATAAAGTTGGAAGGGACTACAGTGGGTCATCTGGTCCAATCCCTGTGCTCAAGCAGGATCATCCCAGAGCACACGGCACAGGACTTTGTCCAGACAGTTCTTGAATATCTCCAGCGAGGGAGACTCCACAACCTTTCTGGGCAATCTGTGCCAGTGCTCGGTCACCTGCACAGTACTGTGTTTCAGAATTGCTCAACACTTTCTTTAATCTGTTCTTTGTGTATGTTTGATACACTTAGAGGACTTTTTCCAACATCACTGCTTCCCATAGACCTTTACCTTCTTTTCCTTCACCTCCCATCCTTCTCTTATTTTACTCATGATGTGCATCAGAGTCAGTTTTACTTTCATGTCTTACTATTTCCCACAGCTCACCACCTTCTTGTTGAGATGCTCCTCGTTTAAAATAAAGCACCACTGGGATGCGATGCCGGCTGACATTACTGGAGACTGAAATCCCACAGAGCAGAGGCCAAATTTGACAGACATTTTCTAACACTTTACTTCTGGAAGTATAGTGGAATAAGAAAGAAGACCTAAAGGAAGTTTAAAGGATGAAGAATGACAATGAGCTACTCCCTTGTGATTGCAGGGTGTCAGAAAGAATTCAGATTTTTTTGGTCATGACAGTTCTCATTAGGCAATGGGTATGTGTGGTTTGATTACTACCACAGGCTCAATACTTCTGAGAAGGGTGTAACTTATGGAAAAGTAATATGTGGAAAAATGAAGATTAAACTAAGTAAAATATATTTTTAATTATTCTTCCTGTGAATAAAGCCCTCTATGTTCAAAAATATTCAGAAATCTACTGTAGCAGGGTTCAAAAAATAAGTGTTCACAAAACAACTTGCCTGTGGAAACTTTTAGTCATTTCATATATCTGTAGCTGCAGGTGAAAATTACAAATGTGATTGGCTCTAGTTATTCATATATTTAGAGACAATGCTGAAGAGTTTTCAAGTTAAGCACCAAAGAGTATATTACCACATCTTGGACAGAAGTTCATTCTTTGCAAGTTCAAATGAACAGCTAAGATTGTTATAGAGAGAAAATGTCATTTTACCCTCTTTACAAATTGGTTAATGAGGTGCCATTGAATTAAGTAACTTCCCAAAGGTCACATAAGTCTGTGGCAAAACAATGGACTGAAATTAATTCTCCAAGGTGCAGAGTCTGACAGTGCAACACTTTTTTATTTCTATTCCCACACTATTTACTTTATTTAATCTCTGCTGACATTGGTTAAAATTTCCTTTTAAACTTACAGAATATTAAAAAATCTCTTTAAAAAGCCAAAACCTTTAAATAACCCTTTCAACCTGTTTTCCTGAATGCTTTTCTGTCTCTTGGGTTACCATAGGAAGTCGTGTTATGATCATGTTTAATTGTGTAGGCTCTATTCTCAGCAAAGAAAGTAAACCTTGACATTAGGAAACCTGAGGGGAAAATGCTTAAAAGAAAAGAAGGCATTTCACATTGGAAGATTTGCATGTGTTCAGTATTAGATAGAGAGTTTTAGAGAAAACATGTAAGGGTCTGAGCACTCAGGCTTTTCTGGGTTCCCCACTGGGGAAGTGATACTGCACTTGGTTAATATGTTATAAACACAAACTGGCTAGCACTCGCTGAATTTACATTGCACATTAGAAGTTTGAGGTTCCAGAGGGAATTCAGAATTCCTCCTCTTACAGAACTGCTTTTCTCTGGGGAGATGTTACAAGCCACTGCCGTGATCAGCAACAGCATGGAGACAAGCAGTTTCTGCAGTCGTAGAGACTCTTTGCTCCACTTGTTTAAGCTACAAGCTCTGAGTCTGCTCTCCAATGCTCTGTGTACAGGACTGCTTACTAGAGATTGCAAATTTTTCATATGAGATCTGTAAGAAAGGTCTTGTGATAAGAATAAAAATCTGCCCTCCACTATGTAGGATATGCTTTCTTACTGAAAATGCAAAATGTTATTAAATTGTCTTATTTCTTCAATGTAAGATCTTAATAATAAAACCCCAGTTTTTTTCTTTCTTACTGGGTTGCTGATAGACAATGCTTTTGACATCTTTTTTTTAGAAATGAGAGCATAATCCTGTTGTTTTAAATCATGTTCAACAGCTGAGGAGAAAATATTTTTCTTGTACATGAAGCTGTAAAAAGCAGATCTAAAAAGATGACATTGGAGTGGGAGTGTGAAACTTTACATCCCTAAATTCTATATAGCAATCCTAACAACTGCTGCTTAGCTGTTGACTAACCATCCCAATACTCTCTTTTCAGATGGTCCCCATCTCATAGTTTCTATGAGCTGCTGGGCATCCCATGTGCCGTGCCCATGGGGATTTTGCTGTCCCTGGGCACTCTACAGGATGTGTCTCAGTGGTTATTGGTGAGCTCAGTGTCGGACACTCAGTCAAATCAGTAGAAGTTATATGATGTGGCATCTAAAACCTAAGCCAAGGTTTTCTGGTGACTTTTCCCTCATGGCTACAACAGGGTCAGCAGCACACAGCCTTCACCCTGCCTCACAGCAAAAATCTCACCCAACTCTAGCAAAGTCAGAAAACTTGGGCTTATTTGTGTCTAAGGTGAGTTTCACCCCTCATCTCCAATTCACTGATTTGTAAAGCACCTTAAAATAGCTCAGCTGTCAAAGCCAATGTATGAACTCTCGTCACTGTACCAATGTAAATTATTACTTACCTGAAATTTTTAAAGGTGAAAATATATGGCACTGCAAAATGGCATTTGACAGCAAAATGTGACTGCACTAACTGATGTGAGCTTTCAGTCTGCTATGCTCCTAGAAACAAATGGACTGCTTTCACACATCTCCAGTCTCCAGGTCTGTCTGTGGTTACTACAGTGACTTCTCTTTGTTCTGTAGTTGAATGCAGTAAGAGTCAAGGGCTCATCTGTCATGTGCTATAGATAATTTCAAGAACACCTTAACAGACAAGGTACAAACCCCAGGGCTGTTTATATTCATGAAAACTTTTCCCTCACAGAGGTCACATTGAGTAAGCTAAACCATGTCATCAAACATGCAGCATACATTGCAACAGGGATCTGGCATTGCAGGCTTAAGACTTTTTGTGAGTTGTGTCAAGAAGGACTCTTTTTGTCCTTAGCTTGATAAACAGTTTCAAACGGCCAATGATCTTGTGGTTCAAATGTAAATGAGAACACAGGTTACAACTACCCTCACTTCACTGAAATGATAAAATGCATTTTCCCCTACCTGACTGCTTAGTACCCAGCGAGGAGCTAATATACAGATGTTGTGGTTAGAATATGTATAAAGTAAAATAGACTTAATAAAATGAAATGGCTGCCTGACAGCAACGCTGCAGAGGACTGTCTTTCTGTATTGCAGGCTGCAATATGTGCCTGACACAGAATCAGGTCACAGGTTGTATTTGTATCCAGAGCAATAAGGATAATATTTAAAACCCATACCATAACTACTTTTCACTAAAATATTTTATGCCCTGATACGGGGATTGCCGCTAGAAATTACTGTGAGTTTACCATATAGTAGTGCTGTTTTCAAAATCTATCAGTTTCTCCTGAAAATAAGAATCAGGAATGCCTAGATATTTGCAGTACTCTCCTACACATCCAATGTTCAGTTTTCCCTTGACTTTAGTGAATTTTGGATTAGTTCTGTTGTTATTTGAAATACATTTTTAAGTCTGCTTCAACAGAGCTTCTCACAAGAACACATATTGATAACTGTTTTGTCTTATACTATCACTGTAAATAACTTCACAGCTATCACTGACGCCCTCTATTTCATTTTTACAGAGTTGAAATCCAAAATGCAAGTACACATCAATTTTCTAACAAATGTTAAGAGATACACTCTAGCTAAAACTTGTTATGAAGTATTTAGTGTGTATGTTTTGCCTCCACACTTGTTTTATTTTGCTAAATAGCCTATGTGGAAAACAATTTACTTATCCATTAAAAACCAAAACAACAACAACAAAACCCAAAAAAACCCCCCAAGAACAACAACAAAAAGCCCCTCAGCCCTTTTCTATTCTGTTTTGGTTTCTGGGGTTCTGTTGTCATTTTATCCTAAACTGCTGTTTCCTCACATTTGCATCTACCAGCCTTTTTAATGTGATATTCCATTTAAACTGCCTTTTAATTGTATGTGCTGCCTTGGCAGAACATGACTGATGTACTAGCGTTAATTAGGGCTCCAGTCAGCAGCCTATGCCAGCTGGAAACTGAGAAACAAGCGTAAATTATTCTGTCATCAATCAGCTCAAAAATGTTTGAATCACTAATTAGTTTGCAATTTGGGTGACAGTTTATCTGACGCAGGCGGTGTCAGAAACTTCAGATCTTAGATGAATAATTTGCCAGCAACAAGCACATATTCCCTGCTTTTAAATACATGAAGGTTTATCTGCATGTTGAAAGGTGGCTCAGCAGTCTTCATTAACTTCCAACTGGGACTATGTAAATCAGGAATCAGTGTGAGGCACTTCAGTCTGTGGTGGCTTAGCAGATGATATTTAGAAAAAGAAAGCCTCTTTTCTCTCTTTTTTTATTAATAATTCATAAACTGATAGACGAGAATGTTTGGGCTTTAACAGCTTAAAAAAATCACAATGGTTAAAAAAAAAGAAGGCAATCACCCCCTTTTACATGAAAATTAGTTGTGCTGCATCTTGCTGTTTAACTGATTTAGTCTCCTCCACTGTCATGTGTCTGGAATGTTAAGCAGTAAGTGATTAGCCCTTGTCCTTTAAAGCAGGATCATTATTGGGGTTTTATTAAATGGCAGACTTGTGTTTCCATTTAAAGGATAAGGGAGGTGGGGGAGGGGAAACAAGAAATTGCTAGCAGGAAGCAGAAAAGGTTGCCAGTGTCTCAAAAGGAGAAACTATTCGACATTTTAAATGCAGTCGAAAGAGTTTTAACATCTGTGTTATTCTTATCTATAAGAGAGATAAGTTTGATATCTTGCAACACATACAACTACTGTGTGGCCCATAGATAAAACAAGACAGTAAAAACAATTGAGGGAGACAGTATTACTGGGGTAGAGAGACACAGCAATGTGTCTTCTACCTACTCATCCATCCTTCTGGGACTGAAAGAAGGGTGGATGATATGGAAATGTGCAACAAGAGGAGAGGCATTAGCCGACTGTGGTGCCAAATACAAAAAGCAGGCGAGGGTAAGATTTTTAGGTTCTCTGTGGGTGGCAGAGGGCATGCTGTCTGCATTCAGAGTTCTGACAAGGTGAGAGAAGCAGGGAATATGATACTGTGTAATTACAATTAGCTGGTGCCACTCTGTAAGCACAACACCACAGTAGCATGGAAGTGCTGCTGCTTAGTAAGTGTTAACAAAAGGATTTGAAGTAACGGATCAATGACAGTTTGGTGACAGTCCTTTTCCCTTCTGTCCCACGTCTCTCTGCTCTCACATTCTATTTGTTATAGCCAGAACAAATCATTCCCTGGTATGTCATATCTTAACACCTTATCTACATTAGTTTAAAATTTTACTGAACTTTGTCTACTTTGGTACATTTTATCTCCAATATATTAGATTCAAATAAAATAATTTTGTTTTCAGAAATTTCTAAGAAAAATTAGTTTGTTGCTTTAGAGGAGAAAAAACCCAACTAACAAAATATATTGGTTTTATATATAGTAAAAATTGTGATTCTTGTGGCTGCTTCACCGAGAATTTTGAGAGGTTATAGGCAAAAATTTGTTAAGTTCTGCAAAATGTATGGTCCACATGACACAGCAGTGTTTTGTACCTTTTTAACAAAAAGAAAAAGGCAAGATTGGTCAAATTGCAATATCCTTAAACAATTTCACATCACCAAAGACCAGGAGAAATTAGATGGAAATACGGTAGTTGTGGTTTACTGGCAGGGGGATCACACAAAGTTTCACACACTATTGCATGTGGGCTTCATCCTGTGAGAAAATCGGTACCATGCTGGGAAGGAGGCTACAGAACTCTCAGGCCATGCAGGATAATCAGCCCTCTCGCCTGTTGACCACAACTTCATCCCTTGTCCAGGCTAAGTGCCTTCCATGTGTGGTCCCTGATCGTGCTCCTCATTAGCTGCGTGCCCAGAGGGGAGTCTGAGCTGGCGAGTCCTGACTGCTGACTGCTCTACCTGCAACCAGGAGGGAGGAAGCTGCAAATACAAAAAGCTGTATGTGAAAACACATAGCCTAGGAGATCCAGTTTTTGAGTTATCAGATCAAGCACTCAACACGAATAGCACTTTCGACTTTAATCCCTCTGTCTCAACTCTCTGACAGTACAATGCTGGAAAACAAATTCCGGTTTGTCAAGCACTTTCATGAACTATAAAAAAAGCATGCCCAGAAATTAACGAGTCTGGCTTTAGACGAAAGTTTCAATAGTGGAAAATAAACAAAGCTTTGGACTGCACACTGCAGAATGAAGATAAAGAAAAATTGTGAATAACTGCTCACTCTGCAGGCCCTCCTCTATCTATACATTGAGTAAGGCTGTGGTCTGTGTAGGAAAAAAAAAAGAGGACCTACATGGGAATTTCTTTTGACAAAAACTTTTTGTTTGCTTGCTTTATCAGAAAATACCAGTTTCTCAAAACTGCTGGATTTTATGGAAAATGTTCATATGAATGATGTTTTTGTCAAAAGGACTTCCATGGCCCAGAGGAGAACTTCTTGTCAAAAGGTAAACTGGAGAGTGATAAACTGATAGAGGCAGAGCCACACCAGGGAGGCCACCAGCTTGACGGTTAAGTAACACTAAATGCAGTGCCACCATAGAAAAATTCAGCTGTCTTGGAGGAGTAGATGATGGCTGGAGGTCATGCATCTGGCAACAGCCTTCCTCCTTCTGCATCACATACCTTTCTTGTTATGTCCTACTTATTACAGGCAGAACTGATGCTACTTGTGCACTTTCTTGACAGTTCCCATTTTGCTTTCCATATCCCAAGGAGATCTGAGATCATTCAAGCACTCTTATTCTTTCCTGCTTTTATTTCAAAAGGTTTAGTCTTTGTTCCTAAATGGAATTTAAACCCTGTAGAGTTTTACTAATAAATAACACTGCTGTACCCTAGAAATCTATTTGACACTGTAAAGCAAATGGACACAGGGGCAACTGTTGAGATCACCTTAATTCTGTCATTTCTCCTCTTTTGTCTGATTCTCCAACTTTAATACAGAAAGCACACATGCATATGCACGTGCCTAGTCTGTAAATACTATCAGAGTGCAAAACAGCAAACTCCATGAGATGCCTAACAAAAATCATCAAATCAGTTCAAGATAGTACATACGGACTAAATATTTATATAAATATTTTATATAAATATTTATATAGCACAGTATTGACAAAAGACTCCAAAAAATCACTGTCCTACTCTATGCAGAGTCCCTGTTCTCAGATTCGTACAAACTAAATAGATGTGACAGATGACTGATGAGAAGAAAAAATGTTTCATCTTCAAAAAGGAAAATGGCAGCTAACACAGAAAACGACTTGTATAAAGTTGCCTTGGAAGCCTTTGACAGCATTGGCAGATGAGCAGCTATATAGTGAATCCTAGCTTAAAGTTTTGAGCTCCTGATAATTCTTTTTCTCTTTATTTTCATGAGGTGCAGATAACTTTCATACAATCATGCTGTATTTCTTTTTAGATCAATAGAGACTTTTTATATGTCTGAGTTCAGCTTCTCTAACCTATCCTAAAGAGGACTTATATTTGCCTATGTTAAAGAGCATCTTTGGACCAAGGACAGATGTTTTGTCTTTAAAAGCTCACTCAGCTCTAGAAAAATTAGAACTCTGAGAGAGTATTTTAATTCTTTTTTTAATGTGTAAATTGAAGTAAAAAAATCCATAATTCTGCTGTTGTCAGAAGCTGGTCTCAGAGAAGGCAACCTGCAAATGGGAGAAGGGTCTGAGTACTAGCTCAGCTCAGCTGGAAGAAATCAATTCTCAGAGTCTACTCTTTTATCTCAGGACTTGTTGCTGAACAAGATTATCATGACATCAAGGAAGAGGAATGAGCTAAAATAAGAAAACCAGATTGTTTAGTACCACAGACCTCAAATTCCTACCATGTCTTTTTTCATGCCTTCTTAGTAGTTCCTTTAAATACTATGAAGTATTTTAGAACTTTGATTTTGGTTTTGGGCTTGGGATTGTTTGATATTTTTCTATTCAATGCAATTATGTATATCATATGTTGCTATTTTGAAAGGATGGAACTTTTGCTGTTGTATGTCAGCTGGCATGCTTTGTCACTGTTGAGGGAGAGGCCTGCCAGGAAAAGGGTTAGCATTTGTTTACCCATTCCTGGCATGGATGTGACTTGTGAAGAGAACATCTCAGATTTTGAAACTATTTTTTCAGAATATGGTAAGGTTTATTTAAACCAACTGTGTTCCAAAGGAAGTATAGTACACAAACTTTTATCTCCTAGTTTTCTTTCTTGATTCCTTCAATTTCATATATTTTAATAGACAGAGTCAATGAGAAAGAAAGAGGAGGGTGAGAAAGTCCTTAAATTCAAGTGAATACCCTTAAAAGAAGTCTGTTCAGACAGTATAAGACAAACCTCATTAAAGAGAATAAGACTAGATGGGAAAAAATGTAGGGTAAAAATCATACTAATCCTCAGCAGACTGTTACTGTGAAAGACTAGTGAAGACTGAAAAGGCGCCATGGGTCTAGAGAGCTATTGCTTAAGTTTAGACATTCACAGAATGAGAGAATCAATTAGGTTGGAAAAGACCTCTCACATCATCAAGTCCAACCTTTGACCAGACACCACCTTGTGAACTAGACCATGGCACCAAGTGCCACATGCAGTCTTAAACACCTCCAGCGACAGTGACTTCACCAGCTCCCCGAGTAGACCATTTCAATGTCTAATCACCCCTTCTGTCCATTGTCCAGCCTGAACCTTTCCTAGCACAGTTTAAGACTGTGTCTTCTTGTCCTGTTGCTGATTGTCTGGGAGAAGAGGCCAATTCCCAGCTGGTTACAACCTCCTTTCAGTAGCTGTAGAGAGCAGTAAAGTCACACCTGAAACTCTTTTTTTCCCAGCTCCCTCATCCTTTCCTCACAGGACTTGTGTTCCAGAGCCTTTGCCAGCTTTTTCATTCTTCTCTGGACTCACTCTAGGACCTCAATGCCCTTCTTGCAGTGAGGGGCCTGGAACTTGGCGCAGCACTCAAGGTGCAGCCTCACCACTGCCAAGCACAGGGGGACAATCATTGCCCTGGTGCTGCTGGCCACACTTTCACTGATAGAGGTCAGGACACCATTGGCCTTGTCGGCCACCTGGGCACACGCCAGCTCATGGTCAGCCATTGTCAACCAGCAGCCCAGGGTCCTTTGCTACTGGGCAGCTTTCCAGCCACTCTGCCCCCAGCCTGTAGTGCTGCTTGGGCTTGTTGTGACTCAATGGCAGGACCCCGCACTAGGCCTTGTTGAACCTCACACAGCTGGCCTTGGCTCAGCAATCCAGCCTGTCCAGACCCTTCTGCAGAGACTTCCAACCCTCCAGTGGATCAACACTTCCACCCAACTTGTTGTCATCAGCGAATTTGCTGAGGGTGCACTCATCCACTCATTTAGATCATCAATAAAGACACTAAACAGGACAGGGCCCAGCACTGATCCCTGGGGAACACCACTAGTGACTGGATGACAAGTGATGCAGCACCATTCACTGTGACTCTCTGGGCCCGGCTGTCCAGCCAGTTCTTAATCCAGTGGAGGGTGCACCTCTCCAAGCCGTGGAGCACCTCTCCGTTTTCCAGGAGAATGCTGTGGGAGATGGTGTTAAAGGCTTTCCTGAAGTCCAGATAGACACATCCACAGCCTTTCCCTCCTCCACTGAGCAGGTCACCTGGTCGTAAAAGGAGATCAGGTCGGCCAGGCAGGACCTGCCCTTCCTAAACCCCTGCTGGCTGGGCCTGAGCCCATGGGTGTCCTGTAGGTGCCATGTGATCTCACTCAAGATGATCTCTTCCACAACTTTGTCAGGAATTGAGGTCCAACTGACAGGTCTGTAGTTCCCTGAATCTTCCTTGCAGCCCTTCTTGTGGCTGCATTGGCCAACTTCCAGTGGTTTGGGACCTCCCCAGTTAAGCAGGACTGGTGATAAATGATGAAGAGCAGCTGAGTGAGCTCTTCCACCAGCTCCCTCATCACCCTAGGATGAATCCCATCTGGTCCCATAGACTTGTGAGCAACTAAGTGGCACAGCAAGTCACTAATTATTTCCTCATTGATTACAGAGAATCTATTCTTCTCCCTGTCCCTGTCTACCAGCTCAGTGGGACAGTTGACCTGAGCATAACCAGTCCTACTGTTGAGGATTAAGTCAAAGAAGGCACTGAATAGCTCAGTCTTGTCCTCATCTTTGGCGACAATATTTCCCTTCTTGTCCAATAAAGAATGGATATTTCCTTGGCCCTCCTTTTTTTATTAATGAATTTTTTAAAACTGGTGTAACCAGTAGTGACCAGATTAAGTTCCAGTGGAACTTTTGATTTTCTAGTTTTATTTCTACATGACCTAACAACATCCTTATACATTTGCTGAGTTGCCTGCCCCTTTTTCCAGCGGTGATATACCCTCTTTTTCCCCAAGTTCTTGTGAAAGCTCCCTGCTCAGCCAGGCCAGTCTTCTTCCTCGACAGCTTATCTGCTGGCACATAGAGATAGCTCGCTCCTGCACCTTCAAGATTTCTTTCTAAAAATATGTCCTGCCTTCTTGGCCCACTTTGTTTTTAAGGACTGCTTCCCAAGAGTCTCTCTGAGCCGGTATCCTGGATAGGCAAAAGTCTACACTCTGGAATTCCAAGGTAGAGGTTGTGTTGACACCCCTTCAGAAACCTGTTAGATTGCTTTTCTCCACTGGGTTGAGTTTCCAGCAGACATCTGGCAGGTTAAAGTCTCCCACAAGAACAAGGGCTGATGATCATGGAACATCAGCCATCTGCTTACGGAATAGTCCATCCACCTCATCTTGGCTGGGTGGTCTGTAAGAGACTCCCACCAGGATATCTGCCTTGTTAGCCTCCCCCAATTCTCACCCAGAGGCACTCAACCTTCGCATCACTATCCTTGAACTCTGTACAAGCCAATGTACAGAGCCACCCCACACCTCTCCTTCCTTGCCTGTCCCTTCTGAAGGGCTTGTAGCCATCCATTGCAGCACTCCAGTCATCCCGCCACTCTTCTGTCATAGCTCTCCTCCTGTTTGTTACCCAAACTGTGTGCATTGGTGTAGAAGCACTTCAGCTGGGGTACTGATTTTGCCCCTAACTCTGGCATACCTTCCCTCGTCTTGAGTGAGCCTGGTCTTATCCCCATCCCACTTTAAGCTGAATGCTTCAGGTAGAAGTCTGTATGTTATGGAGGTCCTTGCTGGTCAGTGGGAAATGATAAGCATCTACAGAGCTGGTAAGTGGCTGGACTGTCCATAGCCCGCTACTGATTACAGAGGGGCTGGGTTCATCATGCTTCTGATGTGAAAGAAAAGCCTCCTGGGAAGTCTGGGCTTCTCTGCTTCCTGAGCCATTTATGGAGAGAAAGGGTACTTAAGGTTATTTCTCCGCTTCCTGAGCCATTTATGGAGAGAAAGGGTACTTAAGGTTATTTCTCCCTCCATCCCAAAGACCTTAGAGGCCAGCTTGGAGGACATGTTAACCACTGAACTAGTCTGCAAAAGTTGGTAAGTGCCCTGCCTCTTCAGACAATCTTGTAGCACTGCTACCAGGTTCCTACACCTGTCTGGTAGTAGAGGAGTGAAGACTTCCTTATTTTTCTTCACCTTTTTTTTAGGATGAAAGGAACTATTCTGTGCCCCTGCCTGATGATAGCTTCTTCCAGGTGAAGAGAATTGCACGGCTTGTGACTAGTCTGTGCCTAGCTCCTTGAAGTTAGTGTGGAGCATTTTCTTTTCAAGGAAATCTTGAGATATCCCAAAGCACTTGTAAACTAAATATCACAGATGCAGTTGGTTTTCTTTCAGGGATACAATGTATTTTAGGAAAAGTTTTCCATATCTCACACATTCTGGCTTTCTTAAATTGGACATTTATTAGCTATAATTTTTCATAATTCACTAATACTTAACAAAATATACTCCAGGAAACCTTTTAATCAACTGCCAACACTGTGGGCATGAAGGGTCAATCTTTATGCCTGATGTTCTTGCAGTCTTTATCACCTCTCTGTCATCATTCATTCAGAACACTTTCTAGTGGATTTTCCTCACTTACCCTATGCTCTTTGGGTAGAGTGTTTAAGGCCATGGGGGTGATCTTTCTAAGTATGCTCCTTCACTGCCTTCTTTAAATTCTAATGCACATCCACTGACTCCTGTTCAAGTAGATGAGTATTATTGATTGTATGATCTTAAAATGTACTTGGCGTAAAAAAAAAAAAAGGAGAAATCTATAGTTTTAGTTCTCTCTCTACCTGTGCTGGTTTGAAACATATGAAGGTTTTTAATTAGAAATGGAGGTTTTTTGAAATACAGATATATTTGTAATACTCCAGTGTTAATCTGATATGGGTTCTTTATGACCAAGTCTTGTTTTATCAGCATGGATATCAAAACCAGCTTCTCACACTACTTCTGATGCAGTACAAATTGAGGTGAGATTTGGGCACTTATTTATTTATTTGTCATGTTGGGAGGAGCTATTATGCTTTTCAACATAACAAGATTAAACCTAGAGCACTTAATATTGAGAAATTACACTCAATGTGGGATTTCTATGCTGTTTTTGTCAGGAAAATATATATTATTTTAACTCCTGTACAGTCCACTGTATTTCCCTTAGAAAGACAAACCTGAAAAAATGTAAATAATTTTTGTTACAGCCATAATATGAAAGCAAGAGACTCCTTAATGTCTTTCGGTACTGAGTCTTTCCTTGAACTATCATGAAAACTACAAATGTTCTCTTCTTCTGTAACTCTGAGATGGTATCAGTGCTGATGACATTTTCTCTTCGCTGTCTACCAAGGCAGGGGATGAAGTGACACAGCTTTGTAAAACTTAGCTGGTTCTCCATCCTCTGGAGTTGCATCTCATCAGCAGGTAATGAAGCCAAAGCCAAAAACTCAGTGTGGAGTATTTTGGAAACTGTTAGGACAGTGCTCTGTTCCTATGAGCCCCACTCACGGTGTCTTGTACATGGTATAAATGCAACGAGAAATACATTTTTCCACTAGTTTTGTAAAGCCTTTCACAGCATGATGTATTTTATTTCTGATTACATTCTACTGTGCTAGAACTGTTTGAAAATACCTGGTGTTAGATGTAAATTCTTCATTATACAGATGTAACATTTTTTCTCTTAATGCTGCTTTTATCCTTTTACTTTCAAAGTTTAAAGAAGGATTATGGAACAGAACTTTTTAAAACAGCATAGTTTATACACTTGTATCATTCTGGATGCTGTAGGGTAGCCTGTTGACAGGCTTTTCACAAGGCTCAACTGAGCAACTGACGGCACAGTATTTTTAACATACTTAATCAGGAAGTCAAGAATGTAGTCTAATATGCTTTTTCCTTGTGGTTTTGTTAAAAGTGTCTTTAATCATTAAAGTGATGATTGATGAATTCAGAAAAATATGTGTTTTACTCTAATACATATCATTTGGGCAGCACTTTTATTCTTGCATCCTACTTACAAGGTAATAAAAACAAATGCAAAGATGAATGATTCGTCTTGTCTTTCTAGCATCAGATTGTCATAAACTGCAACCTAGCCCACCACAATAGTAATTTAGACACAATGTGAAAGCCTGGTTCCCATTTTAATCAAATTTGAAGACTGTCATGGGCGAAGGGGGTAGTTATAAAGAGGGTTGCCTTGATCAGTCAGGTAAACCATTCAGCAGCAAACTTCAGCTTTATGAAAATGAAGTATAAGGTGTCATGAAGCTTAGAGTGAGGAAGTAGGTTAAAATAGTAGAAATTATGAAAATAGAACTGAAAAGGTTTGTATGAGCATTGGATGTATTAGGAACCTATAAAGAACTCAGAGAAATATAGAAAAACTGGTCAAGCCACAGAAATTCATAATCAAGACTAACATTCTCAAAACAATACAATGGATTTAAAAAATGGATGAGCAGATTTTTAATAGCACTTCTGTGGATAGACTTCCTGCAGTATTTGAAAATCTTAATCTAATTTTCTGAAGTTGGATAAACAATGATCAGAATAAGATATAAAAATAGCCTATATTTTCACATATGATGATAAATGCTTGATAAAAATACCAAGATAGACTAAACCCATAATGAGGAATAAGATGATGACATTCAAAACAGAGAAAAAGGGATTTTTAATATTTTTTATTCAGACTATGAGATATAGTTCAGCCATAAAATATTATTACACTCTCTGTTGGAATATCAGCCATTTATCATAAGATTTTTTAAACAAGTTAGGATAAAATACTAGAAAATATACTGCTAGTATATACTGCTTACTTCCTTCAGTAAGGAAAGAGTAAATAGTGACATATTTACTTTTTGTAGTAGCCAAAACTTCATTCACCAAATATCTGAGTGTTTTTTCAAACACTAACTTTTTCTCTGATAATAATAATAAATGAAAAGTGTAATTGTAATGAGTTGACCTGGCTGGATGCCAGGCATCCACCAAAGCCACTCTATTCCCCCCCTCTGCAACTGGATAGAGAAAATATAATGAAGGGTTCATGAGCTGAGATAAGGACCGGGAGAGATCGCTCACCAAATACTGCCATGGGCAGCACAGGCTGGAATTAGAGATATTAATTGAATTCATTAGTAACAAAATCAGAGCACGATAATGAGAAGTAAAAGAGACCTTAAAAATGCCTTTCCCCCACCCCTCCTTCCTTCCCAGCTCTACTTCCTCTCCACAATGATGCAGAGAGGCAGGGAACGGGGGTTATGGTCAGTTCATCACACGCTGTTTCTGCCCCTGCTTGGGGAGAGGAATCCTTCCCATGTTCCTCTGTGGGGTCCCTTCCACAGGAGACAGTTCTCCACAAACTTCTCCGATGTGAGTCCATCCCATGGGGAACAGTTCTCCACAAACTGCTCCAACATGAGTCACTCTTCCATGGGGTGCAGTCCTTCAAGGAAACCTGTTCCGGTGTGGGCTCCTCTCTCCACAGGTCTGCAGGTCCCTGCCAGGACCCTGTTCCACCACAGGCCTTCCACAGGGTCACAGCCTGCTCTCAGGTATCCACGTGCTCCACTGTGGGTCTCCTCCTTGTGCTGCAGGTGACTCTCTGCATCCCTAGAGATCTCCATAGGCTGCAGGGTCACAGCTTCTTCACCATGGTCTGCACAGGAATCTCAGCTCCAGCACCTGGAGCACCTCCTTCCCCTTCTTCTCCACTGACCTTGGTGTCTGCAGTTGTTCCTTTCACATATTCTCACCATGTAATTACATCTGCCCAGTAACATTTTTTTTCTTCTTCTTAAATCTGTTACCACAGAGGTGTTGCCATCATTTCTAATTGGCCCAGCCTTGGCCAGTGACGCGTCCGTCTTGGAGTCAGCTGGCANCTGTGGGTCTCCTCCTTGTGCTGCAGGTGACTCTCTGCATCCCTAGAGATCTCCATAGGCTGCAGGGTCACAGCTTCTTCACCATGGTCTGCACAGGAATCTCAGCTCCAGCACCTGGAGCACCTCCTTCCCCTTCTTCTCCACTGACCTTGGTGTCTGCAGTTGTTCCTTTCACATATTCTCACCATGTAATTACATCTGCCCAGTAACATTTTTTTTCTTCTTCTTAAATCTGTTACCACAGAGGTGTTGCCATCATTTCTAATTGGCCCAGCCTTGGCCAGTGACGCGTCCGTCTTGGAGTCAGCTGGCATTGGCTCTGCTGGACATGGAGGAAGCTTTCAGCAGCTTCTCATAGAAGCCATTCCTGTCCTCACCCTGTTACTAGAACCTTGCCATTCAAGCCTAATACTTTTTTTTTTAATAGTATTTTATTTGCAGTAATAGTAAGACCATACCAAACTTTATTTCAGTTTTTGCTCAGATGGGCAACAATTTTCTGCCCATTCCCTCAACAATAGGTCATTAAAATCCATTAAAACAGATCTGACTGAAATAGAAGTAACTTTAAATGTGTCCTGGAAGGTTCGTGTATTTGGAGTCAGAAGAACCAAGAGAAGAAACTGGACCTTCATTAAAAGTAAGCATCTAAAAAAAGCCATAGCAATGTATTCTTGTCCCTCGGGTAGAATTTCCTCTCCTCTTGTAGGTGGGGTTGTAAATAGATCAGAATATAACCATATTTCTTGTAACACCCCAGAACATTTAATGCAAGGGGTTTACCAAGGTTCCTTTACTCTGGGTTAGCGCACAGAAGAAATACTAACCAGATATTCTCAAGAGATCAAAACTGCAATAAAGTTTACTGGCAAAATATAGAAAATCAAGGAAGTTTGTCAAAGGAGTTAATACAACATCCAATTCAACATAAAATACTTATCACAACATTAACTTAGCCCATTTAACTCAGAAACCTTTAAACACATTCGATGTTACATTACCCAAAATATTCCATGGAAAGATGATTAGAAGAAGAAAGGGAGAAAGACAGAAAAGATATAGAATCACACACATACAGCAACCAGCTCCTGGGTTCCAGCATGGATGAGGTTTGCTCTCCAGGAGGGTGATAGAGTCAAGACTATGTGCTTTCCTCATGATCAGCCTTTTAAGCACCAGGGCCTCCATGGACCCTCCCCTAGGTGGGACTTCTGTTCTCGGCCCCTCAGGAGCAGGATTAGGGCAGAGGGTAGCACTGCCCCCGAGGTGTGCTGACTGACAGACACTGCGGGGCGGCGGGTATGGGGCAGGGCACTGTCTTCCCAAAGCAAGGCATCACCCACCCACTCCCATATGCACGGGCGTTCCAGAATGTCTGGAGACGTCAATCTTTTCCAGTCTCTGACTTTTCTTCGATGCAGTGTTTATGTTTCTGTTCTCTCTGGAAGCAACTGTGTTAAGGCTTCATAGATTTTTTTTCTCCACTGTGGGAGATTTTCCTACAGCTATGCCTGGATACTTAACTACAGGCAATAGCATAATGAGTCCGAGAAAATGACTATTGAATTTCAGAAACACACTTAAGTACTTTGCAGAGAAAATGTCTCTGCTGGGCTGTGGTCTACTATTTCCAAAGTTCAAGGGGAAGAAAATAACGAAGAATTGTACCTTTGATTATTGAAGAGCTGCAGCAAGTTTTACCCTTAAAGCTAGAAAGAGCTTTCTGTAAATCAGCCAATTTGTTGAAAAGCCCTACTATGAGTATTTACAGACAAATCGCTATATGAAAATTACTGTGCCCCACTGAAATCCATAATGAAATTATCACTGAAAAACCATGGTTGTTCAGCCATGCTGATGATTATTTCTAGTGTGATCAGGTACGGCTGGCCTGTGTAGAGCTTTATGCAGGCATTTGATTCAGGTATTGAACATCCAATCTACTGAAACTATTGAAGACAGATGGGTATTATCTTTGTGTGTGTGCATGTGTGTGTCTGTCTGTCCTATAAGGGTGATATTTCTACTAAGTATAGTTTAATTTCTTAAAGTTATGTTGACGTATTGGTCAGACGGGCAGTTTCAGCACTGCACATGAGAATGCTAAGGTTTTCTCTAGTGTTATCATTTCTGCAGTTATGCAGCTCAGCCATTAGTCAAAAGTATAAAGGAACTCATTCTGACTAATATATTTTGACTTTCTAAAACTTAAACATCAGTGAGTTTTTGGAATCCTAACTTCTGATATGGAAAAAAATCTTTTCTGTGTATATTCATCAGTTTTTCAAAGGCTTATATGTTGAATAGATATATCAGATTGATGTATATGACATCATAAAAACTTTGTTGTCTTTTTATAACAAAGAAACAGAAAAACTAATTGAAGAAAAGAAGACATTTATAGGCAGCCTACAGAGAAATCCTGCTTGCAGGCAGAGTACTTCATGATGTGCCAACACATTTAGATGAAACAAAGTGTTGCATTCTGGTAGAGCTCTGCCACATTTCCAGTGCTTTCCCTGTCTGTAAAAAGCACTTGGTAGTATAGTGGTTTTCATTTAGTCTATATGTTTCAAAATAAATTGTCATGCAATTTTTAGAAGTGAGAGAAAATTCTTCCAGGGCACGTATTTCATTTTAAGAACGCAAAGTAAATTGTAGGCTGGAATTACATGCTATTCCACAGTAGAGGCTGTTCAGCATTTTTCAGGCTTCAGCCCAGAGAATCAAAAATTTTCAAAGCATTTTGTGAAAAAAAAAAGGAACCTTGGTTTACTAGCAAGATAGGGCTGACAGTTCTTTACCTATAGCTGCACACTCACATTCATCATGGCAAATGAAGCAATTGGTTATGTAAAATACTGATAATCAGCAAGGTAATAACTGTGGCTTTACCCATCCTCAGTGTAACTTAAGGCATTTGAGAAACCTACCCCAAATAATTAGACAACTTTTCCTTTAGAGACAAAAGCCCTTCATACTTCAATTTGGGCACCGGTGCCTATGATTCTTTCTTTTTTTTTTTTTGTTATTGCAAATTATCTTTTGAAACAGTCAAAGCAAAAATTTCTACACCATGAGGCAAACTACCTATATGCTGATAGATTCAAAATAGCCTAAAGTGTGTAGTTGCCCAGGTTTCACTTCTGATTTCCTCACTAAAAAATGTTTTCTGTCCCACTCTAAGACACCCAGCTGAGGAATGGGAATCTTGTTATTTAATGAACACTCATTTTACGTATCTAATTTAAAACTATGTGGCTAGCTTTTTCAGCCTAATTAGCATTTTCTATCATTTAATAGGTTCACAGGATTGGATCACTGACCTTGCTTACAGCTGTGAATGCTCAGCACTTTGCAGATTATTCAATATAGTCTTAAAATGCCACTCATTAAATAGCAATGCACAATTAGTATCTGCCTACGAAAACTTTGGCTTGTAACTTGTATGGAACAGCAAAGATGCTGCAGCAGTGAGAGGACATGTTGGAAATACAGATTTTGCCACAGCACTGCTTTCAGAGCTAGGCTGTCTTTAGTCTACCATTAGTCCTATCCACTAGCCCTGTTCCATGAGTCCTTCCACTAGCTGTATTCAGTGGCACCCGCAAACTCCTGCCACAGAGGTCTGATCAGCATCCCTTCTGTTACTTAACAACTGGAGTAATATGCCCAGATCAAGATTTTTCTTTATCCTGAGGGAGAATGAGGTGAAAATAAATGTAGGGTTATTTAATAACTATGTTTGAGTGACCTAAATTGAAAGTACCCTTAATACTGATATTTCTTCTCAGTGCTCATAATTCCACCAATTATTATTTCAGTGAATACCTTACATGCAATTTTCTAAAGTTTTAAGAAGCATTCTAAAGCATTGAGTCCTCTGTCTTTTCAGTCCCTAAAAATCACATCATATCAAAGTGACACATGAAAAGTATTTCCTTCCTGGACCTATATCACTGGAGCCAAGGGGCAGCAATAGCCACCACACCTGCGGTACTTTCAGGCAGTGAGGTTTTCTTGAATCTGTTTTGTACTTCAGAGAATGTGAGCAGGCACAGCTTCTTCTGGCTTTTTGAGTACTGCCACAACCTCCAGCTTGGTTTTCTCAGTTCTACTACTGAACTATCATTGTTACATTCTTCTCCGTGGCCTGGTTACTCTTAAACCCTGTGGATGCTCCTCCTCATTGCCGACCATCATACTCACTGTTTTAGTCACAGTCTTCAAAACAGTCTCTAAAATTTTGCATTTTTTCCCCAAAATACACTTTTCTTATCTGTATTGTTGAAGTCGCTTCTTGCTCTGTTCTGGCCAGCTAGCAGCACTGACTCCTTTCCTATAGTTCTCCATGAAGTCTCCATCTGTATTTTCCTTGACTCCATTTCTTAGTCCTAGGAGATTGAGCTATAAGAGTCTTAAGCATCTTGAATAAATGGTGAATGCCTCAAGTATCTGTGGGTTTTGGGAATCTTAACTTCTGATAAGAAAAAAAGTCTCCTCTCTGCACATTTATCAAATTTTCCAAGGCTTCGAAGGTTCATATGTCGACTAGATATGTTACCTAAATTTCTCTGCAGATGCTAGAAAGTGTGTTTTCTGTGCAGACAATTCCACCTGCTATATTTCAAGGAGCTCACTCAAAGCATTGGCGTTTCAGAGTTCCCTAAGATAATAATTGTCAGTATTTTTAATACAAGCAAAATAATTGTTTCAGAAACATTTTATCTCAACTTGACAAGAAATTCACATTGAAGTGGTTAATAGCAAAGTAGAACTTCAGTCCCAAGTCAGGTGACATTATCAACTTGATTTTATAGTAAGAAGTATTAAACAACTCTCATAACAGGAAAGTATAATAAGAGCTCTCTCGCTCTTTTATCTCATGACTATGATGTGATTCTGCCCATGGATTCACTAAAAGGAACAGGAAGGAAGAGGCATCCTATCATTCACCAGACTGGGATTTGCTCCGTATTGTCTGACATGATTTAAAGCTAGCAGTCTCCACTGGCCACCAAATGGATACAATAGCCCGTATGTTAAACTAGGATTGCCTGCTGTGGGAGGCAAAGAGAATTCATCCCATACGCTCAATAAATTGAGGGCTTTAAAATATTCACCACTTTCACTGGACATTTAGTTTATGTTTTGTTTAAGGATGACTGAGTTGTACTCAGCCTCAATGTGAAAACTGTCAGTGACATACTGTTTCTCTGAAACTGTGCACTTGTATCTGGATTTACAACAAAAGGACTGATGCACGATAGTGAGAATAGTTTGTGCTTTAAAAACTACACCAGTAGTGTATTTGAATTGAGTAGCAATTTATAGTTGTCTAGTACAGAATGAGTTAATGATACTTTTTGTTTCAAAGCCAAGAAAAACTAAATAACATTTATCTGAATTAGGATAGTTAAGCAAGATTATCAGCCAAGACATAGCATTTCATTTAAAGGAAGTACCCTGGTGGCACTAACAACAATATCAACAATATCAATTATAGAAATGCTACTAACAAGAAAACATTCAATTTCTTAACAAAGGTCAACAGTAAATCTATCTAAAATTCGTAAGGCTCATAAAAGTAATGGCTTTGCAACAGTGACTGAAACAGCTGTTCACAAAATCAGCATTTAAACATGAAGACACAATAAAATAAATGAAGACAGGATTAATTTAACAAGTTATCTCAAGAGTAGCATAAGGAAAAAGAATTAACAGTTACTCATGCAATTCAAAAAGATACTTTTTTTCTGTAAGGTAACTGAATACAGAACTGAAGACACCGTGTTGAATTCATTCGCTAAGTAAGTTTGCTGACAGCTATATAGATCTGCATGTGCAACAAGACGGCAGAATCTGGTGTGTACTATCAGGAAAGAGATCTGCCATAATAAAATTGCCTATCTGGTTCTTGTATAAGAATGGAAAGCAACCCGTATTCCCTCTGTACTAATTTCATATTGACTCAGCTCCTCCAATAGCATAGGGCTGCACCAACATAGCTTTTAGGAGGAGAGAAGTCAGGAGAATCAGATCACGTTGTTGCAGAAGAGCCTGGAACATTTCAATGACTTCAAATTTAATCCATCTGGCTTCTATCTTGAGGCCACCTATCCCCCTTTTTTTTTTTTTAACTAAATGGTAAGCAAAAACTAGAGAGACAGCCTGTAATTTTTTATGCTGTCTCTGTCTTTTTACTTACATATTGGGTTTTTTCCTTTCTTCCTAGTCATTCTCTCCTTGAAAGAAAGAGAAAATATAAGAAAATGAGAAGAGAAGAGAAGAGA
>WBMZ01014709.1:0-207858 GCA_013400975.1 Atrichornis clamosus
GGAAAACTTCCTTGCCTCAGCTAACTAAAAAAACCCAAAAACCAAAAAAAAAACCAAAACAAGAAGAATTCACCCTCTGTCTCTCCCTTGAGAAGTAGAGCTGAAATAAACTGGCTAAAAACTAAAAAAAAAAGGAAGGAAAAGAAAAAAAAAACCTCGCGCTCTCTCTCTGTCATTTCTAAAGCCAAGATCAGAGAGATAGGAAAGGGAAAAAAAAAACCTGTTCAATTCCCGGGAAGTGCATTTGTTTTTACATTTTTTGGCTGGAAACGTTCTAGGATCTTAAAGGTACAAGATTCATTTTAGCCTAAAGTAGATGAGATGGCTAGCCGGTGTCATATAGCCAAAAGCAGAACACACCGTAATTGAAAAATACAAACAAAAAATTCAGAGTTTAAGCCCCTGACTAAATATTCTGACATCCTCTTTGTTCACAACTCCAACATTTCAACTTAGAACTACTGTATTATCTTGGTTTTACCTAGAAAAAATCCTTCAGCCGGCTATCTCATTGTGATGCACAAACAATAAGAGTGAGAATTGTACATCTGCTTTCAGATATTGCTGAAGTACATGTTTGCAGCTAAACTAGTGACCTTCAAGCCCTTTCATAGCAAGTAAGGAGAAATAGGCAGGTTTAGGTCATGATTGGGTAAGGAGAATCACATCCTAGGATTACCCATTTATTTTCATTATTGAGGAGGACCAAGGACATTCAATGAAGTTATCTACCCTGTAGATTGTAGACAGCTTAGTCAGATGTTTGGTCTGATTTTTCCTATGAGAATGCATTTCTTTTCTTTCTAGGATTTTGTGATGTTAAAATCTTTCTTAGTTGAATTTATTTAGGGATGACTAGTGTGGTTAATGAGTCTTAACATCGTCAAGACTGAAAAGTCTATTTTAAATAGAATTTAATAGAATTTAATAGAATTCAGTGCTAAGACAAACTTGTGATAAAAAGCAAATAATGCAAATGGAAATTTAGAGGTAGGAGTGGAAACAGATTGATTCCATTTTACTAGCAGTGGAAAACTATATTCTTCTCCTTACTCCTTTCTATTTTTTAAGACAAACTCAAATAGGGACATAATAGAAACTTGTCAATGTTTCTCAACATATTCTTCTTGTACTATGTGTTACAGTTAAAATTCTAGTGCATAATATCCCAGATAACCTATAAATTTCAGTAGGAGATCTGAGTCTTCAGTTAAACTGTTAGTAAATCTTAGCAATATGTGTTGTTCAGGTGATTCAGACCCAACTCTGCAGTTTCTGTTACAAATCTTTTCTCTTGAATTATTTGTAATCTTCTTTACCCTTAAATTGTTAGAAAGTTTTTATTTCTTTGTGCATCCCAGTGAATTGTTTTGAGAACCCTTTAGGGTCCATGCACTCCACGCACTTTGGAGACCACTGCCCCAGTGGACAAGGGTCCATTGTGGTCATGGGCAGAGCTGACAGTGTTAGAGTTGACCCAGGGTAGAATAAAGTAACTGTTAGCCTGTCCTGTGAAATAAATTAAATAAGAAATTACCTATTGCCAGCAACCATCTTAAAACAAGAAGTTTTGTAAATATTGCTAGAAAGCAGTACTAAAATGCTCTCATACTATGGTAGAGCATTAGCTTACTGCAGTTCAACATATGCCCTTCTTTGGCTCTGATTCATGGATCCTACCAGTGTGCAGTCATGCTCAGTGCTTCGTGGGACTTTAATTTATGCTAATTAAGAGTTTAGTAGAATGAGGGAAGTGGCAAAATTTAGTCCAGACTAGCAGCTTTGGCCATAGTATTCTATCTGTGTACTTTATTAGATTTTACTAGATTTTAGATTGTACTACATTTTAGGCTCTTAATACACAGACTCAATCCGTTTTCTCCAAGATAGGCCCATCATCCAAGAAGAGGACTAATCCCTGTACTCTCAGTGACCCCTTTACTGATGTTGTAGACATGCAACAGATTGCAGCTGTTGTACACCTTTAGGGCAGAAAATGGCTGTTAAGGTTCAGCAAGCTTATAGCCTGCACACTGTAGGGAAGAGAATGTGCTCTGCACCTTGGCATTTCTGGATGGCTTTGTTGGCCAGGTATGCATCTCTCTCTGATGCGGTTTCTGTATTTGCTGTGTCTCTTCTGCTGGTTTCTGAGAGGACTTCATGGCACTGGTGATGGAAGCCTTAGACTGCTTTGGGCACAGCACTGCAGGTGTAGACACTATAGTTGAAATTGCGTTTTTCTCGGTAATTTTGGCTATACATTAGTGCAAAGACTTCTGGATGCAAGGTTTGGAGTCCCTGGAAAGTTTTAAGTCTTTATGGGAGATACCTCCTTCGAAGGGAACTATTATTCCTAAAGGACTGATGAGATCGTCCTTCCTTTCAAGATTGCCCAGATATCCCATGTTCCCTTCCTCTTTCTTCTCTTTCTGCTCCCCTTCTGCTATTTGAAAGAAACTTCACAGTTTAAATTTAATGTAGAAAATAAAATGCAGACAGTTGAATAGTTTTAGGAGTTTTTAAACTGCCTAATAAAAGATTTTTTAATAGCTTTAACTGTTCCATGTACCACTATATTATGAGTACTGAATTACACTGAGGTTTCTGAAGGCACTGCACTTGAAGAATAAGAATTAAGGTTGATTGCATAGAAGCTCTCTGTGAAGTATAACAGAATCACCAATTCACTGAGGAAGGGACCTCCTGAGACCATCTAGTCCAACTTCTTGCTCAAGCAGAGCAAGATCACCTAGAACAGATTTCTCCCAACCATACCCAGTAAGATTTTGAAAATCTCCAAGGATCAAGATTTGACAAACCATTCTGGGCAACCTATGCCAGTGTTTGACCACCCTCACAGTGAAGAAGAGTTTTCATGAGTTCAGGTGTAATTTCTTGGGTTTTGATTTGTGCCCGTTGCCTGTCAAGGGCACTGCTGAGAGAAGTTTGGCTCCATCTTCTCCATCCCCATGTATTTATAGACATTGATAAGATCCACCTGAGCCTGCTCTTCTGCAGCCTTGGGAGTCCTGGCTCTCTCAGCCTTTCCTCATATGAGAGAGTCCCCAGCCCCTTAATCATGTTTGTGGCCCTGCATTACACTGCTAGGTCTTCTAGTACTGTTTCCCTTGAAAGTATGGATTTAATTAGACAAACAACACTCATAATCCTGTAGGTGTGCTTCTGATTTGCAATGCCTTTGACCTTTTTTTCATCTCATAGCTTTTTCCACTTTCTCCAACAATCCAGACTTTTCCAGACCTGTGATTTAGAAACATAACTGCTTCTTGCTTTCCATCCTGCCTTTCTTTTGCTGTCAGGGTGTGGGGTATTTTTAATGACTGTCCTTCAACATGTGTTTGTTTAACTTTTCTTTTGTCCTTTTTTTTAAGTCCAATAAAAACATCAGAGAATAAACCATAGTCAGATTCCCAGACAAACAAAAAATGCATAAAGCGAATAAAAATTTTGAAAAACAAAAATAAATAATGTACTAGTCATGCCTACATGTAATCATCAGTCACTAATCCATTGTATTTAGTTCATTAAACAAAAAATTTCTTTGCTTTTACCAGAAATAAAAATGTTTTTCTTGTTGTTTATTCCTTATTCATGTCCCTGGTGATGAATCTGTGCAGTCTTCAAGGTGTATTACTTAAATATGATGCTTAAGGCACCAGGAAGACATTCTGTCTAACCTTCATTATTTTTTGTCTATTTTTTATTGCTGTAATGATATTATTATCATGTCTACAGCGTAAAAAAACCCCAAACCATAGTGACTAAAGTAATTAATGCAGTAAATGTTGCAAATGTTAAGCATTCAAACTTAATTTTTTCTCTAAACAATTATTCATTTCCAGGACAGGAGTAGTGTAGTGGAAAAATGCATCTACTGCCCAATGGCATTGTCGTCATAATTTCAAATGCAGAATATTTGAGTATCCTCAAAAAGAAGAAAACCTGTGTTTCTTGTCTAGAAATAAAAGTGAAAAGTACTCACAGAGATGTCATAGGACAAAAGTTCTACACGGACACATCTGTAAACATGAAAATTTATGACAATCTTTCAAACTTGCATCTTGTAGCAGTAGTCCCTCCTATAATGGTCTTTTCACCTCTGGTAATATAAAGATGTCAGAACTTTTTCATTTTCTACATATTTAATTTGACTGTTGGAAATTAAATAAATTTATATGCATGCTCAACAAATAATATAGTTGATGATACTATTCACAGGTATGCAGAAAAATGGATATTTTTCAAAGTGCTTCAAGGATTTTATTGCATTTTATTGCTTTATTTTGTAATAAATTAATAAAATTTGCATTTTTTTTTTCATTTCAGACACAGCACTGTTTTTTCCATCCTTCTCTGGAAATTCTTATTTGGAACTACCTTCTCTGACATCTGTATCTGACACCAGAACTGCATCTGGGCAGGAAACAAGCAATCTGACGACTCTGTACTTGACAGTGAAAACAACTGCTCTAAATGGCACAATTCTTTACAGTGAGTACCAACGATACTTGAAGCTAAGTATCAGTTTTAGCTCCTTCAGGTCCTTATTAACTTTAGTGTACATCAGCTGGCATTTCCTCTTCGACAGCAAAATGAGTCATTAACATGCCGTAGAAATCTTTTGGTATTCTAATGCATGCTGCATTATAAAATTTGAGCCATTGTTCCTTGTGTTCCTCTGGAAAGTTCTTTACTTTATGACTCATTGAGCAAAAGAGAACTTACAACAGAAAATGCTGCTTCCTGAAAAGAAAGAACACAGTAAGCATATGACTCCAGTTGTGTTACAGCTCTAAAATACAAATGCTAAAGAAGTTTCAAACAACTTATTATAGAGAAACAACTTCTCCATAGTTGGATTGAGTCTCACTTATTATAATTGTGATCTTGGTTCCAAATTCTTGATTTATAGAACTATCTAAAGTTCTGCAATTTTGCCATATTTTGAAGTATTTACTGTGATTTCACACTTCAGAGAATTCTTTTGTGATCCCCAGAGAGTGTACTTGCAGACTTGGATGTGTGCCTGTTAATACTACATAAAAAGTTGCTTCTTTCCTGCATATTTCATTTCTCAATATATGGCATAAACTTCTGAGACAGAAGTACACTTTTCACTAGTCAGCAAGAAAAAATAGACTTCTATGCCAGTTGAGTATTTCATTATGTATTTTATCTTGCAATTTCTGCCCAAATGGAAAACATGGAAAGTGAGGCGCTTCCTTTCCATACTCAAGAGCTAGAAAAATAAGTTTACTTAATAGATTTACTTTACAAAGATAAAATCATTAGGAGCATTCTCAATTCACTGCAGCTTCCTAGGGCTTCTCTACATGAAGAAATCTTGTTCATACAAGATAAATAATTTTGATTAATTTTTGTTGAGTTTATTTTAGTCTGGTAGTAATACATGTGAGTTTGTCTGCACTATGTACATATTGATAAGCCAGGGTTAAAAGTAATATAAGCTTCATGGCATTATTTAGTTATGCCTTTTATTATTATCTGTATTACACTTTATTTAGATGTGAAACACTCTAGCCCCAAATAGAACATTTATATTTACTGCTTTTCAAAATAGTACCTAAAATTCTTGTATGTTATAACTCTGCTATTGCTGCAGCTCCCTAAGTCACAGTGTTGTAAAATTTGGTAAGAATCATGGATAAGTGTTGATGTGACAGTTCTTTATTTTGAAGTGGTTTATACTTGTTTGTTATGTCAACTTCAAGAGGAGTTATTTGCCTGCCCTTGAAGAAGAATTCAAGGAAGGTCAGTGGAAGTACTTTGAATATATTTGTCATTTAGTGATTTTGTTTGCCTCATCACTTCAAAGTAATTGGCTCCAGCCAAAGTTGAAGTAAATCTTACTGTCTACACATACGCCCTGAGTAAGCATCTCTGTGAATCTAAAAAACAAGAAACAAACAAAAAAAAAGGAAGATTCTCTGTTATACTCAGGAGGAGGTAGTGTTTTCTGAAACTAAAGAAATTGAGGTTGTTCAGCCTGGAGAAGAGATGGCTCTGGAAACCCCAGTTTTTGAGTATTTAAAGTGGATCTGTAAGAAATGTGGGGCTAAACTTTTTATCAGGGCCTGTTGCAATAGGATATATAGTAATGGCTTTAAACTAAAAAAGTGCCGATGTAGACTAGATATGAGGAAAAAATTTTTTACAATGAGAGGAGTGAAACACTGTAACAGGTTGTCCAGAGAGATGGTAGATTCCCCATCTCTGGAATCATCAAAGGTCAGGTTCGAGAAGGCTCTGAGCAACCTGTTCTAGTCAAAGACATCCCTGCTCTTTGCAGGGTGGTTAACTAGATGACTAACCCAAACTTCTCTGATTATATGACTCTATGTGTTTCCTTTTCTAGATAATATACTCCTCCTGCATCTAACTTAATTAAATATTAGAACCTAATAACCTGTTCAGCTATTAGTTAATACTGTCTGTGGAAAATTTTTAATATGGTATTTTTGAGGTGTTTGCAGAGATTTTGTTACAACAGCATTTCTTCATATTCTTTAGAACATTTGTCTTCCCATTTTCTGGAAAGATGGAATGGTATTAGTGAGGCACCATGCAGCTTTTTCTTTCCAGTTACCTGGATCTTAGACTTCCATGGACTGTGTCACAACTCACTTCTTGTCCCTTCATGCACCCAAAGGAAGAAGGGAGGGTCAGAATGAGTGGTATGAGTTCAGTTCTCACCCTCACATTGAGCTGGAGTAGCTCTGGGAACTTGGGATAACTTTATATGTTTTCAAACACTTGTTTTACTCACTTTTTCTTCACGGGTTCCCAGTAGCATATCGTTTCATTCCCATTCCCATTGTTACTCCTAAACTGGCACTTCAACTGATGAAATATTCCACTCTTTTAGTGATCAGTAGTTCAGTTTAGATTTCTGTTCAGCTAAAAATTTGATCTCTTCCTGGCCGTGGAACACAGACACAGAAAGTAAAGGATATGTATACTGTATAGCTAGTAGAGCTCTGATACTGTATTTAACATTAGATACATCTTTGCTTTACATTTCTACTTAGACTTTATCTGTCTCTTCCCCTCTTTCTATAACCCAATTGCTTTTCCTTATTTTAATTCTTCTTTTTTTTTGTTCTATATCTCTCTGCTAATTAGATTACTCTCCAAATAATACAAATGTTATGATTGTCCATATCCATTTTCTCATTTAGTTTTACATGAAGGTGAAATAAAATATTATGTAAATTTGTAAAGAAAAATCTCTCCCGTGTTTTATGAATGAACACCATGTGCCTAAACAGATTATTTAGAAATTTTTAATTATTTCTGTAAACAGACATCAGGCTCTTCTGTCAGATAAATGTCCTTTGCGAGTTCCCTCATATGCTCGCTCTGTTCTTCCTCCATCCCCATTTTTTGATCCTTGCTCTGTGTTTCATTTTCCCTTCTAACAACTTCAAAAGAGAAGCTGCTGTTGTCAGCTGTTCTCTCTTTAATAGCAATGCAACTCCTCCTTCAACTGCTGCTTTTTTGAAACTGTGTTACCATCAAACATCTGAGGAATGAACTGTCAGCAGAAAGTCAACTTGAGGTTAGTGCACTTACTAGGTACAAGAACAACACTCTTCTAAGGGTTAATGTTCCCAACATTTTCAGATTCTGTTAATATATGCATGACAGCAATAGTTTCATAATTAAGATTACAATAAGCTCCACACATTCATAAAGTTAAAAAATTTTCTTTTTTTCAAAGTAATTTTTTGAAATAGGAAAAATATCACAGTGATCTACTTCTTTAAGATGTACTTTACTAAAAAAGAGTTACACATTTTGATTAGTTTTTAAAAATTATTCCACCTTCAGATTACACATTTTATAAACACACCTGTTTTTACCAGGTGGTGATGAGGTTACATCTGTTTCTCTGGCAGATAATTAGTAAACATTTAATTACAGAGAGAAATCTCAGACAAGATGCTACTGCTATACAAATGAATTTGAATCAAAAAGTATGCATAAGAAGAATGTTAAAGTCAAAATCATGAGGATAACATAAAAGAATTAAAACTTGCGTCTGTCTTTACCTAGTACATTGGCCAGTGAACAACAAAAAAGAAGATCTGTGCTTTCTTCACCCTTTCATATTTGTTAACCTTAAAATAGAGAAGGGAACACTTAGAAGTATGAATGCATTATTGTAATACCTTTTAGTTGTTAGTGCAATTATATATGTGCAAATATATATAAGGCAAATAAAATACATATAAAAAATACAGCAAATAAGCCTTCTTGTAGGCTAACCAATAGGCAGAATATGAGAATCAGTAAATGTGCTAAGCATGTCACTTTACTAAATCACATCATTCTGTTGTTAAAAATAATTTTCCTATTTTTTGCCTTTATTAGCAAGAGTTTTATCAATGGTTGGTTGAGATTAACAAATAGTAAGGGCTAACTCTTTTTTGTAGAGGCTGCCAAAAATAGATTATCTGTAAAAAACATGGAGAAAGAGATAGGATAAATGGTTCATCTGTTAAAAACATGGGGAATGAGATAGGGTATGATAGAATCATAGAATCCTATGTGTGATTTATAGAAAATCACTAGATGTTCATCTGTTTTAATACAAAGAAAAATGTACTTACATTCTTAATAATTATATTTTCCCTATTTCAGTATGTATTTAAGAAACATCTGAACAGTAACAGTAAATGGACTAAAACTGTCTGGAATTTTCTCAATTACCTTATATTTAAATTGTTGATAGAATGTGAGGAGATTTCTGTTTAAATATATCAGGAGAAAAAATTTTAAAACATACACAACTATTACATTTGTGCCAATAAAGATTAGCCACCATTTGAGATCTATTTATTTGTTGAATACAGAATGCATTCATAAAATTTCCATTTTATTCTTTCATGATTTTATTTGTTTGCATGATTAAATTTCATCAACATGTCAAAGCAAATTTTGATATTTAGTCACAAAGCAAAATAAATTGCCAGTGATCATAAAAACCTGATACAGTTGTAAAGTTTTACTTCATCATTTTAAATCTTAACAGAGTCAGCATAATGCTGTTCACAATCCCTTCAAGGACAGATTGTTTAGCTTCTACTATATATGGTAGTCTATAACTTCTGGCAATTGGATTTCAGATATCACAGCCCATGTTTACAGCATTCCTTAAGGACAACAGCTCACTTTTCATAAGTTGTGCTCATAAATTATTTCCTGTGCTCTCAGAAGCTCTGTTCCCCAGATCTACTCACACTCTACTTACCCTCCTGAAACAAATATGGGCACTTCAGGTATTTCAGTTGTAGTCTGTTTGTCTCTTATTTCAGCTGGAATTCTCAAGCAGAGAATTTCACAGTATCCTTCCTCTGTGTCAAAAACGTGTTCTTGCTTAATAAAGCTTCATCCCATATCGTAATAGTAATTTAAATCTACCTTTTAGATAGGCAATCATTTAAGCCCAGTGGTCACTTGCTTATCATCATACTGATGTATAAAAATAGCCTTTCAGTGTGCAGTTTTCTGTGAAAGGATAGTTGCTGAGATCTGGTTTCTTTAACTTGAACACCTCACATAATCTCTACTAAGGTCAAGATCATTTAATATTCAACAAAATTTTTTACTCAGATTGTTCCTGATCTCTGTCTATTCCCAGAACCTGTCTATTGTGCTTAAGACTTAGGCTTTTCCTATGAAGGTAACTTCCGTCATATGCACTAGGCACCATAATTCACATTGCCAGAACAAAATTCTCTGCCTTCTCCTGGTCTCTGTAGAAAGATTTAAAGGATTGTCCTTTCAAAGGATTTCATACCACCTCGCAAATAATATGAAGAATGCTGTTAGTCACCTGTAAGTGTGACTTAAAGGCTCTCCCTAGACTGAAGTTCAAGCAGCAACACTCATTGAGGCTTCAAGGAGTAATGCTGCCTTTGGGAGAGCTGTCCCAGATTTTTTACTTTACTGGTAATAATGAGGATCTTCTTCCAGGTTTTCACTAGTGGGCAACGTGAATGAACACAGCCACTGGGAGAAGAGAAATAAGCTGTTCATCCCTAACTTCACTTTTTCAAGACGTTAAATACATTCATGACCCTCCCCCACTTCATTCTCTCTGAATCAATGTGACTTGCATATTTACTTACTCGCAGGAATTGGGAATGCAGGGAACAGCATGTGCAGGGAGGGGAGAAGATAAGGAAACGAATAATGCAATATGTGAATATATCAATTATGCTAGGGTTAAAAAGCAGTGCCATAGTGCAATATATTTTGAAAGAGAATTATCAGACTATTGTAGAAGGAAATCGTAAAAGCCAAAGGCATAAAATCCAGTCAAATTAAAATAGCTTTGGAGTTAATTAGGTATTCAGAATACAAAATATGTCTAAGCATAAAAGACTTCAGTAGGTCATCAGGATTTGTAACAGACTGAAGAAATGCTATGTTGACTAGGAAGCTGCTCTCGAGGAGGGAGTTTATGTTGTGAACTGTTTCTTATATGAAATATATAAAAGGAAATGATCTGGCAGTTGCAAACACTCTTGTCACTATCTCCTTAAAGATTATTGTTTTCTTTTTGTTTTGTCCTCCAAAATAAAATCCGTCTTTACAAATCATTAGCTTTTCTAAGTCCCAAATATACCCACATTCTTTTTACCTTTTTGAATACAAATATTAAAGGACATGCTAACCTGTGGCCTGCTCCAACAGCTCCAGGCCTGGGAGCTCCTGCCCAGCCCCTCCAGGCTCCTGCCCAGCAGGTGAAACCCAGCCCAGATCCCAGGACTTCTGATCCACTCCTACTCACTGGTTCACTGACAGATTCACTCAACACTCACACACTCAAATCCAGGCACTCCACACTTGGGAGTCCCCCAAATGCCAGCATAAAATTTTTACCTATTTGATACCTATGCCAGCACTCAGGGTCTCCTACTCACGTGCAATAGGACATCAAAGAAATATGTGCAATAAATTAAATTTCATGACCCAGTTACTGAGTCTTTTCTACTTCAGTTAAATATAGTATAATACAGTGAGAGAAAGCAGATTAACATTTTAACAATTAGTCTTAAAGGGGAGTAAAAATCATAAACAGGAACTGTGTTTTACCTTTTATGAGAAGTAAATACAGTTAAATTCAAAAGGCAAATTCATAAACGAATATTCACCCAGTAGTGACAGACTGTAGTTGTCAGTCTTTTTTTTTGTAGAAGAGCCATGTATCATCTATCATTTAAATATAAATATTTTGCTGTCCTATTTACAATGTATAATATACTGTTTATTGGAAGTGAGCCTAAGCATCTTTTTATTTGTAGTTTGAACAGTGCAAATAACAATATATTTGACGTTTTGTAGATAATTCTTATTCTCATCTAGTCTGAAATGTGTCACTAATTGGGAAAGTGAATTTTTCATAATCTTTGCAAATATTATAGAAAAATGATGTTATCTTACAATTTTTGTTTTCTATAATTCATTTGAAAAGTTTAATGAATATGATTTGGTTTTTTTATTGTCACCATTGTTGCTTTCATGATACTTCTGGATATAGAGAAAAGTACACTTTCAATTCAAGTAAAATCTCTGTAAGATTGATGCAGCTACAGTGGTACTAAGGAAATTTTGTCTTTTGGTTATTTTCCTTTACTTTTAACTGTTACCAGCTAAACACAGAGATTTACACAGTTTGGTTTTTTTCTCACAGTTACTCAAGAAGATTCCTCTATATGGACAGAAGAGTCCTCAATGTCATGTAGGCATTGTGACTGGTCATGGCATTCTAGCAATGTGAAACAGTTTTTGTGACAGTCTTACACTTTCAGAAGTGTGACTATCTCCATTTTTGTTTTCAAAGCTGGTGAAAGAAATTTTGGAGAGCAGTTTCTTCACTTGTATCTCGTGGAGGGAAGACCAACAGTTCGATTTGGCTGTGGAAGCTCTCAGAACATTCTGACTGTATCTACCAACCAGTCTGTTAACAAGGGTGTACTTGTCCCTATCACAATAAGGTAAGAATTTACCACTGGATTGCCCTAAAATAGTTTTAGTCATCTATATTGAGCAATAAAGTGTGATTTCAGGTTGGATTTTTTTTTACAATAAAAAGACAAGTCATATTGGAACTAATTTGGAAACCTTTCTCATAAGGTAATTTGCTTGATTGAAAATATATTTTAGTTCACACAGATTACTTCAGTCCTCCAGAGAATTTATGAATCATTCAAACTCCAGATACATTTACAGATACAGATTAAGTCAGTTTGAGAACTGAAACAGTTTAAGAATAATTTTGGAGGTTACAAATGGGGGACTTATATATTATGCTTATTAATTTACACATTGAATAGATTAGATTTGTCATCAGAATCCTAGTCCTAAATATAGGGCTAATTTATTGTGTAAGATGAAAAATTAAAAATGGGCATGCTAAAAACATGTCACAATGCAGGGTGGACGTTGTGATTTTAAAAGTCTTTTCCAAACTAAGCTATGATTCTATAAGCTGTCATATCTACATTTGCCACTGTACTGTCAGCATTATACAACAGTGATCAGCATTGTCATTTTTCATCTAGTACACACAATAGTCCTCAGAACAGATAATTTATCGTTTTGAAAAAGGTATTGGTATCATGCCTTGGTAACAAGTTAACTCTTTTCCAATCATGGAATTTCATACGTGCAAGTTAGGGTAAAGGTAAAAGAGAAATAATAGAGATGCCTTGTTATATTTGCATTAGTAAAGTATTCAATCTTTACTTCAGAATCATTTTAGAAATAATTCTGATACCCATATAACATTTCAAATTACTGTGATTAAGATAATATTTTATTTCTTGCATAGTTTAACTACCAGAGATAATTACTGCACCGGAACTGTAAACATTTGTGATGTGAGGGAACTTGCTGCACAAATTATTAAGTTAAAGGTAGTGTTAGCTAGGACTGTTTTTGCTGTTAGAGGATAGTATGTGAAGGAGACTGCAAAAGTTACCCTGAAACACGCACGTTAGACTTCTCAAAATTGCCTCTTACTACCAAAAAAGGCAAAATCAAAGCATAATCTGAAGAATTTTGTGTTTTCCTTCTGAACTGTTTCTCTGTGATGTAAATGTTGATAAATTCTAAAATGGTGCAGATTTGTCGATCTCAGTATATGGAGCAGATTGATTTGGGAAGAAGAGACTGTTCAGGATTTGTTTGTTAGATTGTATGCTTAGCCCATAAGCTCTATCACTTCTTTTAGAAACAAACTTGTTAGAATATAAATCCTCTTTTCAATCTATGGTAGGATAATAGTAGCTGCCATTTAAGAAAGTTTAGTTCCCATCTTATATTTCTTCTCAGCCACAAGTCTCTACATTACTTTTATTCTCCATTTAAAACAGGGTGGATTTTTTTTCCTTTTATGCATAGTATTAACATCTAGAACTAATGGGACAAAGGCACATAGCATTCATTCAAATCTAATTACTTATTGACTGGCAGTGTGCTTACTTTAGAATTTTTGTACAGATTGTGAAGGTATATGAAATTTACAAAGAAAATTATATCCCTCCCCTTTTGATCTAGCAGATAAACAGGTTTTTTCTCTCAGAAAATACTTGATAGAGTTATACAGCTTAATACTAATAAAATATTCTAAGTTTGTTTTTTCATCTGAGAGACTGCTCTTGCATGAGACATTGGTCAGCTAATTGTCTGCACTGCATCAGCTGTGGTAGCACTGTTTCTGCTTCATAAGCTTAAGACATTAAAAGGCTGTATAGATTTCAAAGTCTAATAATATCTTAGCAACAAATGCAGCTAAATGGCAATTAAAAATTTGAGTCTAGTTATAGAGTTCAAATTCAAACTGAAAAAATAAATTTATTTCCCTTTTTTCTTACCTTGAAATTAACACCTGTGTATTTATCCTCATTCTCCACATTGCTACATTAAAAAATAATATCAGTTCAATTTGCACATTTCCTTTGTTTATTGGAATTTTACACTGCTATCTTTGAAACAGTGGCATACTAAATAACTTGCAAGGTGTGATTGTAAGTTGTGACTGGCAGGGATTTACATGCATTTGATTTTATGGGCTTGGCTTTCAAAATGACTTGTGATTATTCTTGTGAGTCCTTCTAAAATGTGGAGAGAGCAGTATATCCTTCACCAAGCAGCAATAAAATTGTAATCCTTCAGCAATCATCCTTAACCTCTGTCAAAGGAAAAAGCAAATTTGACAAGGCATTTGTAGCCTCCCAAGATCTTGAATTGTAAGATATAAAATATGAATCCATGACAAAACTGTTGATTTGTGTTCTCAGTGGCGGTTGGAGATATTTAATTCTATCTGTATGTTTTACCTGCAAAATTAATGTGTGGGTTTTTTCCCCTGTAATGCAGGAAAAGAGACAAAGACTAGAAAAAATGATCATTTTTTGTTACTGTTTGAAAACTTGCCAATTGGGGAACAATAATTGTGTTACATTTGACTTTGAGTGATTTTTTAAGATCATATTTGACAGTTATTCCAGTTCTGGATGCAACTATAACTCCAGTGGATAAACACCACAATTAACATATCCAATAACATCTATAGAAGTAGATTTTCACCTTTTCAAACTTTTTCTATGTAAATCCACATGTGCAGGAAACTAATACTTTCTCATCATTTACAGCTATTGCTTTCTTTAACTGTATGATTAGTTTCCTTACATATGGCCATTTTTTCAAACCTGATGAAGATTAAATGAGTTTTAAATGTTCAGTCACTGCCTTTATGATCCTTGTGAAATGGCAGCTTTATAGAAGGATGTCAATAAAACTCTGATTGCTTACATTTTTTGCCTTGCCTAAAGAAACTAGAAACCTGTTTCAATGCAGTTTCATTTGTTGTTTCCATTTCTATTTCTTTTAGGGTGATTTGATTACTGGTTTGAAAATGTTCATTTGTTTGAATTTAGTTTTTTGTGATTTCATAATTGAGATTGTGCTGGTGTTTTCACTTAAAGCTTTGAGAACATACTTGAAATGTAGTTTGGATTGGTTTTATGGATTTGTTCTTTAAAGTTATTCAAAGAACATTAATTCAAACACATTTCATTCCATGAATAGGTTCTGAAATGCATTTACCTGATGTAAAATTTGCTTTACTTTGTGGTTAAAGCTATATGACTGTCATGGGGGCAAATGATGTTTCTTCAATTCAGTGGTTGAAGGAAGGTAAATTTAACAAGAAAGAGATTGAGATTATCAAGTCATCAGGTTTTTGATCTTTCTAGATAGTGAGGTGGATTTTATCTTTTAGAATATGAATACTGATTTTTTTAGATATCTTGGACTTTTCATCTCTAAATGATATTTCTGTCTGTTCTACACTGTGATGTGATACAGAGGGTCCTTTTCTGTTTAGGAGATTCCAAGCAAGCATTAATTAAAATCTTCCCTGTACATGATAACATCACTCTTTTCTATCTTATATACCTGCAGAATGTTCAGAATTTTTGTCTGGAATTTAATGAACGTAGTGCCCATCCCCACAGAGCTATATCATAGTATTATGTACATTTATATTTCATGTATCTTCCAAGTGAACATATTGAAAGTAGTTGTTTCCAGTTTTCTGTCACATTTTAATTAGTAGTATGGATGCAAGCTTTTGCTCATGGCTGAGAAGGGCACCTTTAGCTGTCCTTAAAAGAGTTTACTTGTTAAATACATTATCCAGTTAATGTTGTTGGCCAAGTCTCACCTAGACCATGCAGTGGTACAGAAGATGCTGAAGTTTATTGTTCAATCTTCCACCTTCAAAAGCAGATGGCACATTCTGAACTGTGCAAGTCCTCAACATATTTTAGTACCTCCACATGGAAACTTTGGCAAGACGTAATGTACTAAGTACTGCTTACATAATTATATTGTCAGGGTCCATGATTTTACCTACACTTCTACTTCCTCCTTTTCCACAGAAGGGGAAACACTTGTTTGAACTAATCTAAAAAGTTTTTCATTACATGTGCATTCTGAAAATGTGTTTTTAAAAAGAATATATAAATCACTAGCCATACAATCTGTTGGCTCATTTTGAGTCATGGTATTTACATATTTTGTTTCTTATTTCAGAAATATATAAGTTTTCATATTAGTGCATATTTTAAAGTAATCTTTTCATTAGTATTTACAGGTGCTGGGTATTCTGCATAGCATGAAAGTATTACTTAAAATTATATTAAATCAGCAAACAAAAAAAAATTAGTAATTTTATGATGTCTTCCTATTTTTGCAACATTACCAATTTCCTGGGAATATAGGATTTTTTTGTTTGGTGGTTTGGGAACATCTGAGCAGCAGATTTTGTATCTCAGCAGGTACATAGTGTAGCCTAAGCTTCATATTTGCAGTACTGAGTTCTAACATAATCAATTATGTGATGAATGAGAAATGGAAGGTGATTTGGTAAATGACTCAAGTCAACTTGATGCAATATCACCGTCATGTTATCACACCTCATCTTTTCAAAATTGTTTGAAGATTAACAGTGAAAGAAGTCTGGGAGAGATTTAAGGATTGTTATTCTATTATATGAATTTGTAAACTGTTAATGAAAACACAATTAGATGTAGTTTTAAAAAGGAATACTTTACATACTTCATATCTTCATTTTGAATTTTAAGTCAACACATATATGAATCCTACCCATGTAGATGTTGCATAGAACTGGAAATTCTAAAGGACATTAATTATATTTAATAAATTTTGAATTAAAATTGTGATTACTTTTAGAAGGACCTTTGTACAACTACAAGCATTTATGTTTACTGCATTTTCTATAGCAATTGAAAATTTAATAAAATAATCACATTTGCCACCATAAGGTAGGAAGGTTTTTGCAGTGTATGCCTATATAATGTTTGTTCTCTGGAAGCCTTAATCCCAGTTCCATCAATCCAGCTGTTACAGTTTTACACAAGTAAATCACTACATCTGTTATTCGGTCACAAAAATAGTCCCATAAGAGATGTATTACATCAAGCTAATGCATATAAATTCTTGTATATGCAATTCAAATTTAAAACAAAAAATTGGAACATTGAAATCAGCTAGTTAAATCATTCTGTGTGGCATGCTACCTGGAATAACTCAAATAAGAAAATAGATTCTCATAAAGAATATAGAAATGATTACCTTTTGGGTTTGTTTCAGTTTCAGACTTTGTGTATGAACAGAACATTCAGTGTGTTTAGAAACATAAGCCACTTTCTGAAACAATTTTTTTGCTTTCATTCATCAGCAGTATGCAATACTTCATCAGTGATCTGTCAAAGCCAACAAACCAACTGCTATGGCTGTTCAAGCTCATTAGCTACTGACTCGAAGAGCAGATGTTTGAATTCCTGTACCCTTCATGCTTTACACTAGATTTCTTACATTAACTGACCTTACAGAAATGATTCAAGAACACAGAAAGACAGAATCACATTATTATTTTAGGCTGGAAAGGACCTCTTGAGATCCTTCCAACATTCCTGCTCAAGCAGGGTGTCCTGGTTTCAGCTGGGTTAGAGTTAATTTCTTCTCAGTAGCTGATGCAGTGCTGTGTTTTGCATTCTGTATGAGAATAATGTTGATAACGCATTAAATGCTTTGGTTGTTGCTCAGTTGTGTTTATCCTAAGTCAAGAGCTTGGGTTTTTGTGTCTCATTCTCTGTCAGTAAGGATATACCCAAAAAAAATCATTAAGTGATTTTGGCTGGTTTATTCCAAAGTGGCTCACCATAGACCAGTTTATAGTATATGACATCATGACACTTTCATCTTCCCATGCACGGTTTGTCATTCTACGTGTATCTCAAATATCTCACAAAACAAGCGATATCTGCTGTGTTTTCCTATGCACAAATTACAGAGTGGCATTAAATGTCATTTGAGTTCCTGCAGGCACGTGTATTCCAAAAGCTAAAACAGATTAAAAGCAATGCATTAAAGGAGGTTTGATCGCTTCTCTTGCTAGGTGTGAGTTTCCTTCAGTCTTTTGCAAACACATTCGTATCAACACAAATTTTAAACTGTGAACTGTATAACAGTTCAGTAACACCGAGTAACATAGTACAGCACTGTCAGCTGCCTGTCCTGAAGTGGAAGGCAGCCAAACCTCCATACTGAGCTGGGCTCTGAGTCACAGATGGAGTGCCATGACCTACCTGAAACCACAGGGGCAACATAAGAAGGCAATGTGTTTCAAAGATAAAGCTTTGAAAAAACATGGGGCCGTTGATTACTTACATTATTTAAGAAAAATTCTAATGAGTTGTATTCACTCTATCTAACTTTACCTACTTTCAAGTTAGGTATTTACTCCGAAGGAGTTTGTCTGTATAAGGGTGTAGATTTATGGCAAAAAATTATTGTATATTATATACTGACTGTTGCAGTGAGAGTGTCTGTATAGTCTAGTGGTGGAATGGAAATTTTCAATCTTTCCAGTGGTTAAGGATCATTCCTGGCCAGTAATTTTGTTGTGCTTCCTCCATTCTCCATCTCTAAAGTAGAACACCAGACTTAAAAATAATAATGAAGGTTGATATTATCAGTTTGGAGCAATGATTTTATTATATTCTTTTTTTCCTAAGTCAAACATTTCAGTAATATCCATCATACCCTGAATTTAATTGATTATAGTTATTGATTTTAAAGGAATCCACTTGAACTAAGACAGTGTATTTTCTTTGTGTTTTTTCCTACTAGAATTGAAATGATAAAATGAAAAGGACTAATGAGGAATGCTTAAAAATATTGTCATATCAGTTTTCACATCTTTTAACAGGATCAGATGTTTAATGACCATGGTAATCTCTAATGTATGTTTAGTATTTCATTGTTAAGCATTTCACAAATGTGTTGGTAATTAGATATGTGAATAGATTGTTAGGTTTTCATGCTATAACCTTCACAAAGCATGACTAAAATATTGTATAATTCAGAACATTTTAAACCTTCCTCTTTAGCAGACCCTCTTATCAAACGTGACAAAATAATAGCTAGTGTAATTTTCAGAAACAAGAATAACCAGAAAATTTCATTTTCCAAAGAAAGTTCTAAGACTAATAATCACATTAAAAAACCAGTTTCAATGCACTGTTGATAATTGCAGTAATTATTTATTACTTTCTTAGTGAATGATGCTGCTAACAGCAGTTATTTCTCTATACTGAATATCTATGCCACAATTTATTAGGTCTTCTAAAGACAGTGAGTTGTGGATTCACCAGAATTAAGGCATACATTATAAAGCATAATGAATGCACATTTCATTATCCTTTTTTTTAGATTTGGCTATACGTTATACTTTTAAAATTCCAATGTTCAAGGAATCTTGGTGTTTCTGTGAGGAAAATAGGAAGATTAAAGTTCTAATAGTCTGTATAACCCAATTTCCATTTTCTGGATACATCTGCTTTGAAAATTATATTATTTGCCTTTAGCAGTGTTACAGATAAAGCATTTCTAAGTGGTTTTTTTATTATATCATGGAAATTCTAAACTGCATTTAACCTAAATTTCCAAATTTTGCTAAGCTCTTTAGAAGTTTCCCTTTCTGTATGAAAGGAGACACTGCTTTAATGGTGTATACTGATCCTTTGAATTGTGCATTTTTATTTTGCTTTTTATTCTGTGTGCTGCATAAAGCATTGTATTCCAAGTACTGTTGATGCAATTGCTTACTCACTGCAGTTTCTCTATATAGACAGTGATCTCATGGGATTCACTTTTCCATATTCTTGTGGCTGGGTGAGACTCTGTGAAACAGGTAGCAAAGCTTTCAAAATATTTAGCTTCTCCCTGTGTTCCAGGGAAGAAGCAGGATGCATAGCCCTTCTGCTCTGCTTGGAAAGGAGTTATTACTCATACATGCTAGTAAAAGGGATTTCAGAACTGCTGAAGGGACACTAGGCATTGTGCGTGAAACAGTGCGGATATCAGCAACTTGAAGGAAAAAAAGAAAGTCACTAGTTTACAGAAGGAATGATAAACTAGTAAAATTCAAGATAATCTGCTATATTGGGAAAAAAAGTACATTGTTCAATATTTTGACCATTTCAATATTTATTTATTTATTTATTTATTTCTAATGTATATAAAATTCTATCAAATTCATCATCTCAGTGTCTGGTCACCCAGTGATTCACACAGAGGATTTTTCCAACAGCAGTTTAGCTTCTGTTAGTTTGGCACAGAACATGGAGCTGTAGCAATAGAGTATAGTGCCAAATATCTTATGAAGGTGTCGTGTTACCTGCTTCCTAAGAAGTGAGATGATAGTTTACACTGTTGTATTTGTGAGTTCTGAAGAGCTAAGCAACAAAAACAACTGTGAAGAAGAAGAAGTTTTTTAATTTTCTTCCTCAAGCCTGTTATTCTGTATGTGGAAGATCAATACAGAAATAAAATTGGTTCAGTGTGCTTGTAACAGTTGGCAGTTCTCTAAAGGTTTGCTCTAGCTGAAAGCAATAGGATCTGTACGTATTGAAAATCAGTAAAAAATAAAAGACAGTAGTCAGTCAGCCTTTGCACGAATGTCCAAAAAAAGGAGTGGTAGAGGGAAGGAGAAGAAAATGTGTCTATCTCTCGACAAGCCAGTTTGGCTCTCTTTGATTCATCTCATGCACACCAATAACCACAGAGGAGTGGGAAGGCAGGACTCCACAAACAAGGAAACAGGCAGTGAAGTTGTGCAGTCCAGACTGCTATGGGATTAAGATGAATTTTCTCCTGTGTGCTGAGGAGAGACATTCTTCTTGGTCTAGGTGACCAGCTCCTAGCTCAGCAGCAAACTTTCAATGTGGTTTTAAAAAGTTTGGTTAATCTTTGCTTGTTACTTAGTTTGTACAGCTCTAAAGTGGGAGTAGTACTTACCTATCTCAGAAAAATGTTCAAAATACTAAATGTTCTGAGGCAAAGAATTTTTAAAATGTGGCACTGAGCTACTGTTGCATGGTCTGTATTTATTCCTATACTCAGGCCATCTTTGTGACCAAAAATTGTCACAGGACCTCAGATGTAGTCACGGAGGATCTTTGTTTCTTATGGTTCATTGGCTATCCTTTTTCATGGGGACTGAGAGAAAGAAGAAACAGTGATGATGATTATTTAATTTTAATTGCTATAACCTTATTTTTTCCATCTTTTTGCTGGCTAAATAAACTTCAGGCAGATGTTTAATATATTGTTTTCATATATGCAGAGACGAAAGAACAAAACAGGACGTCAGACAGCTGATTGTTTCCAGACTGGCCTGTTTAGATCTACTTTTGCATATTATCAGTAAGAAAACTTGGCGCTGCAAATTGAGTCATTTGATTAAAGAGAATATTGAGTAAAATTCACATACACGTTTGTTAAATAGTCCTCCTTGATAGTCATGAAAGAGAGAGAGAGAAAAAGAGAGATGTCAATTTCTTCTTTCTGAGAGTCTGCAAGAAACTCATTTTTGGAACACGACATAGGAAGGAAGGTATTTCTCTTCCTTTAAATAAAGTACATCAATTCTGTGAGGAATTTTTATTTTGGTATGTGGGCAATACAGGTGGGAGAAGTTATTTTATTAATCTCTCCACCACTTTGACTGTCGCTATCATTACCTCATTCTTTGAAGCACACATTGACCTGAGTTTTTATTAGACTGTAAACTGTCCATGAAACTTTCTTCTCTGCTTGCTTGCCATTGTGTGCCACTTGCCTTTTGTCCCATGCTCTTTAGCTTTGTTGATCTATTTTCTATGGAGTTACTGGTGCTGCTCTTACATCTATGTTCAACTTCATCCAAAGATGCTTTGTAATTTTGTGACCATTACTTGATCTTGTCCTTTCCTTAGCTGGAAATACAGAATTTAATGAAAATGCACTTCATTAGAGGATGATTTCAGATGGTAATTTAAGCTGTGGGTAAATGTAGCAGAAAGTAGGGGGAAGACACCTTCACCAAAAACAGGCTAAGCATGCATATTTGGACCAGTGTTACATCATGCAGTTCAAAAAAATAGAGATATTTTAAAATACCTAGGACTAGTTTTCAAAGGCATTGTTATCATTCTGACACTAGCCAAACTGTGCAATAAATCAGTCAGTTTTTTCAGCTAATAAATTTATGTCCACATGTCAATAGTGTAATCTTTTAGCAAAGTATGTGCAAAGCTTATAGAAAGAAGATGCACAGAACGCAGATGTCCAGGCACCGGCAGTGGGGGCTGCAGCTGGTGGGTATTTAATGAAGGAACTGTGACCCATGGAGACCCCACACTGGAGGAGGGAAAAAGCGTGAGAGGGAAGGAGCAGCAGAGAGGAGCTCTTATAGACTGACCCCTATTCCCCACCCTCCTCCTGCACTGCTTGTGTTGGAGATACAGAAGTTGGGAATGGAGCAAAGTTGAGCCTGGAAAAAGGGGGGTTAGGGAGAAGGGGGTTAATTTTTCTCTTTGTTTTTTACCACCCAAATCTATTTAATTGCCATCTATTTAATAATTAAACATATTTTCCCCAAATTAATCCTGTGATGATAATTGGTAAGTGATCTCCCTGTCTTTATCTTGGTCCAGGAGTTTTGTCATCTTGTTCCCCCACCCTCACTGCCATGTCGAGAGGGAGAGGTGGGAGAGCAGCTGAGTGAGCAGCTGGCAGCTGATAAGGGTCAATGCACTACAGAAGGAACAGGGAAGTGGTACTGAACATGATTTTCCGGCATTCCTTCCATATATAGTTGTGTGGGCTAAATGTTATAACATACATGTGACCACTTCAGTTTATTTACATTATAAATAGTGCTGTCTTGTGTTGGATAAGGCTGTATTCTGTTGTTCAACAGAATTAAATGTGAGTATATTGTAGAATTCTTGTAGTCACATGATAAGTGTTAGCATATAGTGAACACAGAAAAGTAATTAATGTCTCGCACTACTGGTGCTATGGTCTTTCCAGAGGTGTGAAAAATATCTGCTGGATTAGAGAGCATTTCCAGATACAGTAACAATTTTACCAGTTTGTAAACAGGTTCCTATGGTCTATGAAAACCCTGTGCTTTGCTATAAAATAGCAAAACTTTGTATAAAACCAAACTTGCATTTGAGCTCACGCTTCCAAGTGAACTGTATTAAACAGACATGTAACTGTTAGAGGTTTGGAGTATATTAAAATAAAATTTTTCTTCAGGTTGTGGGCTGCCTTTTCTGGAGGCTTTGCTCAAGTGCAGTATCACATGCTTCCTGTACATTTCCCTATTTGGGGAAATGGTGTTTCTAAGGCACAAATGCACGTGTGCCTTGGGATACCTGTCCCTGTGGCTTTTCTTCTACAGCTTCTATGCCGTTTGCAGTACTGGTCTGCTGTCTGCGGTGATGGTGGATATGACTTGCTCTGCACTGATGGGTTTTAGTGAGAACACCAGGAACTAGAGATCTATACATTGTCGTAGAAATTGTTTTATCCCCCCTACAGTTCGCACTGTCTTGTCAGAGCAGCCAGCACCCAGCAGACCAGGAGTAATGAAAGATGTGACTGTGAGAGCTACAGTGTAGCATGCTGTGTTGCCACTAAATTACTCAGCAGCCATTCAAAACGCCTTCAGAAAATACATTTTCTCTTGTATTTGAATACATTTTATGTAAATCTAGCATGTGGTTTGGCCCCTGGGTTTTCTTCCAAACACTGTCAGAAACAATCTTCAGCAACCTCTTTTGTTCATCCATCTGGAAAATAACAGGATTATACTTGCCTGCCTTCTAGGGGAGGTATAAGTTTTGCTCAACAGCAAATGTTGTGAAAAATACAAAACTAAACACCGGTCTGTGCCTGACATAAGCCAAGGCTTGTTCTGACCAATTCTTTCCTTGACTGAAGAGCACTCTTCCTAAACCAGCCAAAGAGGAAGATGTTGATTATTAAGACCTGTGAGTTCTTCCTTCACTTTTAACAAAAGAGGAGAACATATCGCTTTGTTTTAATGGATTTATTTCAATCAAATACTTAGGCCTGTAATCTTTCTGTAGAATCTCCTTTACCCACTGAATTTTTAATATATTTCATGGAGGTAGTGAATCTAGCACTTCTATCTTACCACGTTGTAAATGGCAATTTGTTCAATTCCCTTGTAGAGAAGCAGGTACACAAGCAGTTTTACTGAAAATTTAAGGCATAGACGTGTAAGAAAAAAAGGCTCGTGGTGACACATGAGCGGAGTTTGGCAGATTATGCAGACAATAATCTCAACAATAGCCTATGCTAAATGTATATCCATGTTCTGCAATTTTAGGACACAGTGTGGTGATGCATTAAGGTTGATGCAGTATTGTTGGTCTTGCTAAATACTCAATTCTCTCTCCAAGGGCTATGGATGCTTTCTAAAGCCCATATAATTTTGTTTGTTTGTTTTTAACCTTTCTAACCTCCAAATTTAAGCCAGAAAGATTTTGGGTTTATTTTGTGGGAATTTGTTTTTTATTTTCTTTCTTGTTTTTCCAAATCTCAGAACCCATATTTAATAATTGTAAATTCTCTGTTTAATAAGAGAGAGATGCACTTGGCATGACCATTTGTTTTGTCTCTAATAAAAATTGCAAAAAGTCTCAGAATGCTAAAAAGTATTCCTGTGGTGTTTAGGTGTTCATATATTCCAGTACAAAAACATTCATTCATACTGAATGGCAAATGGCTGTCTACTATTACCTAGATTACATTTCAGCATAATATATTTTCAGCCAATATAACATCTGTGATGTTTTAGTTCCTTGTGAGTTTTACGCTGGTCATAAACTTACAGCTTTTGGATTTAATATCTCTTATTAAAGTCCTCTTTGTTCAGGTAGATAATGTCAGTCTTACTAGGCAGGCAATTGAACAGAAGAGTGATTAACTTGGTGCAGTTAGTTGTGAACTGCTGTAGAAATTCTGCAGATCTGACTAAAAACTTATCTTTTGGGGGATTTGGTAATTTGGTTTTTGGTCAGATCAGATCTCTAGTCACACTTCCTGAACAGTTTCATCAATTGGACACCATTCTTTTTGGTAGCAGTACAGTCTCATATTGACTACAACTGCCCCTTATTAACAGTAGATGAAATATGAAATATTTGAACACTCAAGCAACTATGGCAGTTGGATCCAAAAAGATGCCTACATCTTGGAAAGTCCTCTCATTCTTTATAATAGGTGCGGTGATTCTTATTCTGAAGAGTTAATATGTAGAAGACTAACATTATTCAAAAACAGTGTATCCAACACTGTCAGAACTAGTTCACTTCAAATCATTCCTTCTGATTTAAAGTAATTAAGTGATTTGTCCATACAATTTAAAATACAGCTGATCATGTTTTCTGACAGGTTGGCAGCAAGCTTGTGGGATTTTTGGGTAGCTTTTATCTCCTTACTCATATAGTATTATAGAAGTGATTAAATGCTGAACATGTATTTTTGCTCTCACTTAGAATTCTTTCTATGATATTTTGCCTTTTTTCGTTTCATACTTTTTCTTTTTAAACTACTCAAAATCTGCTGTCATTTTTCTCAGTTATGAGCAGGAAGACATTTAAGTACACCAAAGGTTGCATACTGAATACAGACAAGCAAAGGACCAAAACATTTACAGCTACATTAAGTAGGAAATGAAGCAGCACAGAATTGTGCAGTTTAAATTCAAGATGAGCTGCAAGAAGCCAGTATATCTCATCTCACCTTACACAAGTTCTTGAACTAAACATGAACTAACATTTTGTGACCTGCAACTTTCACAACATAGTGCTGCTGCATCCTCAGATGATGAAATAAATTAAATTGCCTAATAACTGGGAAAACTTCATGTACATGTTCTGTACTTTTCAAATCTCGTTGCATAGTGTTAAACAAAAGATAGACGAAAAGTTTTTATTTTATTCCTCCAAACTCTGTCTTCAATCATTTGAAATTTTTTACATGTCTGTAGCTGAGAGTATTTTAATACTCTGCTCATTTTAATCCCAGATAGTTGAGGATGGTTTTCTATGGGCTCCAAAGAACTTCTCCTATAACGCTGCTGATCCTTAAATCATTATCATGGATAGTACATTCCAAAATGTTCAGTTGAACAGAGAATTGAAAACTTTGCCTAATAAGGTTTTTGCTCTCTCCTTTGCAGTTTTCCCTCTAGAAATAATCATGTTCTTTATTTATGTCAATATAGAGTCCGTATCTGATTCAAGCCAAATAAGATCTGTTTCTTCCCTACCTACCCAAACTATTACATCAATATTCAGCAGTGGCAATAGAGGGCAATCACAGAACTTCCTTTTTTCCCTCAACCCTTCCTGAATCAGAAAATGATGATAAAGGGAAGATAGGGAAAAGAAAAAATAAAACTAAGTAATCATGAAGTAGATTTTCCATAACTGATTCCTCACACAACTGTTTCTAATTATGTGCAGCACATATTATAGTTGAATCATCAGTATGCTCCCTGTCTTTCATATTCCAGGCACATGTGTATGGGGTTTTTTCCTTCCTGAACAGACAGTAGCCTATTTTTCGTTGGGGTTTCTTGTTTGGTTGGTTGGTTGGTTTTGTTTTGTTTTGTTTTTTAATTCAAAAAAACAATCCAATATTTGTTTAATGAAAACAGTGATAGAATTAGCTGACCTAATCCTGCTCACCCAATCTTCCTGCCAACTGTCTTCCTCTGGCACATGAATGATAGGCAGATGCATAGCAGGGGAAGTTTTCCAGGTTCATCATTAAGCAAAGCACTTAATCTTGACTGAAAATAGGCAAATATTTGACTGCTGCAATTTAATCAGTGCAATGGGTATGTTCTTTAAAAGGAAGTTGTGTTTAGATTGATTCTTCTCAATTTCTGATAACATCACATAAGATGAACAAAAGCATGACAATCACAGAACTTGCACTTATTACCTGACATATTTGACATTCTTGGGACAAGATCTTGGGCAAGTCTATTCATCTACTTCAGCTCTTTCCCTTTGATACAAGATTTACAGAGATCTTTTTATTATAAAATTCATTCATAATCACAAAGTGCTGAGGTGCATAGATGAAGACTAAAATAATTTTTAAAAATAGCTTGTATCTGATAGGTAAAGCAGTTTCCTAAAATACACACTGCCATTCAGATAGAATATTCCTTTCAAGATTTTCATAATACCCGTATATCCAGATCAGCTAAGTGGGTAGAAAATTTTTTGGTCAGCATTGCATTTTCTAGCTGACAGCCAGTTACTCATGGCACTAAGGGACACCTCATAGGCAAGTCTGAAGTATATTGCTATGAATGCTCTTCTGACCACACTAGACATTTTCAATTATTTGAAATTATTCTATTTTTCCTTTTTCATTTAAATTTGAAGGACAACTTTCTTCTCCAAACCTGGCAAGTATACAGTATGTGGGCTGGCATACATCAATATATTTAGTTTGATCATTTTTTATTAAGCTTGGTTTGTTCTTGGTATTTTGGTATTTGGAGCTTGAAAGAGTGACTTGAAATGAAAGAAAACTCTTTTTATGAATTCATTCTAAAGCTAGTCTTCTTATTTTACAACCCATTTGATGAAACTCAACTACTGGTCAGTATTGAATCCTCCGAGCCAAATGACATCCACAATATGATCATTTTACCATCCATTTTTCTAAAGAGTCCAGTATTTTTTTACTTATTGCAGTAAAAACCAACTAAGCAAACACACAAATAAAAACCATAAAATAACCAAGAGGCAACGGCCAGAACCTGGAACATGAGAAGTTCCACCTGACATGAGGAAGTGAGGATATCTGAGCACTGGAACAAACTGCCCAGAGAAATTGTGGAGTCTGCTGCTCTGGAAATACTCAAAAACTATCTGGATCCAAACACAAGAAACATGCTCTAGGGGAACCTACTTGAGCAGGGTGGTTGGACCAGATGACCTCCACTTGCCCCTTCCCACCTGACTCATTCTGTGATTCTGTGTAAAATGTAAAAATCAGTGTATATTTTGGCCTTATGGTGGGCCATAATAAAGGTCTGCTCTTAGCACCCTGTTAGGACACTTGCTTGTTAGAGTGCCTAAAAATTGTCTGTCCTTCAGGCTCATTCAGGCCACTTCAGCAAGTTGTTTAATTTTACTCTTGACTGTGGAGGCTGCTGGACACATGCAGGTGGTGAGCTGCAACTTTTAGTAAAAGATGGTAGGGAGCAGGACAGTGTATGGGCCAGGCCTGAATCACACATTATGGAGTTCCCTACCTTTTGGGATAATGAAAACTGACTCTCCCAATCTGCAGGGATTCCCACTCTGCAACATATAATTTAAAATGCTTTCATTAGGTCTAACACTGTAAAGAAGAGTATATAACTGTTAATAGGTAAACCCTGGCTGTGCACGAGTTAATCTGTTGCGAATTAGAGACAACTTAATCTGTTAATTTCTGTCAGTTAGAAATGTTAATTCTGATAAATTGATACATTGTTCAATGCTTGAATATTGACCGAAAGTATCTGCATGGTTAATAGCAACAACCATCTCTCTGAAATGAAATAGTGAATCACAGGGTGGTTTTGTAGTGAAATATTTTCTAATATGTCCAAATTCAATATGTGTATAGTTGCATTTATAATATATAAGTGGAAAATTGGACATCAAAATCAAGAAAGAACCTCATCTGTATGCTAAACAAGATTTTACATACACAGCAACAGGCATTGTGGTGCTTGTTTACACTGCCACAATTTCCTTAATGACTTGCATTCATAAAATATAATCTTGTTAAAAAGACTATGTAAGATTTTGACACCCATGAAGAAATGTAACACATTTCACATCACACAAGATTGTTTTTTTCCATGAACTCGTCATACTTTTTATTTCTAAAATCTGATGAAAGTAATCTATCATGTTTAAAAAACCCAAAATTTTTTAAACAATGGTCTATGAACACACATCTGCACATACAAGCTAAATGTATTATATTTGCCTTGCTTTTCTATTTTGCAGTTGATATTCATTAATATTGTGCAGTATTTATTTTCCAAATAATACATTTCAGCTCAAATATACATCACTAAACAAAGTGACTGGGAAAAATAGGAGAGATATTTGTAATACATTAGGAAACGTATGTCTGGTTATTTAGGTACTTTCTCTTGAACCACATCCAAATGACATTATAATCTATACTTCACCTCTTTATATTCAAATAGGGAATAGACATTATAATCCTGTACTGTCACGTATGTTTGAGAGTAGTTTTAAAGAGGATTGCAAGTAAAATGTGTATAAACATACCACCATAAAGCAGTCTCTTCTTTCTTTAAAAGTACTTGGTTCTGGCTTAGCAAAATGCTCTTATCTGTTCATATTGGATGCTTTGATTTAGACAGGTTCAAGTACAAAATATATATGAAATTTTTATGAGAATCTTAATTTCTTTGACACAGCAGTTCTAAAGCTCATACTTTTATTCTGATTCAGAAAAACACAGCACATGTTATTATAAGCAGACTGCAACAAAATAATGAGTCTGGTCCAGATAAAGTTGAGTAGAGGCCTTTAATTAGTTTAGATGACAACAGCAAGCTTCAAGTTCTATGTAATTCTGTATTTATGCATGTATTCTGAAAGCAGAGATCTGCTCTGTTCTGTTTCTTTGTGTGTTCAAAGCAATAAGCATATGTCAAGAATCAGTTTTTTAAAAAATGCAACGAATTGATTACATTGTGAGGCCATTAGACTTCACAAATCAATAAATCTGAAGTCTGGTAAGTGGGAGTGTTATTTAACATTTCTGCCTTTTATTATTGACTTCAGGTGAGTTGCTCATGCTTTGTGAAACTAGGTTTGTAACATGCCCAGCACTTTTAGTAGCACTGCTGCCTCTCATTTCTCCAAAAATCAGTTATTCTTACCTGTGTTGAAGAAGGCCTGAAAGGATTATGACAAGGCCTTACCTTCTTTCTTACTGAAGGTGTCAAAATGAGAGACACAATGTTGGTGAGGATTGGAGGCACAGAGATAACTCTATTAACTGGTGTTACAGCTTACTAAAGAAGATCAGTTATCCATTCCGGGCTGCTAGTGGTGCATTGCCCTTCTGCAGTGTACTCTGCAGTTCTCCATGGCCCTGTTTATGACAGCATAAGTAATGCTTAACACAAATAAGATGTTGGTGATAATTCTGGTCATAAATAGAAAACTATTCTTTGGCAATAACCTATGTTTGCACCTTCAAATTTAGCAGTACAGTGGAGAACTAAACAACATGTTTTAAGAGGATACCCTGTGCTCTGTATGCCCTCATAGACCTTTATAGAAGAGTTGAGTAGAGGATGTAGTTGTTTCAGCAGTTGTTGCTGAATTATAAGAGAGATTAAGTGCCTGCCTATTTCTTTTTTTCAACTAGAGTGCTTCTGAGAATGTCACCAGCAGAGACCAGGAACAGGCTGTCTGAATATCACTATAAGAAGCTGGCACATAAAGTTTGCACGTCTCAGTTAGAGAAATGTGAGAGTAGCTCCAAAGTTCAAAGGCTTAAGGTTACAAAGGATTAGAAGACATGAGCCTTAAAGAGTCTGAAACCAAAACACTCCATTTTTTTAATTGATACCTGTATGTGCAAAACTGAAATACAGAGGGGTGTCTCTTGGTCCTGAATATTAGCAAATATACCAGACCTCAGGGTTTGCACTAGCTGGCAGAAGGACTTTATTGTCCTGAGTATGCCCAGAATTTCCTGTACAAGTATATAAATTACTCCTTCTCTTGGCATTCAAATTGAAGAGTCACTTCCTCATTAACCACATTGCTTAACCTATTTTTCTCTTAGTTTTCCCATGTAGAGGGGAGGTAGCAGTCCATTTTAGACCATCAGAGTATGCAAAGAAAATTAATTAGTGCTGCCGGGTAGAAGTAATATATGTTACTCATTATTGTATTTCTTCTGTTTGTAATAGGTAAGAAAAGATTCTCAATTAAAGATCATTGCAGTATTGCATTATCTGTACAGCACTGCATTGATACAGCTTTATTCACATGTCAGGTGCCTTCCTAATTTTCATTCATAGGATTGGATTTATGTAAGACAAAAAATGGAAGACTGTATCTGAAGATGGCTAACCATAATAATTCATTCCTAAGTGCTAGTGCAACACTAAGATGTTTCTAACTCCAGATGAGTCCCTGTGCTGCTGGGACTGAGAGTTCTCCTTGGGGAAAGGGAGATATAATTTTAAGACATTGCCTGCTATGTCTCTCTTCAAGCACATTTCCAATGATTTTTGGTGGCATTTTGTCCACGAGGTGTTAGAATAATTGAACCCTCAACATTCGTTTGAATTCAGCTGTTATTCTTATTGTCTTTTGTGAAATTTACCACAGTGAAAATATGGAGGTTTGAATATGTTATTCTTTTCCTTTATTCTTTTCTTTTTTCTGTCTTAACCATTCTAAAAAGCACAACTTATGTATATGCAGAAAAATTTTTATCACTCTCGGCAGATTGTTGTTATAACCATGTTTTAGGTAAATGTTGGTTGTTGTCAGAAATATACATATACGCTTATTTTCTTCAAACTTTGTATTTCATAGCCATTTCACGTGAGATCATTGGTTCTATGTATACATAAACTGATCTCTTATTTCTCTTTATTTTCATGAATCTATTCATATGCATGAGATTCAGTTACCTAGTAGGTAGATATATGACTTTAAAATAGTTTTAAGACACATCTCATATCACAGCCTGCAAAGCAACAATGTAGGCAGGTTTTGAAATTTGAGGTTTTACCAAGTGCTTTTTTACATATTTTGCCAGGCTTGCAACAGTGTGAATTTGCTCATCAGGAGGTAATACTGAATATTTCTTATATGGAGATATACTCTCCTTCTACTGATATTAGTGTTTTCTTAGATGGAAACACGATCCAAAACTCTTTTTCAGTGTGTTCAAAATCACTCTAACAACAAGTGATCTTGTACTTAAAGAGAAAGAAATGCTTGATAGTGGTCAGGTAGTCATGTTTCTCTTGAGACTAAAAGACCTCTGAGCTGCTACATTTTTAGGGTACTCTTTCAAATTTTATTGATTATTTAGCAGAAGTCTTCCAACTTACTTCTCATCAGTATAATATTGCATTGTTGCATTTGATGACTATTCTGGCTTTTTCTAAATTAGTTCCCTAGTATCACCTCATTATTCCTAGAAAAATTTTTCCCATTTCTCAGAGAGGAAAGCATACGACTTTTGAGGTAATAAATCACCATTAGGGAGCTTGTTTACCATTTTGTTTGCTGAAATTATTTCACATCCATTTAAGAGAAGAAAAGGTCAAAATCTAATATTTAATATCTCTCCATAGAAAGGGTTTTGCTCTTTTCACATCAGAATATTCTTTCAGTGAAGATTATAGTTGAATTTCCTTGTCTTCCATATTTTGTTTTAGTTGTTGCATAAGCTTTAGCTGGAGTCTTTTCACTGACACAGGAAGGCAAACTTGCTTTTCTGACATTATATACTTTTTGATAAAATTTCTTAAATGCAATTACATCTATATTAAAAATCGGTGAATTAGAGAAGCCAAATTAGAGGGTACGAATGAGCTGTGCAACAGGTTGCAAGCACCTTCCCTAAGGAAGGCTCTGGAGCACCAAAGAATAGAAGAGTAGAAGTCTTTCTCTTTGATATAATATAGGCTTAAAAAGAAGTTAAAGGTAGCCATAATGAAAATTAAAACAGCCTTTCTCAGGTGCAGCAAATACCCAGTTGGTACATGAACCTGAGGCAATGCAGCCAGAAACAGGAGAGAGAAACTGTATTCGGTCTGGAAGGTGGATTATAGGGTTTTAAACCATCAGGTTTTTATCAGCAATGAAAACTCCATCAATTTATCTAACAGAAAAAACAGCCCACAAAATACACTAAGTCTGCTATGATCCAACAGAGAATAGTCAGTACATAAAAGCAAGCACGGTGCATAGTCTGTATTCTTCTATGTATGAACTTTAGTCCTGAAACTCAAATTAGAACATAAAGTTTTCATAGGACTTGGTGCCTGCTGCCAGGATCAATTTTGTAACCATCTATTCTTCCAATACCATCGTGATCATGAATAATAACAATAATGATTATGGTAATGATTGTGATAAATATTCAATTTTGTTGGAACTTCAAAACTCTGCATAGGTGTTAGTACTAATTATTCCAGTATCTTTGTGTTATTCCCATTCTTGTATGTGTGAAATGGAGGTGTCACAGTCTATCAGTTTGTTGTCACAGCACAGTGATGTATTGTGTTTCAACCAGTGAAGTCCCTGTGAAGTCAATGGAATTGCAGAGATATGATTAAAAGCAGAATTTACACTTTCCTTTAAAGATCCAGTCTGAGAGCACGTCTTTAAAGTCATGATTCATATCATATATATGTTGAAGAAAAGCATTCCATTGAAATAAATGATCCTTGGGTGCATGCTGCCTGTAGTATGCTTGCAATATATGTATTAGAAAGAGTCCCATTAGCCAATCTACTAAAGGATCATAAACTTGACTGTGGGACTAGCAGAGCTGGAGTAAATGAAGCATAAACCAAGCTAAGTAGAACCTAACATAAACAGCATCTCTTTCACCTAATGTAGGTATTACTGTTTTCAGCTACTAATATGCTTATACAAAAACATTGATTTCTGGGGTTTTTTTTAGATTCTGTATAATGTATGAAAAACTGTACCCCTACATGAAGTAACAAAATTGCATCTTCTGTGCCAAGTAGGCAATATATAGCAAGATAAAGGATATTTGTTCTTCTTATACTTTTCAATTCTGCTAGTAACCTCACAGCCAAAAGAGAAAAGAACTATTTTATAAGGACATGTAGTGACAGGAGAAGGGGGAATGACTTCAAGCTGAAAGATGGCAAGTTAGATTAAATACAAGGAAAGAATTCTTCACTCTGAGAGTGGTGAGGCACTGGAAAAGGATGCCAAAATAATTTATGGATGCCCCATCACTAGAAGTGTTCAAAGCCAGGTTGGATGGGGATTTGAGTAACCTGATCTACTGGAAGGGCTATGGCAGTGGGGTTGGAATTTGCTGATCTTTAAGGTCATTTCCAACCCAAGCCCTTACATGATTCTATGATAAAAAGATACTGTTTGACTTTCTCAATTTGGGAAGGACCCCTTAGGATCATTGATTCCAACTCTCTGCTTTTTACAACTTTACTACTTAAAACCAAACCACACACTTAAGAGCATCAACCAGACGCTCCTTGAACTCTGACGCCTTGGTGCCATGACCACTTCCTTGGGGAACCTGTTCCAGTGACTGACCATCCTCTCAGTGAAGTACCTAATGTCCAATCTAAGCTTCCGCTGATGCAGCTTCATTCTATTTCCTCGTGTCCTATCGCTGGTCACCAGAAGGGGATCGGCATCTCCTCTTCCATGCTCCCATTGAGGATGAGGTCACTCCTCAGCTTTCCTTTCTCCAAGATCAACAAATCAAGTGACTTCACACACTCCTAATAAGCCTCCCTTGAGGCCTTTCACCATCTTGGTCAGTCTGTCCCATCTTGGGCACACTCTAATGCTTTATGTCCTTGCTGTATTGAGACACCCACACCTGCATGCAGTACTTGAGATGGTACAATACTACAGTGTAGACTGGGACAATCACCTTCCTCGACTGGCTCATGGTGCTGTGCCTGATGCACCCCAAGTTTTCCCCTTTGGCTGCCAGGGCACACCAGTGACTCATATTCAACTTGCCATGAACTCAAACCCTCACACTTCCCTCTTACAGCCTGTCATCCCCCAGTTTGTATGTATAACCATAATTACCCATCCCAGGTGAAGACTCTGGCACTTGCTCTTGTTAAATTTCATATGGATGGTGGTTGCCCAGCTCTCTAGTCTATCCAGATCTCTTTGTAAGGCCTCTCTACCCCAACGGAGCCCACAGCTCCTCCTAGTTTAGTGTCGTCAGCAAACTTACTTAAGGTGCATTCAACTCCTGTGTCCAAATTTTTGATACAAACATTGAAGAGCACCAGCCCTAAAACTGAGCCCTGAGGAACCCCTGGCCACTGGCTGGCAGCCTGATGCAACCCCTTTTACTATATCTCTGAGCCAACAGCTCAGCCAATGTATTGTGGACTTCTCAGCTCTGTGCTGGACATTATTTCCAGGAGTATACTGAGAGATAGTACAGAAAACTTTGCCAAAATCCAAATTCACCACATCTACTGGCTTTCCTTAGTCAACTAGGTGGCTGACCTAGTCCAAAAAGGCAATTAAATTGGTCAAGCAAGACTTTCCCCTCATGAACCCATGCTGGCTGTGACATGACTGTGTAATCTTACAGATGTTTTTCAGTAACTCCCAGAATAACCTCCTCCATAATTTTACCAGACACTGAAGTGAGACTGACAGGTCTGTAATTAACAGGGTCTTCCTTCTTTCCCTTCTTGAAAACTGGAACAATATTTGGCAGTTTCCAGTCAACTGGGACTTCTCCAGGATCCCAAGATCATTGACAAGTAATGAAGAGAGGTCCTGTGATGACACTAGCCAGATCTTTCAGTACTCTGGGATGAATCCCATCAGGGTCCACAGATTTATATACTTCCAGCTGGGGCAGAAAATTTCAAGCAAGTTCAGGGTCAGCTGCGAGGTTATCATCTCCAATGCATTCCCAAAGCTCACACACATCTTTTAGTGTGTGGTTTGTTTGATTCTTCCTAAAGGAACGAGCATCAAGGAATTGCAGCAAGACACTTTAGGGGTCAAAGTAAACTGGGATTTTTCATCTTCCTCGTTTTTATCTACTCCCCTCCTTGGTCTCCTTTTCTCTTTCCCTCTCTCCCCTACTTGTACAGTTTTACCGTTTGGTCAGTTTCCAGCAACTAGAAAACCTGAAATTTGATGTTGAATTGCCAGAGGTTATGAAATATGTTTCATTGATTTCAAATAAAATGTCGGACATAAAATGCAGCATTCATTTTTATAATTGTCACTTCTTAGTGTTGCAATTGAAATTGGTAAGAAATACCAACATTTGACCTTACTGAAATAGAAGAGGGTAAAGAGACATGCCAACATTTTCATGGAAGAAGCATGCTAAAGTTAATTTTGGGAAGAGAAGATATGGTTTTTATAACAATGGAATTTTTAAAAATATATTTTTTAGGGGAAAAAAGATAGTAAGTGCAAGAACTTTGGAAAAGTACAAAGAGATTATTAAAACTGTAAGGCACAATACAGATTTTCACACTTGTGAATTGAATATGCTCAGTCAGAAGTAAAATTACCGTACTTGAAAAATCTCCTATATTACTTGACAGTTGGTTAGATGTTCCCTTGACAACTGCTCTGGTTAATCAAGGGTGTAAATGAAGCCAGTATTTCAGTGTTTTGCAGGAGTCATTTTATATTTTGTCTTTAATATCAATACTTTTTCAGTAAAGGGATTTTTGTGGGGATTTTTTCCTATGTTGAGCAGTTAAGCTGGGCTAGCATTTTTCAGATTGTAGGGAGAAAAATAGAAAGTAGTAATCCTCCAATTTTGGTATTATAAAATGGACTGTGGTGTAATTAGTTTCTAATAATTTTTCAGAAGACCAGAAACCCTGGTCTGCTAGTAGTGTGAGGTCTTTGTTCAGAAACAGTCTTACCATGATTATTTAGCTTCTATAAGAACAAAGGTTCTCTTTGTGATGCCTGGGGTTATTTATACCTGCTGATCTGACATTTTAATTTTGCTATACCTCTCCTTGATCTGTTAGAAATATGGCTGCACCTTCAGCACTGTAGAAAATATAATTGCTATAAACTAAATTTTCTTAAGTATGTTTACATAACTATGAATGCACCATTTTTACATGATTACATTAGGTAGTTATAATACATGAAAGCAGTTAAAAGTATTCCAGAGGTTCCAGTCTCTGGACTTATTCTCATCCATATTGTCAAATATGTAATCAGTTTAAGATACTTTACTGTGTTTCCCTTGATATAAACTGGAAGCTGAAGCAATCATGCTATCAATTAGAGCTAAAGTCAGTCTTTCCAATTATTAGAAGAGACATTAGTAGGAGTTTTGTGTTCATGTTTTCTACTGTGCTCCTTTAGTGCCACCTGGTGACTAGCTTGAAAGGAAAAAAAGTAGGTTTTTATTCCACCTGGAGAAGTACTCTATGATAATTCAAGCTAAAACATTTACTTGAGCAAGATCATACCAGGTAACATTTGATTGAGAAGTTCCCCAATCTTAGCTAGCTTAAGAGGATTTCTTTGACTATCAGTTCCAGACCTAAATTAGGCTAATACTTATTATCCACAATTGTGTTGTAAGTATGAGTGTGTGAGGTAAGCATTGCACTTTCTTAGAAATTCAGTGTTCATGCACATAATTAATCAAGATGCAACTAGTAATGGCATTAATTACTGTATATAACGTCTGTTTTGCACCTGTTGAGGTTCATGAGTCTTTTGTAAAGAAATAGTAAATCCCTTGTAATTCTTGTTCTTAAAACTTTATATAAAATCCACAGCAGCTATGAAAAAAATCATGTTATTCTAAGCCAAGCACAAATAGGAAGGCTAAACACCTTCTTGTTTCAAATTTGTGGAAATAAATATTCAAATACACCAGGCCCATATCTTAGCATCTCCAGGAACAGGTTGGGCTCCACATGGCTACAGAGCTGTTTAGATTATTGTGCATAATATTGCCTATACGTCCTCCACACACACACGTTTCCCATAACTACTCCCCACACACCCAGTTCTCTACTCCTCTGTGAATCTTTTTTATGCCATTATGAGTGTGATGTGCATGAATCACAATTTTTGTGCCTGACAAAATTATCCTGCAATAGGAATCATATTGCATTCTCCCGTGTCACTGTCTCTGGAGGGAAAAATACACTGGCTTTAAATGCAGCCGGAATATGCCACTGAGATGTGAGGCAGATGGACTGAAATGCCTTCAGCATCTAAACGAGTAAAAAAGCACAACTGAACTAAAAATACTTCAAAATTTAAAGATGTCAGTGATTAGCCACTTTCATCTCAGGTGTTCTTAATGTGAGGTCAGTACTTCATAATATAAGGTTAATTAGAAAAATAAAGAAAAAATGTCAAGAGAATAAATCTTCAGTTTCATTTTCTCTTTTCTAATGTGGATAATGGATTTCAATCTTCTATGAGATGCTTGTAATACTACAAGTGCATTTATTCAGTTGCAAGATTAAGACAGATTAACACTGATTATAAGAAAAGTATAACCAGGTCATAGAGCAAGAAGAATGGTATTTTAGTTCAGGTCATATCTGCCGCAGGATATTTCAAGTGCATTCTTTTTTCCATCATTGTTTTAAAAAGCTAATATGATTATATTTTGTATGTGTCCATATTGTAGCACTTTCTGGATTTAAATGCTATAATAAAGACAGAGACAGAATTTACAGTTTAATTGCCTTTTTTTCATGTTTATAATTTTATAAGAAAACTGTCTTTTGGACTGTAATTTTCCATGCTCTGTCTCTTTCTAAAAGCTATTCTAAGCTTATTTAAGTAATCTAGTGGATTCAAACAGTCCTGATTTTGTGGTAATGTAAGCATGAATAATATCCATTTTGTTCACATTCCAAATTACTGTTTCTTCTTTCCATGCCACAAGACAGAGAGAGATTTCAAGTATTAATTCCTAGAAAATCCTTACAGAGAAAGAAGGAAGAAAGCAGTGGCAGCATTCCTAACGTGCGCTCCAGAATGCAGGGCAGTAGGTTGCTGCTTGTAGCCTGTGGTTTTAATCTCACAACTCAGTCACTAATCTATTGGCTGACAAGAAATAAATCAGTTCTGTCCTTTGAAATTTCATTGCTTCATATTAAAAAAAAAAAGATAAACACCTCTATGTCCTTTGTGAAATTAAGATGTAATGATCAAAATCACTGTATAATATCTGCTGTTTATAGATACTGGGAGTTTATATATGGATTTTCTTTTTTTTTTTTGACATATTTCTTTAAAGGTAGAAGGTGTTACCAGGTATGCCTGAGTAGGGATGACTGTGTTATTATCTAAATGAATTTATTTGAGTTTGTCTAAATAAAGATACCTAAGAACATGTCAGTATCACAGAATCTTTAAGGCTTATTTTACTTGCACCTATATTTAATCTTCCACTTTTTTTCCTCTAGCAAAGGATCAAAACAAGAGAAAATATGTGTACAAAGCAGTGAGACTGTGTGAACACCAGACATTTGCAATGAAAGTTTGCAATGCTGAATGGATGGCTAATTGCTTGAAGATGGCCAACCTGACACAGACCACGCTGTTCTTTTATTTTTCATCAGATGAACATTCTTCTCTACTAATTTTGCCACTTCACTTAAACTTTTTTTCTTTGTGGGCTGGACCATTGTAATATGTGATATAAGGCATTATTTAGAAAAAGAAACAGATGCAGATTTCAGAAATCTTCCTGAAAAACAGGGACAAGGCAGGGGCAGAGGCTAGGCTTTGCCATGAGTGTGTTTGGTGTCTACTGCACTATCCACCCAAAGTACAAAGCATCCAGGAAAGACTATGAGTTTGTTTCCCCCAAGAGAGAATCTTAAATGAGCTGATTTTCTATTATCTGAGAAATTTATCTTTAAACACTGTAATTCACCTACATAATTCCCAGCAGCTGAAATATGAGTAGGAAAAATAAATCAATTCAAAGAATATTTTACATATCAAGAATTGGTTGGAAAACACAATAGATGGAAGTATTTTCTCCAAAATTGTCCTTATTTCAAGTATCTAAAAAGGAGATCACATACTATCTGTCAATATACCCATTTTTTATCAAGGAGAAACTTCCATTTTCTCAATTCATAATTCATAATGAAATTGTGAAAATTAGATGATCTTCAAAACAGCAGGCATTGCTTCTGGTTCCCTATATTCAAAATCAAAACATTATGTTAACTTTAGACTTTACAAGAGGGAAGGCAGTTCAAAATACCTTAAAAACATTACTTTTTAAAATCTAAAATAAGATATATAAATGAACATTTTTCAAACTCATTTGAATAGTCTAGGGGTCTAGATTACATTTCAAAAGGTGATAATAGAAGATGCCGTTCAAGTATCTCAGACTTTTAAAAAAAGATTCAAAAAAGCCCAGTACTTACAAAATAGAAGTAATTTAGCACATTTTAACCCCACGCAGCACAGCGAAAAGTCAATGACTTAGTATTGACTGTTTTAGCTGTGAACCAGCAGCGATATAACCCTTGGAAAGGTGGGATTTATTAGTATGGGTGCATCAGCTGCTGATGTAGATGTACTGGCTATGAGGCTGATGTTAGTGGATGCACTGCTTTTGTGCTGCTCACTCAGAAGTCACTGCACTGCAGTGAATATATAAATATTAATTAGGGGTCTAATACTATATCCATTTATGTCAAGACAAGGATACCATCAACTCCAGAGGTGAAAACTGAGACTCTAAATTTCATAATGAACCTACAGACAGGAGGATGAAATAGTAAGACTTTAGACACAGGAGCAGAACCACAAAGCTGAAGGCATAACCTGGAATAAATCACACCATGGCAGCTGCACTCAACCAACCAGGTGGTGATATATAAAAAGGTGGGCATTTGAGAGCATGGTACATCTTGATGTGGTTTCTCCAGGAGTAAATTTGTCCTTGTCAGTGCTGAAATCATTATGATAATTAGTAATGTATGCTTCTAGCATGCAGATCATAATAAGCTTTTAAATATTTTAGCTCTATCATATGTCTGTGGCCTAACATAAAAATCTATCATCTATCTCAACATGAAATAATTTGAGATTCCTGTAATTGTCCTTTACCTTTTTATGCTAAAAAAATGGAATATTTGGCAGTCCATATAACTGTATATATTTTTTTCAGAATCTTTTTAAAGTCTGTTGTGTAACATTTGTGAAATACTGCACAAAAATGTAACATTATTCTTGTTAGAAGCCTTACTCTGGAAAAATAATCGTGTATTTGACTGAGCAGAGTTTCCTGTGCAGAGTACATGTAGTCAGTAAGCCTTAACATGCTTCACATAAAGGGGCCCAGCAGATTCTCTTTTAAAGCACGTGAAAATTGAAACAGAAGCAAATTGGAGTCGGAAAACATTTCTACAGAAATAGAAGAGCTCAGTTTTAAAGAATCTGTCGAATACTATTGCCCTTTTCTGCATTTATTGTGATAATGTTTATGCAAATTTCCTTTCTAAATATAAAGCCAGTGGTTTTGAAAATCATCTTTTTTTGATTAAATTGTTATTGCTGATAATATTATGAACATTTAATCATATCTCATCACAGAAAAACCTGAAGAATTCTCAGTTTTATGGAATGTTCACTAGTATTTACTTCACAAATTCCCTTAACCTTATATTCTTCTTTATATCTGAAGCTCAATACCAGAGTTTACATTAACAACACACTTTCCAAGTAGTGATAACTATATCACAGTGTTATTTTTCTGCTCAGAGGTATGTAGCCTTTCATTTCTTATTCCTTTTCTGTTCCCCCTGTAGGTCAGGAAAAGGAAATTTCAACTCAGGATGTTCAGCATCATTCAACATTGATGCCACTTGTCCAACAATCCTCTATGCTAGGGAGACTGTATGTCAACCACAGTTAGCACTTAATATTTATCAATACCCACTTACGTATTTAAAGATCTCTTTCTTCTTTTTCTGTGTATACATTTAAAACACTAGTCAAGAATAGTAAGAAAGCAAATAGAAGAGGTACATTAGTAGAAGAAACTTACATCTTTTGTCTCCTGGCTCATTCAAGTAGCCATGAAACTGGAATTAATATCCAAAGATTTTCATTCTTTACAGAAGGATAAACATCTCTTTCACCTTACCTTTGCTATTTGAGGTTTGAATACTCTGTAGCCAACAGTATAAACAATGAGATCTTCTGTTTCCTTACAGCTACACATTGCCTGTGAGCAGTCCTGAAGGGTACTGCGTGATTGAAATGGCTGCCGACGGAAACCCTCCTGTTCAGCACAGACTCTCTTTCTCACATCGAGCATCTCAGGTGAGTCTGCAAAACATGAAAAAATGGTTATTTGCTTTGAACATTCCATCAGCATATGCACTTCAGTTATTTTCAAAGGAGAATAGGTATACTCTAACTTCTTCTAAAGGAAAAAATGTAATTCCTTTTCAGATATCATTATATGTACTTTATTTCTCTTTAATAAGTCTTTTCACATCAAGCATCCATAGTATAACCATTAATTTCTTCGTTTATTTGACCCTGAAACTTTTATTCCAGCTGCACAAAGTCCATGAAAATGACATGGATGCTATGAGAGTTTAAAAAAATATATTAGCAATGTCATTTACCTAAGGCCATGGTGTAATTAGAAACGATTCAGATATTGTTAAGCAGTAATTCTGGTTACTTCTTAGTTGCAAGCCACACTGTCTAGTGGAGAACAGTTATGAAACATCAGTTATTTAACCTGGTGTCAGTACTGTTGCTAGGAGTTAACTTCTGAATAGTATTGTAAAAATATCTGTCTCCATTTTGCTACAGGTATCAGAAGATTTATTCTGAATGGAGAATAGGCCAGCTTTCCCAAGTCTTGAGTTTTTCTGTTATTCTTTGTCTCCATGTTATTGTCTCTCTTTGTTATGTATCCTCTCATCACAAGATTATTTCTGCACGATACATTTAAAATGTTTTTAGACTTCAGAATTTGAGCTGTGCTTGACAGCTTGCTTTATAATTTGTTTCACTAGAAGGCAGGCCAGTTGGCTGTAGAGACGCTAATCTTGATGTGCATGTCACAGTATGCACTGCTGGTTTGTAATAGAATTGCTTCCCTTGCATGGTACAAAGTATGAATGTCAAGTCCCCATGACTAACTATTACACTTCACAGTCTGCTCCTAATCTTCCAGAGTCTCTATTTACAAAGTACACAATCAAAGAAAGAAAAAAAAGAAATTTCTTATCTCTAAGAGGACTACTGAATATCTTCTCATTACTGCCCAAGACAAACCATTCAGGCTCCAAGTGAAGAAGGATATTTTCAAATTAGTATTTGAAAAGTTAAGCATGAGTATTGTATAAGTTATTGATATTACTCTATATTAAGCCTTTTATGTTATTAACATGACAGAGGAATTCTTTCTGTGTGCCTCCTTAAAATACAATCTGGTTAAGTCAGTTAAATTCAGAACAGGACCTTTAAAGAAAAAATGTGTATTATGGTATACTAGCATGAGTTTGAACATCTAATACATTGTGATAAAATCCACTGATTCGAGAAACTGAGCAGAGCCAATTGACGTTGTTCTGTTGCACACTGCATCTGCCCCCAAGGTCAGGGCTTGTGTAAAATAAGCCAAATAATAAAAAAGATTTTGTTGTGAGAGGAGTGTTAAAAACACTTTTCTTAATCATAGACACTTTATAATGCAGTCTCATGCTTTACTAAATTATTGAATGAGATTCACAAGCAGAGAGAAAATGTCTGCAAATACTACTTACAAATCTTGTCTCTCACTGCAGTGTTTCAAAGCTTTGTTTGAAAGGGGATAAAATCAAGTGATATGAAATGAATTCAACAAGTGCAGAGCCAGTGTTTTTGAGTTCCTTTGACATGAAAAATCTGATTTAATTTTATCTATTCTCTGAAAGAAGTAGGTGTTTTTCTCTTTCCCTTCAAAATTAAAGACAATAAGTAGAGAAGTATCTAGCAGTATTCAAATTCATTGTATCACCAAATTTCACTTGAAATTGTCAGCAACATAGCTCCAGGACTGACAAGAGCAGCACAGGAAACAGCAAAGCAAAAATCACATGGATATGTGAATTCCAGGTAAATCAATGTGATGTTTTCCTACTGTTCCTACTCTTTACAGTTGATGTCTGAATATGGCAGTGAAGGGCCCCTTCACTATAAATTATCCCCTCACATGTTTTACACATGCTGTGATATATTTCTTATTCTATTGGTTTATTCCTGCTTGACTTGAATGGGCTAGGTTTCACCCTCTTTCTGGACTGATGGTGTTGCACAAACAACTGCATCACAGTGTGATACATGTATGAATTTTTTTTTCCCAATTCAACTTAGGAATGATGAAGCTCCATGTCAGAATTCCAGAAAGTCATGCATCAGCTTGAGGAGTGGAATTCAGAGTGTTACATGAGTCACAGATCCTTTATATGTGATGGTCAAAGGCTTGAATCCTAGGTCAGGCAACAGAAGAATTACTGTAGTAAGCACTGATATGATCTGGTCAGTGTGAAAAAGTTGTGGTTGTTTCTTTGGCACCTTCATATGGATGTTCTAGACACTTGAAAATTTGAACTTTTCCTTTTTTTCCCCTGGACTTCGGTATAGCAGTCTATTTTCTGTCATTCATCAAAAAAACTAAAATCTTTTTTCTGTATTCCCCTTATCTTAGGGTCCTGTATGTTCCAGGTCCTAAAAGAAATGTCTTTAAGTCCACAGCTTCTCCTGTGTTCCTGCAGCAAACTTCAGCCATGAATTTACAACTCACCGTACAGGATGAGGAAAGCGCTACAAAAAGCTTACCATGTTCATTGTGGTTAAGGCTGGGAATTCTAATTTGTGTTTCATGGGATGCATGTTGTCTTACATATCTGAAAATATGAAAACACATTAAGCCACTCTCTTTGTAATGATTAATTAAAAAAAAAAAAAAGATAATCACATTTTAAAAAATAATCCCTTCAGGAAGTATCATAATTTTTTGCTGTCTTCAAGCAATGGCTATTTCCTTTATCAGTAATTATTATTCATTCACTGTTTCCAGTAACATCACAAATCACATCCTTTGATTATTATTTTTTTGTTTCTGCAGATCACCTTTGGATCAATCTTCCTTGGAAATGTTCCTGTTCACGAAGAGGTTCATCAATGTGCTGGGCAGATACATGGCTATAAAGGGTGCATTAGAGATTTTCAAGTTAACCACAAAGAGTTGTTCATCATAGATGAGGCTCTTGAAGGAAGAAATGTTGAGAACTGCAATGTTCCAATATGTGATTATCATCCATGTCACAATGGTGGGACCTGCACTAGGTAAGAGTTACTTCCTTACCCTTTTTATCATCCATTACACCTTGAGGTTCATAGGTTCAAACTTAATGAAAAAATTACTATCATTTTCTCTCTAATGAAATAATAACCAATCTTTTGTCTTGATGATATAAATTTAAAAATATGACATTTTTATGTCAACCAGTGAGAGTTTATCCTTTATTTGCCTGCATGAAAAGTGATATAAAATGTAATTACATTGTACACACAACATATATAAGGTGTTGATGCCAGAATGCCTTTGTAGCCAACTAGATCAGTTTGCCTACAAGACTAAATCTGACCCTTTGTATAGACAGTTTGGACAGAAGGCACACAAGATCTCATTCTTCTACCTAACTCCATATCTTAGTAGGTTTTGTACCCACATACAACTTCATGGTGTGCTCCTGGGTACAAAATATTCATCATCACACTGTGAAAACACTAACAAGTGACTTACTTGTTCACCTTCAGCATGTGTGAAAAAGTTTTGTCAAAGAACCTTTGAAAGTTCAGGTACATCATGCTGAAAGAGGAAATGAAGTCTGAAAGAGACATCAGTTAAAAGAACAGAGGATGATGGTTCAGTTGAACGATGGTTCAGTAGGAGCACAGTAACTTCTTAAGCCATAGCAACTTGATCATTATCTAAGGAACTCAGCATTTAGAAACACATTTCCGTTTAAAATGGATAGAATTTGTGAAGCAGCTGCCAAGTTTTTAAAAAATCACAGTTCAGCTTCAAGGCAAATGCTGAACAGAATACAGTCTAAAGTTCTTTTGATGCTCTGGACCACTGTGTGTTTTTTAGATTGAGGAGACCTTGAACAACGTTTTGAAGGGCTGCTCTGCCTCTCTTGATGGATGTGAGCACACAAAGAACACCAAACAGATCTTTGATCCCTAAGTCTTGTTTGACTAGGGCACAAATGAAAGCAAGGGAGCTTTATGAAAACATACACAATTTGCCTACCGGTCTGGTGAAACTGAGTGTGTACTTGGGAGTAATGAGTCTGGTTTTCCTCTGTTGGTCTTTACTGTATATCTGTCATTCTACTGCTTGGCTTGTCAACTACCGTTATGGAATACTGTTTCTTTTGAATTTGTGTTCTGAATAATTCATGATAATTGGAACTGTTTCCTGCATTTCTGCTTTCCAACTGCTTGCCTGGGCCCTTTTCAGAAATGCTTTTGTATTGAAATGGGTCACTTCTCTTCTGTCCAGAGGCGTCATGGAAGACTGGGCATGGGCAAATAGGGATAAGTGGCTGTGCAGCAGCATGATTTTCATGATTTTCTACAACAGCCAACTGGTTTTCAGGGATCACCTCCTCCAAGCCCAAGAATGATTCATTCTAATGAGCAGGAAATCAAGTGTCAGGAGCCTGAATAGATTAATAAGATGCTCCTGACAAAACTCAAACATGAAAAAGAAGTATACAAGAGATAGAAGCATGATCAGGTGATCTGGGAGGAATACAGAGAAAATATCCAGCTATACAGATATGAGGAAAGCCAAAGCCCATCTGGAAATTAATCTGGCAGGGGACATGCAGGGCGAAACCAAGTGCTTTTACAAGGATATCAGAAGCAAAAGGAAGACTTGGGAAAATGTAGCCTTGCTGCAGAATGGGGAAGAAGTCCTGATGACAAAGGATTCAGAAAAGATTCAAATACTCAGTGCTTTCTTTACCTTGGTCTTTATTGATAACTGGCCTTCAGGAATCCTGTTCCTCTGCTGTAGGAGAAAGTCTGAAGAAAGGAAGACTTACACTTGGTGGACAAGGATCAGATTAGTGAACTTTTAAATCAACTGAACATGTATCCATGGGACCTGATGGGATTCACACAAGTATTGAGAGAGCTATCTGATGTCACAGCAAGATTTTTGTTTCAATTACACTGCTTAGTGGCAAAAAAAAGTTATATTTTTCATTGCATGTTATTCTTTAGGTGCTTGGCAAATAATTACTGGGTTTGTTTCTGAAAGACTAGGAAATATTGCATAGGAAATATCTCTGCCATGTTTTTTAATGAAGACTTGAGCTTAACAACACATATTGCTGCACATAGACAGGTTTCATAAGAAACATTTTTTACAGTTGTTCCTGAAAGAAAATTGCTTGCCTTTTCTCATCCTCTGAGTATAAAGCCACTGCTCTAGTGTTCATCCTATTAATTACAATGATTATGCAAAAGAAATTTATTTGAAAGGAAAAAACATTTTATTTGTATTTTTGATAGAAAGAGACAGGGATTAGTATGTACCTAGTTCCCAGATACAAAATTTCAGGACGCAGCTGACGCTGTGTTCTTGTCACTGGTGCTCTCCAGGGGTATATCAGCGCAGGGCTCGGCACCCAGTGGCGCATCAGGACAGAGCCAGCCCTTGGGCATTGGGTACCTCCCTGGGTATAGCAAGAGGCAAAGGCTGGACTGAGACATCAGCCCACCGGTGGGGGATCAGGATCAAGCCCAGAAAGGGGAATTAGGGCCAGACACAGCCCTGAGACAGCCAGGCAGGGCAATAGTGATGGGAAAACAGAGCTTCAGCCTGTGTAATGGTGATTTGGGAAGATGCCGTAACTCTGAATGTCCCCTGCTTCCTCCTTCTTCCCCCCAGCCTGATATACCGAGCATGATGCTGTATTTTCTGGGATATTGCTTGGGTCAGTTGGAGTCAGCTGTCCTGGCTGCGTCCCCTTCCAACTCCTTGTGCAGTCCCAGCCTCTGTGCTGGTGTGGTGGGGTGAGGCGCAGAAAGGCCTTGACTGTGTTACCAACCCTGTGTTCAGCACAAACGTAAAACACAGCCCCACACAGCTGCTATGTACAAAATTAACTCCACCCCAGCCAAAGTCAGTACAATAGAACAAAGACCATTTGCTTTCAAGAGTATTTAAACATATGCTGCATCAGATGAATGATTCAGTAGAAATCTAAATTTTTAATTCTTTACATAGCCATTATGTATTAGATTAAAAAACAAAGTAGTCTCCTATGTAAATGCTTTACTCTTTTGAAAAGCATTTTTTCAAGTTCCCTAGCTCTTTTACTGCACTTTAAATTTATGCTAATGCAGAATTCCAGAGACTGGTAAGTTTCAGGGGAGGAAAAATGACATCTATTCAGTAAATTTAGGGGTTTGATGTCATACACTTCCACAGAATTCAAAGCTCATTGGATTTGGATGTGTTTGAAATGGGCATGGAAAGATTAACCTAGGAAGCTCTTAATATTCTGTGTGGCCCCCTGATCATATGAGCCAGATGTTGCAAACTAAGCTTAGTGTTAATTAAGAAGACACATCTGTGTTTGGGAAATAAACTCACAACATTACCTCACCAACGACTTGACAATTATGTCAGCCACTACACTAGTAGTAATTGATTAATACATTTGTTTTAAATTGTATAAAGACTCAAAAAATGTAAACATACACAAGCTTAGCTTTTATAGTGTAGAGTACAATCTCAAAGTTAATTGCTCCCACAAACAATCATGCTTCTAGTGTCTCAAACTATTCTCACAGTGATTATTCTTACTGTTGTTATTCCCCATGTATTGATGCAGCAGATGGGTCCATTAACGTTAATCAATTAACCAAGACTGAAAAATCAAATTCAATTAGCAATAAATTTCAATAGAGAGACACTTATTTTCAGATTTCAACTGCCATGAATGCTGTAATCACCAAAAATATACAAGGAATATAATTTTCCAATTTTCATCCCCTGACAATGTAAGAGATACTTTCCCAGATATGTAGGTCTCATTTGGAGGGTACCTTTTCAGCTATAAATAGGAAAATACATATTTTAAAACATGTTTCAGAAACTGTCTGTTTTCTGCATGCTGTGAAATAATGCAATTCCTTTTAAGCCTTTAAGAACAAATCACCAAATGAAAAATTCCTTCCAAACTCTTTCTTAAAGTTCTTCTGATAACAATTTGAATGTCTTTAAAAAAAAGTATAGAGAGAATGAGTTCTAGGTTAGCTTTCTTGTAAGTAAAAGGTAATTTTATGGTTGAATTTGGTTAATCAATGGAATATCATATGATGTAGATACTGAGTAGATCAGATGAAGTGACTTAACAAATTTTGTGGTATCTTTTTAGTATATATCATGAATATTAATTAAAATTAACAGTAGAATGAGTAATTATGAATAAGAATTTATAGGAGAAAAAAAAGAGCTTAAGATGCAGACCTTGGAGACACTAAAATGTTCTTTTCAACATTTTTTACGTCTCATTTTTCACATCTCATTTTTCATTTCAAAGGATAGTCCTGGTAATCCTTTTCCAGCCACATGCCAAAAGTTCTTCTTGTGCTTCCTTGTGCCAGTGAGCCAAAACTTCATATAATGGCAGCTTTCAGCTGAAAGGTGTTAATCTAAGGATAGGCTTGTATGCCTTTATTAATTATTTTGTCACATTTCTAGCACACAGCTGCAGCCTGCTTCCAACTTGCAAAATCTAGTTTGTGTGTTTCTTGACCTAATGATAGAATTGTTACCTAGAATGAGAAAACATCCATTTTCAAACCAAAGAAAATGGAAGCATCTCCCAAAACTATTAACATTAGTGCAGGCCAAATTTTTAGAACTGCTCATGGATTTTCTATCACTGCTTTAAATACAGGTATTTCTGGATAAGAAAAGTACCAGCTAGTCAGAAATAACTGAATTTATTATATATCAGGAAACTTTTTTAGATCTGTTTTGTAGACTAAGAGACTCAGGTCAACATATTATCCAGAACATCAGTTTGTTGGGTTTTTTACAAATGTAAATCCTAGTTAGCATCACTAAGATACATATTAAGTTCAGAACTAATGTTTTATGTTCCACTGTGTTCGAATTTTACCAAAAGGTAAACCAGACAAAGGGGTTAAAGTTCATTTTAGTTGATTTTCAAATGAAGAAGGTTTCCAGATGGGAGTTGTGTATTCTCACATCTTTTCAGAATTTACAACATATGCAGTTTAGCAGTACTGATTTGTATTAAGATAATCTGCTTCCTTTTAAAGGGATGCTTTTTAGGCAGATCTGTCAATACTAAATATGCTCACGTTTGATAACACCAGAACTGATGTTGTTGTCATTGTTGTTGTTATTATTATTCATGCTTACACACACCATTATTTAGAAAGACTAGTTTAGGGACTTGGTTTTTTTGGGTCCTGTTCTTTTAATGAGATTAGATAGTATAGCAGGAGTTTGATACTTCTGAAAGAAATTCACATTTGGAAATCTATTGTTTTTTCTAAAGCTTACTTCAAATTTGGTTTTGGTGAAGAAAATAATTAATTTAAATGTATTTCCAAACTGTTTTCTTTTTCTGGAATAGAGATTGTTCATCCTTTCATGTTCCGGGTGATAGTTAGAAAAGATAATGCCATTCTAATTAAGAAAAAAAAGTCATATTTGAGGAGTATGAAAGATAATTTGATAATGACCGAAAATCCTGTTGGATGTGTGTTTGTTACATCATATTCTCACAGGACAGTCAAGTCAACAAAAGAGAAAATTTCATTTCCAATTTTCCTAACACTAAGTATTAACAGATAGAGAATTCATCCACCCAGGCTGATCTTGATGATATAAAGAATTACGTTTGTCCTAAGTCCCATATAAAAACTCTACACAATTTTTTTCTGAAGTAAATCTGCACTTCTCCTACATTAGTTTTTCTCAAATCAGAACAGAAACCTGAAATTTAACCTCAGCTTCTAGTCCTTGAAATTGAAACAGTAAATTGTTCTAATCTACAGTTTTGTTAGGATATCTGTTACAAGACTGAATTAATTGAATGAGGCATGGATCACTCTTTGAGTCAGAAACAGATTCTCATTTTATCAGACTGTATTTCTTAGGCATTGTATTTTTCAGGTTGTAGTAGTATGAAGGAGAGATTTGGCAAAGAAATCAAAGCTGTGTTCCATTAAGCTGGCAGCATTAAGTAATGATGCTTTATATTTCAAACAAAACATCTGTAAGACCTCGGGAATTTCTATGATGATCATGTATGGGGAAATAGCAAAGTACAAACTCATAAATATTACTGGATATACTAGTATTTAACTGTTGCTCTTTTAAAATAAACATTTAAAATATGCAGCTTCTTTATTAATGCCTAAAATGAGGCACGCTCTTCAGAATTTGTTTGCTTCAGAACATAATTTTTTCACAGAAGTATTGTTGTAACAACAAATTCTGGCAATTGAAAAGTAATCCAACCAAGAAAGTTAGAAAAAGTGATGCTCAAACCATAAACCATTCTACTTCTAATTTAGGCAGTATAGTGATGGTTCTATTAAAAATGTTTGTGGGAAAATCAATTTTTTATGTTCTCAGATCCACAGATTTAGTATTTGATTAGTGTGAAAAGTGACACACTGAAAACAGTGCATGTAAGAAAATCAAGAATCCAAATATAAACAGGACTTCAAATTCTTGACTCTTTAGATAATGTGCTAGATATACACAAAATTTGTTGCACATCGTGTTATATGTCGTCTCTATTCAATTTTACTTAAATCAGGGAAGATACCACTGGTAAAATTTTAATGTGGTTATTAAAATACCAGTAAATTCCCATATTACACTGGTCATGTTAGAATGTTTTGACTGAATGCCTAGAAATACTATGTAACATTACTTTTGAGAATTACAGTACAACCAAATCAGTATTTCTGATAGCTTTGATTTCAGATGTATATTGTTTGAAGTTTTCAAATACAAGATATCAGCAAAATTAATTCAATGCTGTCTTTTTCCAAGGCAAGTGAGATGTTTAAGCATAAATAGAAATACTCAAAACACTATTCATACATATTTCTCCAACTGGAGAAGTAGTCTTCAGATTCTTAGCAAGAATCTCACTGCACTATGAAACCTGACAAATAGTATAGCTGATCCTGGTTGCTATGTCATGTAGAATATGTATGAAAAATGACATACTTTTTATATTAATGGTTTTCCAAAATTTCACACAGAAAATCCTTTCAGTTAAATGTCTTTTTCTGAGAATCCAAGCTCAGAGAGTGGTGTTGAATGGAGTTACATCCAGTCATCAGCCAGTCACCAGTGGATTTTCCCAGGTCTCAGTGCTGGGGACAGTCCTGTTTAATGTCTATATATATGACCTGGGCAAGGGGATTGAGTGCACCCTCAGTCAGTTTATGGACAACACCAAGCTGGGCTGGAGTGTTGATCTCCTGGAGGGTAGGAGGGCTCTGCAGAGGGATCTGGACAGGCTGGATCAATGTGCCAATGAGGCCAATTGTATGCGGTTCAATAAGGCCAAGTGCTGGGTCCTGCACTTGGGTCACAACAACCCCAGACAGAGCTACAGGCTGGGACAGAGTGTCTGGAAAGCTGCCCAGTCAACAGCCACCTGAACATGAGCCAGTAGTGTGGCCAAGGTGGTCAAGAAGGCCAATGGCATCAGCAATAGTGTGGCCAGCAGGACCAGGGCAATGAGTGTCCCTCTGCACTCAGCACTGGTGAGCCCACACCTCGGATCCTCTGTTCAGTTCTGGCCCCTTCACTACAAGAAAGACTTCAAGGTGCTGGAGCGTGTCCAGAAAAGGGCAGTGGAGTTGGAGTTGTTCAACCTAGAGGAAATTAGACTCTGTGGGGACCTTATCACTCTCTACAGCCACCTGTAAGGAGGTTGTAAAAAAATGTTTCCCTCTTCACCCAGGTAACAGAACCGGAGGAAATAGCCTCAAGTTGCAGCAGGGGAGATTTAGATTGGATATTAGGGGAAAAAAATCACCAAAAAGTCATAAAACATTGGAACACTGTGCCTAGGGAAGTGGTTAAATCACCAGATAATCTGCACTATCTGTAATATATGCTAGAGCATTTCTTCCTTTGCTGCTGACCTAACATACACACCTACTGACTAGTTATAGATTTCTACATTTCAAGCAATTAAAATAGCATAACGGAGAACCACTAGTGTGATTGATGGAGATTGAATGGGTTAGAACTTAATTGTTCTGAATCCCTCTTTTGGGAGTTTATCATTGAAAGGAACAATGAAACTTATCAGAGAACACATAACAGAACAGGTTTTGATTATGCTTTAGAGAAACCTTCTTCACCTTTGGTATCTTGTTTACTTCAAGGAACATGCTTAATATTCAAACAGAGTTTGAGAAGTCTGAATATGAGGTATCATCTTGATATAGAAGGTTATTGTGTCACCAGATTTGGTTTTCTTACTTTATTTCTTTCTCAGAAAGCATTTATTTAAATTTGCCTCTTAGAAAGATAGGAAATGGGATTTGGTTTTCTAGGAAGTCAGAATGTTACTTTGGATTTAATAAAACCAGCCAACTTTGTGATCATGAGTACACAAATACAAATAGCAGTACCCTGATAGTCATGGGAATTTCTTGCTGTGTCTGCATGCATATACTAAATTCAGATTAGGTGTCTTTTAAGTAGCCAAATCTAGTTTAAAAACAGCTTTTAGGGAGCAGAAAGACAGAAATAGATGAGAAAATCTACCTGTACCCAAAATAACCATAAGTGCCCAGCCAACAATTCAAAGGCAGAAGTAACCTCACTAGTACCTCACTTTTTTCTCACTGCCCACTGTAATGGGCCAAAACTCGAGATGCTTGTGCAGTCTTCCTCACTACTGGCTCCAGTTATTTCAGATTATATATCAGTCTTGCGTGTTGTAAAAAAAGGGACTTTTTTTTTTTTTTAACTAGGGAAGACTTATTGAAGTTGTATATTACTCTGAAGTGAAGGGGAGCATAGAAGATCAATAAGTTATTTTATTCTTATAGCATCTAGAGATTTAAGAATTACCTGGTGTCCTGCTAGAAAATTAGTACACCTCTCTTCAGAAAAGACTATCTTGGACAAAAAAATATGTATGATACAATTGCTTTTGAAGACTAGTTCTCTAAAATCTTTTTCTTTCGAAATATGAAGGTAAAAGCATTTAGAACCACAAAAATCCATTTGTTCTGTACCAGGACCTCCCTCAGGTTGCTGGAGACACCTAGTATTGCTGTAGACTAGTTGTGAAACAATACAAATCATTTCACAGCTGTACCTTGAAAGCTGATATCATTATCATGATGATAGTATTATATAGAGAGAGATACATGTATGATATATTAGATAAATACATATCAATCATATAGATATATGATGTCATAGTCATGTGAGGTTTTGGACATCCTACTCATGTCTGTACTTGGACCACTTCAATATATGTTGACATGTAAAGTACTTTAATGGATACTTTACTGTGTACATAAAAGAATACATACAAGTTTTCACACTTACGTTTGAATAGGTTGTAATAGAAATTATATCAAGTTCTGAAAAGTTCCAGTGGGAGTGAATACCTCAGGGATCCCCCAAGGTGCAAATCCCAGACAGAAACCAATTACTCAGCATCAAAAGTTTTGTTTTAAGTAGTACTGAAACTGCCAGTTATAAGGGCTCCTCTGCTCACCGTTGTTATTTTCATTAGAGATCTCTCTCTACATTCCCCAGCAAATTTTCTCAAGATTACGGAGGGTTGTGTAACCCTTCAGTTCCAGAAGCTCTGGCAATGACATCTCTTTTATGTTTCCAAACAGCCTTAGAAGCTACTAATAGAATGTAAACTTTCATGATTTAGTCACCATGTCATGATCTTTGCTGCAATCATGAGGATATAGAGAAGTGTGAGATAAATATCTGTGTGAAAACACAGATACAAACAAATGAGTATGTATATGCACTCAGACCGTTTAATTATATGCTGGTTATAGTCGTACTTAATGTATTGTTAGTTTATTTGCAAATGTATTATCTTCATTATGCTGTTGAGTTTTACAGTGAGGGTGCTAAGGCCAATTTTTAAATTTTATATCTCACCCCAGTTGTAAAGATGAGGACACTGAGAAAATAGGTAAAATTAAAAAAAAAAACCACATGAACAGGAGTACATTGAGAGTGAATGCTATTCATAAACTAAAATGAATAACATTTGTTCAAGATACGTGAGTGCAGTCCTGTGAAAAAAACTTTTTTTTCATATTTCTCAATGACAATCTTAGCAATTGGAATCTAGAATCATCAAGGTTGGAAAAGAACTCCAAGATCATTGAGTCCAACCTTTGACCAATCTCCACCTTGTCAACCAGACCATAGAACTAACTGCCAGGTCCAGTCATTTCTTGAACACTGAGGAATGGTGACATTGTCACTTCCCTGGGCAGCCTGTTCCGGTGCTTAACCACACTTTCAGTGAATAAATTCTTCCGGATGTCCAACTTGAACCTCCTCTGACACAGTTAAGGCCATTTCCTCTTGTCCTGTTGCAGTTACCTGCAAGATAAAGCCAACCCTCACCTCACTACAATCTCCTTTCCAGCAGTTGTAGAGAGTGATAAGGTCTCCCCTGAGCCTTCTTTTCTCCAGAGCAGCTCCCTCAGCTGCTCTTCCTATGATCTTCTCTCTAGACCCTTCACCAGCTCCATTGCCCTTCTTTGCTCCAGCCCCTCAATGTCTTTCTTGTGGTGAGGGGCCCAGAGCTGGACACAGCACTCAAGGTGTGGCCTCACCACTGCTGAGTACAGGGGGGCAATCACCACACTGGTGCTGCTGGCCACACTCTTCGTGATACAGACCAAGGTGCCATTGGCCTCCTTGGCCACCTGGGCACACCGCTGGCGCCTATTCAGAGATTTAATTTTTTTTTTTTTTGTCTTCTGGATTATTCATATCAGGAGGTCTGGAAAAGACAAAAGGAAAATACAAGAAATATGCCAGAAAATGGTATTTCATCAATAACAGAGATGTTCAGCCTAAACAATTTCTTAGCAACAACGGGGCTAGAGTTATAAATGGTTAACATTTTGAACACAAATCTTCAAGTAAAACATGAAGACTACTGTCTGTAGCCTGAAGAATATCCAGGAATTATTTTTTTTGCAGTAGGATATAATATATTAGCATAGCATCATTATATTTCAATTGTCAGATTTGCCCAATTATTTATCCACTTCTCCATTCTGTAAACCATTTTCAGAAATAGTGCAGTATGTTTCTGGGCTGGAAACTGAGCATTGTAGTTCATTAACCCAGATTTAAGCTCTTTCCTGGATACCTTCAGGGATTAATTATGGACTTCATACCTCACCAAAATATTCAGAGATTGATTTAAATCTCAAAATTCAAGCTAAGGTCATTTTCATCATGTTATCATTTTATGCAAGCCAGATTTTTTTCTTTGCATTCATTAGTATGCATGATACTGTTACATAGATAAGAGTCTCTACCTGGAAAAAAATACTAACGTAATGCAGAGAATAAACTGTTTAGAAAAATCTAGGGTAAATTGGACTGAAAATCTTTGGAACTGAAGAACCATTAACAAAAAATTGTGCATTGTAAAGGTGGCTACCTTTATAAAACTTTTTTTAGCTTTTCACCAAGTCAACTTCATGGAGTAATTGAGGTGAAAATACGTCAGATAGTTGGAATCTCCCCTTCTGCTCCTCCAGACACAGTCCATAAGATGGTTTTACTCCAAATTTCATAATACACTTAGAGCTGATAATTTTATGAATTCATTTTTCCTCTCAGATCATTCCTGATAGAACCCTATTTCTCCTTTTATCCAAAAGATTGTATTAAAAAAACCCCAACCCTTCCTGGTGACTAATACCAGGAAACTAGGCAGAAGGTCTAAATGCCACCCCCACCACGCCTTAGCTTGGAGAATACACAGAAAATGAGTTACAAATAATTTCCTTTTTCTATGGCTTTCTCCTGGTTTCTGATTCAGTCAGTAGATTTCTTACACTCTCATCTTCCCCAGGGTGAAATTTACCTACTTAAGATTCTCTTAAACTGTAGAAGCAGAGTTGAAGTGGGACACAGGCGTTGCACTGCCCCTCAGTGAACAGCTCCTTGCTTTGTCACTGTTCCACGGATGATAGAGCCAGAATGCAATGTATAAACATGCATCTGATTTCACAATAAGTTAAATGCAGCCACTCATATTTTAAAACTAGTGCAGTGTTTTAGTGTGCTTACTATTTTCCTGCTTTAAAAAACAATGAGGTAGACAAACTGCATTTGTTCACAGATACCCATTTAATCATTAGACATTAAAATTCTTTGCGTTGACAAACATGTTTTTAACATTGAAATGTACCTTTACTACGTATGATTAAACTACAATGAAAAAAGACAAAGCAGTCAGGTGTTTATTTTTTTTGCTTTACAAGTGTTGAGACTCAGCATCCAGATTTATAAGGTGGTAGTTACGCCAGTTCAAGATTCAAGGTTAAATTCTAAAGTTAGTTTTCAGCTTCAGCAAATGCTGTGTGTGTCCTGCTGTGTTTCACTTAATAGCAAGGATGAGTGGATTCCATCTATAGGAGAGCAAGTTTTGCATATGAGCTACTGCAAGACAAGAGTCAATACTGAGATGGAGCAGGATTCAATATCTGGACACCTTTTATTTATGGACAGTTTCTTGTTTGTTTTCACAGAGGTTTTTAAAGCTGGGCTGATGATTTAAGACCAGATGTGGGGTTATAATACTTAGTTGTTAAATGAGAGGATGTTTGTCCTGTACTTTGATGGTAAAATGCTGTGATTTAATATGAACAAGATAGTATTTGTAGTTAGGAACTAATCTTGCTAGGTGCAGAATATGTAAAAAATGGTAATTGAAATGAACATATCTTTTTTTTTTTTGTCTCCTTACTAAGGTAGTTAAAACCTCAGATTTGATCAATTTTTAATGGGCAAATATTTGAGTAGCAGCAAAACCAGTTGGGCATTATTATATCTTAATAATATACCTATAGGGGAAAATATATTTATAAGCTGTATTCATAGATAAATTAGTATATGTGAATATATATTGATTTTGTTTATCAATATGTTTTTACCCATATTTTTGGGTGGGCTTTTTTTAGTATGAATTGGGCAGTTCCTAATTCCTGGATGTTTGAATTTGCAAGTATTTTCAGTAAGTTTGCCTTGATAATATATATTTTTAGTATTTTGGGCAATATACATGTATTTCTTATATCCTTGACTCTGGTTGCATATGTATTCTATCATCTTACATTACGAAGCCAGGCATGTGTGCAATTAGCTTTCCGTAGACAAGTACACTGCAACCTTAGCCACAAACCCAAAAAATCAGAGCATCCCAAGGCCACCCAGGACAGATTGCCCCAATTTGCAAAAACAAAATTGAATGCAAAATGAGAAACATTGTTTTTATGTCAAATCTCATCTTTGTGCTCTGGAGACATTTGATTATACAATTATACACTGTTCAAGAGCCTGTATATGCAAAATAAGCCTTTTCTTTAAAAAATAAATAAATAAATAAACCAAACCAAACCAACAAACAAACAAAATCTTAAGTAAATGGGTGCTTCAGAAACTGCTTTTCTTTGCCAGGAAAACGCTGCAATACTCGGCTGTAAAAAATCCTTATTATCCATATTTTGTTCTGCTGCCTCTTGAGTAAAACACTGTTCTGTGTCTCTGGGCTGGTTTGCGGCTTTCACCAGGTTGTGAGAGGAGAGCTGTGGGCTGCTGCCACCTACAGCTGGAGCGCCACTGGCTCCCCGCCGGAGAAATGGACACGGCACTACAGCCCCTCTGGACAAAATGCAGTAACTCGTAGAAGTGAGCTAAAGCAGGACTCTGCAGAGCTGGTAGTAATTGAGTTTTGCCAGCTTTTTATGACATTTAAATAAAACTAGGGGTACAGAGAAAGTAAATCCCCCAGTAGCATATTCAAGAGATTTGCTTCTCATAAAAGTATCTTCCTACCGGCAGTAGCTTGCAGAAATAAATTTCATAGAGAGGAGAAAAAAACTCAGCTTCTGACAATCCTTATGTCAGCTAACATTTGAAACGCTCTGAGATTTACCAGAAAAAAAAAAAAAAAAAAAAGAGAGAAAGATTGTATTCCGTTGGGATGTATTTATTCACTGTGGTTTTGTGTATTGCAAATATTTTAAGATGCTTAGAATGTTGTCCCCTATAACTTCACTCCCTCCTCCCCATTGCATTTTTATCTCTCCACTTGTTAAAAAGAAAAACAAAAACCTCACGCTCTAGATTAAGACCTCAGGAGAGCAGGAATAATAATGCCCAACAGTGGTGTGCCATTTTCTGCGACTGCTCCCACCTTTTCTGTTCTGTGCTTTATTGCAGTATCTTTTTCAATAAGGAATATACAGAGTTTCTTGCTTCTAAATATTGTTCTGTTCTGCTTAACCTAGTAAATACTGACATGACAAACTCTCTGTGCATGGGAAGGATGGGAAATTGTTGTTGTTTGTTTCCATTCAAGCGTATCTTCTTTTTTCATTACTACTGTGGTATCTGAGGATTTTTTCCCTATGTCTCCAGATTTCATTTCACTTTCTATGCAACAATGAAGAAGAGTGCTCTGTGTGGACTGATCAGGCTACTTCACTCCCATAAAGGATTTCTTATGTAAATATTCCCAGTGAGATTTAGCAAATTACATCTTTTAGGAGAAATGCTGTGTTCATGAAGGTATCTTTGCATAGTGAAGTGTGTAAGCACATAGGCAAGAGACTGCATGGCTCTGCTACTTCTTTGTTTACAGTGCAGAAAACAGATTTTTTTATCTTGCATTTATAATATAGAAATTAAGCTTGAGGCTTGGGTTTTTTTCATTTTTGAAAGCAGAATGAGCATAAGAAAAAAATGCAGTAACACATTTTGGTATTAAAGAAATAAAATCAACATATTCCAGTCATCCTTCATCCTGCCTTTTGTTTGAGCTAACTTATGTTTGTAACCAGAATTTCTTCAGAAAACTTACCTTTCTTTAGACGGGAATTATGCACTGATACCTGAGTCACCAAGGCTGAATTACACAGTCTTTCAGGGATCATCTCCAATTATCTTTCTTGACAGCAGTTGTTAAAGGTGTATTCCTCTCTGTCTGAATACTCTAATCATCAATAATTAGTAATTGTACAATGCAATGTTGACACTTAAAGGAGTTTCATCCTCTGATGCAGAATTCAGATGTGGAACACTACCAGTGGAAAAAGAAGGAAAATGGAACTTGGTTCTGTTTTTACATCTGCGATGACACATTTTAGAGTGCTGAGATTTCCTTGCCTTATGCGGAGTTACACTGATTTATACCAGTGAAGTGAAAATCTAATCAAGCCCACAGCTGGATACATTCAACAACTTTTGTTCACCCAGAATAACTTTGGATTGTATTGATCTGCATTATAGAACTGAACAGAAAACAACAGGAGGGAAATCTGAGAAACAGTGTCTCGTTTAGAACCTAATAAAAGTTCTTAAGGTGCTTGTTTCATTGCCATACTCAGCTTGATCATCCTTAGAAACGAATGAAGAACATGCAGTCAGAAGCATGCATAAAAATGTCTTGAACTTTTTTAGTGACTTCTGTGGATAGAAGGTAAAGACCTGGGGTAGAGGGAGATACCACCAAAACCACGGCAGTCCTTTTGATTAAAAAACTTTTCTTTAATTATTCCTTTCAGAGAAGTATAACCAGCTATAAGGTGAGAGACAGGGTGGTATAACAAGAAAAGGAAAACAGAGAAATAAAGCACTATTTGACTTCTAGATGAATGGATCTGTAGGACAGAAATTGCTCTGGTGTCACAGGCTTGCTGCTGCCAGCATGTGTGTCATTCCAGTGGATGTCAGCATAAAGTGAAACCAGGGAAAAGAGAAATCCACTTGCCTACCACTTCTGGAACAAAGGAAAGGGCAAAACATGTTCTACCTCTAGTGAGAGCAGTCACAGATAAATGTTTGTGTTGCTGAGAAGCCTGAGAATTCATCCTTTGAAAAAAAAATCTTTTCATTATGAGATGACTTTGCAACCCTTATCATAGAGTGGTAAGGGATCCACGCAGGCCTGATGAATAACAGCAGAAATGGTCTGTAAGATGTAAACTAATATAAAGCCAATTCTGTCACATTTGTCTTTCAGTATTTTAGGCATTAATATGTATTTAATGTTGCTGAAATATAATGTTTTGATGTGCTCCTTAGAGCCCACTCTTAGCTGCTCATGATTAAGCAGTCCAGCGTTTTTGTGCTCCAGCTTAAAATGGCTTCTGAATAAGTGCAGTGCAAACAGAGAGGGCAATTGCAAATAAACACTCTCAGATCTCCCTATTTCAGAATGAACACATAGAAGAGTATAAAATTGGCCTGTTTTCCCAATCTGACTTAATAATTTAATAATGATGATTAAATCAATATTATGTCCCAGAGCCACATCAATATGTACAAGAATGCAGCATCTCTAGGATATGTTATAGAGAGGAGACTTGCTAGATTCAATTATTTTTAATGATAGTGTGTCAATAATCCTGACTATTGCATGAATTATTAACATTTTCCCTCCTCACTATCTTCCTGCTTTCTGGAAGGAGTTAATTATTACAAAGCTTTCAGCTATTAGAGCAATCTTTAGCACAGACAGATGATATAATGATATCACTTAGCATTCCTGAAGTGTTGCAACACACTTCCTAGAACAATTTTCCAATTAAAGCATTGAACTATAGGAAGTTAGTTTCCTTCCCACTCTGCTTACTTGGGTAAAGAAACATGTATTAACAAATTAACTGGTTTTGTTTGGCTTGGTTTTATTCTACGCAAGAGACAGTGAGGGTTTTTTCTTTCATCTGTGAACATTTTACCTTTTCCTACAAGCAGTCACCATAGCTACTGGCAAACTGCATTATGTTTGCCTGATTCTTTCTGGTTTGACTACAGTTCTTTTTCAAGAAAAAGAAAGAAAAGGAACACGGCTTGACTGTTTTCAGAGAACAGAAATCTTAAGGAATAACCAATTAGTTCTGTCTGAAAAGTGGGAGTCTAATTCAGGGCTCTCCTTTATTCTACAGAGAACATCACTGTGAACCTTTGCATCTGGTTTTAGACACCACATACACACAAAGATTTTCTCCCATTAAGTGCTTTCATCTGTGTTTGATACAGCTGGAAACAAATTTGTTACAGTGCACTATGAATAATTATTTGGATGTCCACATCTGCAATTTTTTCTATCTCCACATATTTCTCAATTTAGACAAACTTTAGGTTGTCTCAGACAGTAATTCAGATTGCTTGCTTTCAAGCACTTCCTAACTCCAAGTGGTGTGTAAAATTAGCTGGTACTTTCATTTTGACTTATGGATTTTCCTAAATGCACAAGCACAAAAATCTGTGCATGTTCAGAATTAGGTACTATAAGAAGATAGATGCAGCCTATACTGGCAGTTCTTTTCCTATCTTAAAATTTGTACAGATTTTTGTCACGGGGTAAAGCTGCTTAATTGATGTGGTTTAAATTAGATAAAAGTATTTGTTGATTTATTAATGAAGTAACAATAAGTGAACTAAACATTCAGGATCAGTATCAGCAATGCCACTGATAAACCACAATATCAGACACTGCAGGATGTTAAAAAACATCTACAAATTTCCAAGTAATTTTCTGTAACTTATCTATACACACACACACACACACATACACACATACACAGGGTGTGCATGCCCAGTCCCTCACAGGCAGTGTGCATTTTGCAAACACTGAAAAGTGTGGGCCCCCACATGCGGACTGTCCTGTGGAGATGTGGATGCTGGGTGTCCACCTCTGCTGCTGCTGGCAGCTACTGAGGCATCAGCAGAGGCAAACGCCCCAAAGAGCCCCATGTGCACCCTGAGGGTGGCTTCTGTGCCACCCACACACTGGGTCCTTGGCTGGGTTCAGGCTGCTCCTGTGCCCCTGACCTCAATCAGGCATTCCTGGTGGTGCCCAGCCATGGGCTCTACTCCTGACTCTTTCTCTCCCAGCATCTTTTACAAATTCTCTGCTTCTGCACTGCATTTCAAACTGACTACTTTGTTTCAAAAGTCTCTGTAATTACCTAGTTACTAGCTTTGTCTGGGTGATGGTGTAGTGGAATTCCTCCTTAATATTATGAGTTTGTACAAACACTGAGGTTGTTTTGGTACCTCCTCACACACACTGTTACACACTTATGTCCCTATGTTATCAACCTATGTTATCTCCTTTCCTCCAGACTAGATCAGTCCAAAGTTGTCAGTCTCTCCTCACAGGACATTTCTTCCAGCCCTGTCACCAGCTTTGTTGCCCTCTGGACCCATTCAAGGACCTTCACATCCTTTCTGAAAAGTGGGGCCTATAACTGCACACAGTTCTCAAGGTGACGCTGCACCAGTGCTGAGCACAGCAGGACGGTCACCTGTCCTGACCGGCTGGTGGTGCTGTGCTTGATGCACCCCAGCAGGGGTTTGCCCTCCTGGCTGCCCGGGCTCACACTGCTGGCTGATGCTGACCAGCATCCCCAGATCTCTTACTCTCAATCTATACTTATTCCCCACGTTACTCTGTCCCAGGTGCAGAAACTGGCATTTTGACTAATTAAAATTCATCCCACTAATCACAGCCCAATGCTCTGATGCATCTAGATGCCTCTGCAAGGCCTCTTGTCCCTCAAGAGAGTCAATAGCACCTCCCAGTTCAGTATCATCAGCAAGCTTGCTAATGGTGCATTCAACTCCTGCATCCAAATTGTTGATAAATATATTAAACAGGATTGGTCCTATACTTGAATTCCAAGGAACACCACTGCTGACTGGTGGCCAGTCAGGATGCTGTGAGGAACAGTATCAAAAGCCTTACTAAAATCCAGATAAACTACATCCACCAATTTCCCTTCATACATTGGACAGGTGGCCTTATCATAGAAGGATATCTAAGTTAAACAGAATTTCTACCATGTTTTTAATACCTTAAATTACATCAGGTTTTATGGTTTGCTTATGCTGTTTGTTTTTTCCTTGTAATGCTTAAATACTTCACATTTCAATGGTAAAGTATAAAGGGTCTATTATTTTCCCCACTGCCAATATCCATTCTCCTATCCTAAATGCAATCATTTTCCCAAGTAAACGCTTGGGGGTTTTTTTTTGTTAATAATTATATTTCCCACTTCCACAAACCTGTGCTGGAACCATGCAATTCTCATGACTACATTACACCTTAACTTCCTTCTCTTGAAGCTGGAGGGTTTTCACTGCATTTCACAACGGTTTTCTGCCATTTGATTTAAATTAACTATTTTGGCTATTGTGACATCTCGAGCCAAATTGACTGTCGATAGGATACCATTCACTTCTGTGGAGTGGCACCTGCTCACACCAGCAATGAGTTGGGTCAGACCATGGAAACATTCAGTACCAATGCAGAATGTATGCTTTGGTTTCTTGTAAGGTCAAGGGGAGGAAACTTCCTGTAAGCATTCCTTTGCATTCCACGTGGATCGAGGTTGCTTTCCTCTATGAAATCTCCAGGGCTGGTTACTGAAACTCTTAGTTGTAATAGTCTGGCATAGGACATTGCTAAAATATACGGAATTCTTTCTCATCAGGGATTTACAAGTGTTAACCAAAATGGGACAGATGTGATAAATTCCAAGTGGTTTTCCTTGACTTTATAATTCTGACAGACATGAAACAACTTCTATACTGTATTTTGTGTAATATAAGTCATAATTTACCAAATGCAAATTTGAACAATATTGAACATCTTGTTATTAAAAATATTTTAAGCTATCAAAATGTGAAATTCTTGGTCTGGACCTGTACCTTCATTTAATTTTAGATATTTACCAGAATTAAGTAGCAGCTAATTTATTAAATACAAACACATACACTTTCTTAGGTGCTCTACTTCATCCCTACAATTTGTGTTTTACAATTTTGCAATACTTTTTAAAATCTCTGAGTTTAAAAATTGTGAAGAATAAATAAAAAACTTTTTAAAACCCTTTAAAAAACATAATTAGCTCTCATTAGTAGGATCTCCAGGATGTCAAACTTTGAATTTCAGGTTACAGTTGTTTTTGTAAACAGTGAGGTGAGACAATAGAATGGGATTTCCCATACCAATATACCTCCAGCTGTGCATATGCAAGATGTCTGACCTGAGCCGTGCATGTGCTCTGTCCCAAGTCAGTGCAGACTTGTCATCACTTTTTGCAGAACAGACCAACTTATGTAGTCATATGTTTTAGTACTTGATAAATCTGATGGAAGCCTACAAAAAAGATGGAGAGGGACTTATTACAAGAGCATGTAGTGACAGAACAAGGGAGAACGGCCTTAATCTGAAGAAGAGTAAGTTTAGATTAGATATTAAGAAAAAATTCTTTACTGTGAGGGTGGTGAGGCCCTGGAACAGAGATGTTGAGGATGTTCCAGGCCTGAAAGTATTCAAGGTCAGGCTGGATGGAGATCTGAGCAACCTGGTCTAGTGAAAGATGTCCCTACCCATGGCAGGGATGTTGGAACTAGATGATCTTTAAGGTACCTTCCAACCCAGGCCATTGTATTATTCTAAATCCTTCTCTGGAACTACTTTTCTGCCTATTTGACTGTCCAGCATATGTGGATAATTGGCTTGATCTAGCTGTGTAACTTTCAGACCACACAATTTAAAAGAGAGGATTCCCACCCTTTTTTTCGATGTAGCGAATCCATGTCTTAGCACGTGCACCACACCAAACATTGGAAGCAAGGCATCTTGATAATATTTGATTCAGTTTTGAAGTAACATCTTGCTGATTGGAGAACTATTGAAAAACAACAATAAAAAAGAGTTGCACTTTAAAATCAGTAGAGGAACTGCAAAAATTGTTTATGGGGGAAAAAAATTAGTATGTACAGAGTCAAGTTTTATGTACAAATCTGACCATCAGAGTCCATTGTTTAAAAATAACTTAGAAGGAGATTTTTAAAAAAGAATTCTTTAGCATCACAAATAGTTTAACATTGCAATAAACTACAACAAGAAGGACCAGAGGAACATAGTTTGACATATCAAATAATGTATATATAGCTGCAGAAAGCATGCATAAAATGATAATTTGACATTTGCAAGTCGATATGAGCCAAATACACTTGCATAAGCATTATTTGGCTATTTAAGGTAGCTGTCATCTTTGTTTTCCCAATTAGATACACACATGGAGTTCAAAAAGAAAGGTGTCGCATAAACTTGCCCTTGTCTGGTATAAATTTCCAGTTCTAGATGAACTCATTCAAAGCTCTGACAGATAGTGCTGGCAGTGCCTGTTCAAGCTGTCTGTTCCACTTCTGTGTTGGATGAAGGAATATATGCCTGCATCTCATCACCCAGTTTGGAGTTTTAGTGTGAGCCAGGTGGATTTGTATTAAGGTACTGAGCTGTGAAGAGAAGCAACTGAACCATGGTTACGCGTTCTGTACTGCTGATTGTCCTGCGGTGGTGGTGCCTCCAACAGGGGATGGTACTGACACTGAGGAGTTGAGACTCCTAGCCAATTTGACTGATAATGAAGTACATGAAAGCCAGAGATTAGAGAAGTAGGACAGTAATTTACCCTCCCTTGTAATTGTTGGGGTTTTTTGCCAGATTTATTGGAGGTTTTTAATTATTATTTTTAGGTTTGCTGCAGCATATCCCTTAAAATGTCTCTAGTCCTTTTAACTGTTCCAACATAATGTGCACTTTCTGACGCTTTAGCAGCAAAAAAGTATTGACTGGTAATATTTGCAATCAATGAAACTCATTAATGTACCTCTGTTTTTCCTGAGATAGAGCAGTGTCACTCTTCTCTCGAGGGAGTTGGTATAGCCAAGGGTTTAACCTTCTGATGATGCATCACATTTAATTCTTCTTTCAGACTTCAGTAAACACAATTCAGCATTGCATTTGAAAGCTGAGGTTTTGTTGTCTGCTAAGAAAGATTGCATCTGCCTTGCTGTTTTTTCTCCTTTCTGACAATAATTTTTAATTATTTTTCATGTAGAATGTGAAGAAGAGTGTCTTATGGGTGTGGTCTGGTATTGTTTCATTTAATGTGAAATAGAGAGAGTAGGTGATTTGAAATTAAGCCCTGATCTAATCTACATGTCTGTGGTGTTTCACTTCTAAGAGGAAACAAGCACCTAAGTCTCACAGATGCCCATGGCTGAAAAGAAACAGCAAATGTCATAGAGTCCAAAAAAAAATACTTACACTGTTTTATTAGTAAATTATTCACTTGACATGGAAATTGGTATAAGTTAGTCCCTTATCTTCCAGTATTAAAAGAAATAATTGAATTTTTTTTTAAAGGAGAATACAGAGAGAAAGTAAAGGAGATCACCAGTCTTGGGTCCAGCATCTATCTGGCTGGCAAGGTGTCTAGGGTCTGGGGGCGTTGTCAACAGGGCTTTGTGGGGGTACCTTTTTATAGATAAATTTTCCCCACCCTACAGCTGTGTTTCTCACATTCTATGCAATTGAGTTATCCTGTGCAGTCTGTTCTTCTAGGCTTTCCTGGAAATGGGTCAGAGGTCTTCAGAGGTTTTCGGTGGCCTCATCCCCTGTCTACTCACCTTACCCACTATTTGACCTCACTTCTGTGCTTGAGCTGTACTGTGCTGTGCTTATCTCCAGGAGCCAGAACAAGGATGCTTGTCCCAGAAAACTGCTGCCCTACCTCCACATGGTCCTTTTCTCCAGAGGGATCCTGTTCTTTCCTGCCCATTTGCAGAGTACGTTCTTGAACAGTATGTTCTGGGAAAGTTTCTGATTTTGTGCTGAAGAACGAGTGCCAGAACCACACTAACAGTGTTGTGTTTCGTAGTTGCTGACTCTTACTTTTCTAGCTCATAAATTAAAATTAATGAGTGTTCCATCTCAGAAGAATAGGAGAGCATTGGATTTCAGAGGTCAATGTATAACTGAAGAGAATAATTTTTTTCTTAATTAGGTTGAAGTTCTTTCTTCTGCTATCTTTGTATATTTTAAAATATTCTGAGAAACTTCTGCTCTTTTCCTGGAATAGGCTAATTGGTCATGCTGAGTTGCTAGTGCTAAATATTGAGTAAATTGTTGGCCCAACAAAGTGCTCACAATTACATTTCTTAACATGATGCAGAGACTGATCTATCTTCATTGCTAAACCTTACTGTTTTGTTCAGCAAAATCTAAATTTACCTTCACGGATTTTGTATTTTGCCCTTATGTTTTTATACTTGATAATGGTGACATAACTGGACACTTCCATATAATTTCTCAGGAGCTAGAAGAATTTATTGCTGCATTCCTGAACATCATTTAATATTTATATCTTAGTGGAATAGATTTAGTTTATGAAAGCAATAAAGTTTGGATAATTAATTTTTTTATTTATTTTCATTAGTACATACTGACATCTCTTCGGTGGTTTGTTCCCTTTCTCAGTTATCAGAACCCAAGCTAATTATCACATAGGATGTGTGACTTGTTTTCAGATGATTTTGTTCCCAGTCCACATGTACAGTGCCTCTCCAAGGCACTATGTTGCCATATTTCAGAAAATAATTTTCTAAAGTTGGACCCCTAACTGTTGAAATTCTGTGTGCAAATGGAAATGTATAGCCTGGAAATCACAAGATCATACAATGGTTAGGGTTGGAAGGGACTTTAAAGATCATCTAGTTCCAACCTCACTGCCTTGGGCAGGAATGCTCTTCACTTGATCAGATTGCTCAGGGGCACATCCAACCTGGCCTTGAACAGTTCCAGGGATGGGGCATCCACAACCTCACTGGGCAACTTGTTCTAGTGCTTCACCAGCCTCTGAGTAACAAATTTCTTCCTAACTTCTAATCTAAACCTGCTTCTTTCAGTTTAGAACCATTGCCCCTTGTCCTTGTCACTATCTGTCCTCTCCATCCTTCTGATAAGCCCCCTAAAAGTAATGGAAGGCCACAATGAGGTCTCCCCAAAGCCTTTTTTCTTCAGGCTGAAAAACCCCAATTCTCTCAGCCTGTCTTCACAGAAAAGATATTCCACTCTGGTCATCTTCATTACCTCCCGTGGATCCACTGTAACAGTCTTTCTTGTGTTGAGGACTGCAGACCTGGATTGCAGTAATCATGAAGGAAGATATAGAGGGGCAGAATCACCTCCCTTGACCTGCTGACTACTCCTCTTTTGATGCAGCCCAGGATGCTGTTTTCTCTCTGGGCTGTGATCGCACACTGTGGTTCATGTCCAGCTCTTCAGCCACGAGAATCCCCAAGTCCTTCTCCAGTGGTCTGCTCTCAGTGAGTGCTTCTCCCAGTCTGTACTCATGTCTGGAAATGCCCTAACCCAAAAGTGTAGCACCTTCCACTTGGCCTTGTTGACCTTCACGAGGTTCCTGTGTGTCAATGATGAAGATATTGAAGGACACTTGTCTCAAGACAGAGCCCTGGGGGCCACCACTTGTCACCAGCCTCCTGCTTGACATAGAGCTATTGACCACAACTCTCCGGCTGCATCTATCCAGCCTGTTCCTTATCCACTGAACAGTCCATCCATCAAATCCATGTCCTTACCACCTCAAAGGCCTTGTAAAAGTCTAGAGAGATGGCAAGTCTAGAGAGAAGTCAGTCTTCCTTGTCGACTGCTGCTATCAATCTGCCATAGAAGGCCACCCAATTGGTCAGGCATGATCTGCCCTTAGTAAAGCTATGCTGGCACCTCCCTGTTTTTAAGTGCCTATTACTATTCTTAAATCTCACTAAATATTGTTGGAAGCTATGGATACAACAGACAAAAGGTTAAATAATTGCTGCCGCTGTTGTGAAACATTAATAAGATTTTTTTTTTAATTGTCATCAAGGACTCCAGGCACTGTATGCATATGCATCTATAAATATGTAGAACAAGGTCAAACTTTAGCTTGGGACCCAAAGAGAATAAAATAGAAAAGAAATAATAAAATAAAAATGAAGTTGGGCATTCAAGTTTTAACTGGCATGTCTGAGTTTATAGAAAGAAGTGCCATACCCTGTCTGTAAAAGCAGCAATATGATAAGAATAGTAATTTTTTGGCAGTTGCAGCTATGCAGTAAATGTCTTCCTGAGCTTCTTGTGGAGAATACTTTTCCTTTAAAAAGCCCAGAGGGAAAGACATATCATGTAGCTGAAACACGTCAAGGAGGAATTATCTCGAAACTATTAGAAAGACTGGGCTGCAGTGCTTGAAGAAGAGCAATGGTACAGAAATAATATTTTTTCAAGCATGTTGCAAAATTTAAAAAGCTGAAAATGCTTTTAAAAACTTTGAATCTAATTAGTGAGAGGTAAGATAGACGTGGGCTGTTGTAATATGCATTTGCATAAAAATAATTGGAACTGCATGTTACAAGCTGCAACTTTTCAAAGAGCGTAGTGTTAAACATGAAGTTTTGAATCAGCTTCTCTGAGGCTGATGGGAGAAGATGCTGAAATATGACAAGGCAGCATAATAGATAAGAAGGAAAAGTTGAAGACAAATTATGATTAATTAGTGTAAAATATAGACTGAAGCCCTTGGGAAACTGAGAGGAGATTTTGTTTCCTTCATAATTTAGAAACAGCCTGAATATAGTTCCTAAGACTAGACACGGCATTAAGAGTGCGAGGTACCTATATTATTCACTCATACCTTGCCTTTACCAACTACAGCAAGAAAATTTCAAAATTTCAAAGTTTCAAAATTTAGAACTGGTAAATGAAATGTTGCAAAGAAATGCCATCAATATGTTTCTCAGCAATCAAGGACAGTGATCAGTTCAAGCAAAACCTTTCTAGGTTGCTCAATTTGTGAAGTCACTAGGTCAACTAAAGCCAAAATGTTGCTTTGTCTTGGCTGAAAGCAGCCAAATGTTAACCAAAGGTTGCAGACATAACTTTTTTTATTTTGTATATGCCAGTTTATTAGTCCCTGCATGCTGTAATTGCATTCTTGAGGCTATTTTTTCTTCATAGCAACTTGCTTGAAATGTCTGTGGAACTACTAACAGACCATAGGAAAAAAAAAGGATTTTGATTGATGCAGTTTTCTGAACCAACTGGCTACTGCAAAAAGGAATCAATGTTATTAATTCACGATCTCCCAGTGCCCCAGAGGATTGTGTTGTAGGAGAGAAACAGGATTAGAGTCTGAGATGGTCTGGAGAGGGTTATATAGTACAGCCTTTTTATTCCTCTCGAAGGACCTGAAGCCTGTGGAAACAATTTCACATCATTACTTGCACCACTGAGACTTGTGGCATTTTACCTTGTGTTCTGCTTGTTAATTACAGATGAGAAGTGCCGGTTTTGAGGGAGCATTTGATGGTGAGAAGAAACTAATAACGTGTATTCTGCTTGAAAAATCCTAACTAGGGATTGTAATTCTTGACAGTTCTTGGTGGAGAAAAGTGACATTTTTTTATCAATGGCTAATTTGTGTTAAAAGTGTAAGTCTTTTGGCAAGTTGGGAATCAACTAATAACAGAAAGTTACTGTTTGACTCTCAGTCTTGAAGATTAAAGTTTTTTACACTCTGCTGATCATTGCTTATTTATTTTTCTTTAGATTTCATGGGCTTTATTATCTCAGAGTTGGGCTGAGCCTGATACAGTGAAAATCAGATTAGAAACAGTTCACTTCATCCGATTCAGTTCTCATTAAAATCCTTTAAATAATACATTAGTACACACTGCATCTGACATACCCAAAGGTATGACACTGATCCTGTTCTGACCTGTTCAACTTATGTGCACGCTTGGTAATTCCAAGTCATGCTTTAACTTGATGTAAATTGGACTTCAGCTGCAACAATCATAAATGCTCTTAATGCTTTCTTGAGTTTGTATGAAGCCTGCATGCTACCAGTTTTACTCTAAATGGTTTCTGCCTCAAGGATGATTATAAGATCATTCCTAACAGCTTCCTTTCAATTTATGTTTTATATTAGAAAAATAAATTTTCTTCAAGTCAGATCTATATACTTTCCTTCCAGGAAAGCCTCCGAAATATGGGAAAAAATTTGACACAGCTTTTTTAAAGCTGCATGTATAAATGTGTTTACCTGAGCAGACCTTGTGGTTTGCAATACTATATCAGTAAAGAATCTCCACAAGGTCCACATGACCCTAAAGGAGAAGCAGAGGAACAGACAGAAAATTGCTTTTAAGATAGAAAGGTTGTAGGATAGTATAAGAAGTGCAGGTATTCTGTAGGCATATTGTATTTTGCAGTGAAACTGTCAAAACTCTTAAGCTGCCTGATGCTGGTTCAGTGTTCAAAACCTCTTCAGAGACCCAGCTGGCAAAGAATCATCACTGTTGATTCAGCAAGGAACACTCAATCCCTTAAATCACTTCTGGTTAAATATCTTTGTCTGATGTTAAGGGACATGGCAATTCTCTTTCAGATAAGAACTTGCCTTAGTTGCTTAACTTTTAGAAATTGGCTAAATTCGAAAATACATATGGCAGATTTATGCAGGAGGAAGCTATTTTTTTGAAAACAAGATAGATTGCTGCAGTTCTGCTTGCACACCCAAATAAATGACCATTTCCTTTCCAAATGTTCAGTTCTCATCAAGCCACTATTGTTTTCCTTCCTAAAGAAAGCCACCCTTCACTGATATAGAAATGGATCCTTTAAAGATATTTTTCAATTTGATTTATTAACTCCAGAACTTGTGGTTTAACGTTCCATAGCTTAAGCCATGATGAGCTTCACACATTGGGAAGGCTTTCAATCACTGTTTTTATACAGAATGCAGTCAGAATACAATTTATGACCAAAGTCATATCCCTTTTTCTTTTATTTTTTAAAAGTGGGGGGAGGGGTGTAAATTAAACATGTTTATTACAGCAGTTTTAAAATTGATCCCTTGAGAAGTGTCATTTGTTTTATCAGAATTCTATTTCAAATTTTCCAACAACAAAACCTTCTAGCGAGATAAAACTTGCTGAAATCTTCCCTCTTGACTGTATTTGAACAGTTACTTCTCTTTAGAGGTGGAAGTAAAAGCTTTTTCTTTTTTTTATCTTTGTACCTGGCTGTGAATTCTCTGTCTTTTAGCAGCAGCTGAAGAAAATATTCTTTTTTTTAAAAATCCACAAATAATGTCTTTACCATCATCTGCTTTGTTTAGTGATTCTGAATTCATGGCAGCCTTTGGCAGAAAAGGTAATCTTCATCACTCCAGAAAACAGTGTAATTTCATCCAAATAGACATAGCAACCATTTCAAAACAGGGAAACATCATGCGGAACTCTCTGTAAAAACTTTCATAAATGTCAACCCTCACAGAAAAACTAGATTTCCAGAATGAAAAATTAAATACTGCCAGTTTGTACTGCACAAAATTCATTAAAATGAATCTTCATTACAAGCCATTTAGAAATAATATGGATGTGGGTTTATGTGTGCATTTATTTCAATAGAAATATCCTTTCAATTAGTAGAATTCAGCAAAAACTGCATCAGCAAGAAACTTTTTGGGAAAATAGAGGGAAAGGGAAATAGAGAAGAACTAGGTCTGGACATGGCACGAAGTATAGAAACTTCTGGGAAGGAACAGAGAACATAGGTCTATATCCACATGCATGGAAACAGGGATTCCAGAAGCCCTCTGATTCTGTTCTGATTATGACAGTTTTGTCTGTGTAGTAGGAAAGCTTTATTAACCTTTCTGAAAACAAAAATGGGTAACTGCAGTATTAAGGGTGGGAATATTTTGCTGAAAAATGCTAGAATAAAGAAATACAGGTTAAATTCCTTTTTGGATCTGAAAAGGTACCCTCATTAGCCCAATGGGAATTTCAAACTGATGTTCTTCAGTATTAAAGACTATGCATAAGATCAGATATCAATTTACATGCACACTTGGACTGAAATTTGTTTCTAAGAGTGTTGTCACTTTTTGAGTGAAAAATCATCAGGCTCTGTAGTTTAAATTTATAGTCAACAGGTTATTTGAGATTTTATATGATGAGCAAAAGAGAACATTTCAACATATTTATTATGTTCTTACACCTTATGACTTTGCTAAATAATACAAATTTGCAACAAAGAGCTATCACGTATGATCCTGAATTATTCAATAGATTATTTAATTCTTGTTACAGTATATACTTAAGAAACTGAAATGTATTAAGTCACTGTCATTATCTTTAAACAGAGCCTTCTGCTCTGTTTTTCTTTTCCCTGTTTCTCCACTCCTAAACAAAGCAATCCCTGTGCAGGAGTGCATGTTGGGATGTAAACTGTGAGCTACTGAAAATGGTTCATTTTCTGTAGTACCATGATAAAAGGGAATTTATTAAGAGATAAAAACATAAAAATCTTTATAAGTAGCAAGTTCTTTGCTTTACACATTTGCATTGGTATTTTTTCCCTCTTATCCTTTGCTCTGTTAGCAGGTTCCCTGCTTCCTTTAGTAGGGCAACATTTTTCAGGGACTACCTCTCACGAAAGAGCAAAAATTATATTAATATTTTTTTAGTTATTTGTAACTTTTTTAGTCTCTTTTATAAACAAGCAAACAGTTAGGTGTATGAAATTAGCCTTAAGGGGAACCATGGTAAGTACTATACCACAGCTTCCAAATGTTTTTCAGAGAATAATGTCATTGCAGCTGTCCTTTGTATTATACCCAATATTCTGGCAACCATTTTAGGTAAGATTTAAGTGGCACAGTTTTATGTAGGGTTTTTTTGTTTGTTTTTTTTAGGGAAGACATATACTTTTAATCAGATTATACTGGCCAATCCATAAATCTTCTGAGAATCTTCTGCATGACTGCATTTTGAAATCCTCATTATAGAAACTCAAAAGCATTGAAGAGGAAGCAACAGTAAAAATCATCTGGAAAACAGAATCTTATTTTGGAATATGTTCTCATCATTTTCTTATACTGAAATATGGAGTATCATTTCAACTAAAATATTTCACCCAAAGTGTTGAGATGATCCAGCCTTTTGTGCACCTATGATCACCATCAGGTTTGTCACCGACCTCCTTTGCACTGAGCCACATATTGACTCTGCAGTTTATCCCCCTTGAAAGGCAGTTGTGAACATCTCAGCTTCGCCATAGATTAATTAATAGTGCAATGGACAACTGGCTTAGGCATTGCACTACTTAATGGAATTCACCTAAGCGAAAGAATGAAGGAATTTCTTCCACCTTCGTGCCGCGTTGGAATCAGGCAGGCTGTCTGTACACATCTCTCCGCACCCGAACGCTGGGGACTCCTTCGCTTGCTTTTTGCTGCCATCTAGTGCATTTTGTAGCCTACAGCCGAGCTGAACTGGAAATGCCCGTAAAAGGGGACACGCCGTTGAAAGTATTGAGATTTATATTTATCACTAAAAAGAAAGAAAAAGTAGTCTATATTTTTCTGACCGTAAATACTTTCTCCCTGTGTAACACAGCTCTCTCTCTCTCTATGTGCCGTCTAATCTCCTGGGCATTTTACAGTTCTTTTGACCCTGCATCTGCATTCAGCATCATTTGCCCCATCTAAAGAATTTCTTTTAATTCTTTGCAGCCATCAGATTAATCTGTGATCTGTGCAATCTTTCAAGTGTTAGGTATACATTTACGAGTATTCTTTAAATCTTCCTGTAGAATATAAAATATTATAATTTGAACTGTTTGTAAACATAAAACTCTGGGAAAATGGAACATTCTGAAATTATAGGCATTCAGTTCAATAGCTGGGTGTTACATTTTCTGAAAAATATATCTTGATTGGCATTTGTTTGCCAGGCACAACAAGTCTGAAAATTTGATTATGAATGCCAGTTAGCCAACTGACAAGTAACCATTTTCAGCATTGAAAATGCCCAAAATGCAGAGAATATCCTTCACTGTCCATTTGGCCTGATCTAATGCTATTTCACCTGTGTAAGCAACTTCCATTTGACTGACTACTGTAATTATTAATAGCTAAAATCTGTCTTGAAATTAAAGTGAGTTTCTGTCAGGTTGCCGGTGTATGTATTTCTTGTTTTTTCCTTATATCTAGCTTGATAAGGAGTGAAATGAGCAATAAGATGTATTCTGAAGATATCATTTACTTTGTATCACATTAATTGCCAAAGGTATTCCCTGGTACACATTGCCCAGAGAGATTGTGGAGTCTCCATCCCTGGAGATTACTCAAAAGCCATCTGGACACAGTCCTGGGGAGCTGGCTGTAGGTGACCCTGAGCAACCCTGGGGTTGGACCAGCTGACCTCTGGAGGTTCCTTCCAACCTCAACCATTCTCTGATTCTCTGATCTTTGAGCAATAAAATCTGCTTCTGGCACAATATTGTTTCCTCTATTCTTTAAGGAATCTGAATCTGACAGCTGCTTTTTTTAAGTGTATTATTCTTGTTTAGTAGCAGTATAAAAACTTTAAGCATTTGGTAATGATGGATACTTCTGTTAAAGGATTTCATAAAAGTGCCTTTTTCATATTAAAAAAATATATATCTCATACTGGATATAAGCTTAGTATGGCTTAGTCAGAAATGCCTGTGGATATTTCAGAAAAATAACTAGTGAGGCAAAGGAAAATAGGATACAGATAATTGTTTTTCATCTTGTTTGCTTGATATTGCTAAGCAACAAGATTGCACTGCTTTAGGGTCCTCTTGTGAGAGAAATGTGTTGTACAGGTAGGACAAGGCCTGACTACTTCAGGAGTTGGAGAGGCAAGGGTATTCCTTCCTGGAAAACTCTGTGAACACTGACGTCAGCAACATCTTTATGCTGACTGAAAGACAGACTCCTAGACTTGCAGATAAAGTCTCTAATTTCTGCAATCACAGCTTTTGACATCTAAGGGTGTCCAAAGGACTATAAAGCTGTGTATGAGATTAGCACCATCCCTGAATCTTTCCCTCGATTTTATAAGATTTGAAATAGCATTCAGCTAGGTAAACACGGTGGTTATTTCAGCTTTTTCTGGATGTTTGCAAATGAAGCAAAGAAAATTGGGAAGCAGGGGCAAAAGGAAGTCCTTTATTCTTTAACAGCTTCTTATAATGCATTACAGATTGGTAGGAAAAACACAACACTCGTATGCTGCAAAATGATACTGCTTTGCATTAAGATCAGAGAAGAAGGGTGAAGTAGCACAGTGTAAAAGAGATGATCTGAGACAGTAAGAAGAAGAAGAAAAAAAGACAATTTAAAATACAAAAGTGGCATAATTTTAACATCTCATGCATTATTAAATAGTCTATGATTTTTGTGTTACGTTATGCCTCTGCTATTATAAGAAATGCGTAAAATGCTGTGCAGTATTATTTCAATAAAGCTTTTATGTAACTGTATAAAATTGCAGTATATTACTGCAAATGTACAGAGCCTTATTGCAGTGGAGTACATTAAGATAATGCCAAACCAAGGGCATCATAATATATGTAATAAATTCTGTATAGTAATTTCGCTTTATCGTATTAGTATAAGACCATTATTTTATTCAGATGGCCACGGAGTTTACATTACAGACAGTTGCCAGAATCATAAACATTGTAAATTGTCATAATGCAATTCTGAAACCTGACTGATGAAGGCTCTCAATTGTGCTATCTGGTGCTTTGGCCTACTGCTGTGGATATCAAAGTCAGAAGCAGCCAGTTACACTCTGATAACAAATTGCAAAATCACAAAACATTTGTAACATGCTGGGTAGACTTTCAGTTGCTAAATTTGTTCATTCCCCATTTGTACCTACAATGAAATTACCAGATGTGTTTAACTTTTCAAACATTTAAGCATAATGAAAAAATCTTACAGATCATGGTCTAGAGGAACAAATCTTTTTGGGATGTGGAAAACACAGAGGAGATGCAAAAAAATGATCAGCAGCACGAACTGTGTTAAGGAATGTGTGGGTGACTCGAGTTACACGCAGATTTGAGGAGTGGGACAGCAGTGAGATATGAGTCCCTGCCTTTTTCCAGCCTACAGGGAAAGGAGCACATGAACTGCAAAAGCTACCAAGCTATTGACATATTCAAGCTTTCTATTTATGTTGTTGTCATCTCCACTGTTGAACAACTGCTCAAACAGATCCATTACCATGGTATTCAGACATTATATTGACTGATCTGACTCTTTCTGTGTTAAATACCAGTTATAACAGGACCCAGTCCTGAATGGTTTCATGAGGCACTGCCTGAGTGATTGTTAACCTATAATGTTAACACACTTTCACTGATACATCACTTCAGATTGAGTGGGAAAGGGCTGTGTTTTGATTTAAATCTGGAAAAGGAGAAAGAAAATGAAGGCATAAAGAGTAATATTTGACAGTGTTGAGGCTGTTACAAAGAGGGTTTGCTATTATGGCACATACCATCTCACAGTTTTCTCAGAAGGAATTAAATTGGAAAGGTACCAATAGTCTTCATGTGGACCAAACAGAAAACCTGAAGCAGATAGAAGTCTGACATTTCCATACAAACTTCAATGCTTTTAGTCGACTTTACAGTCTTTCACATCTAATTTGATGTCAGTTTTGAGAATCTGAAAACAGACATGTTAAACCAATTGCTTCCAGCAGCATTTTTACTTTGAATTTCCCCAACTAAATCTTTTGAAAGGTGAACCCTGGTGTCCTTTCAGAGGGTAACCATTTTTTTTTCACTTGCTGAGTGTCAGTCTTTATTTGCAAGTTATTTTTATAGAGATTTCACTATCATCTTCATTCAGGATTGATGGTATTTTTAAAACAACTGCCCTTGTGGGTTGGTTTTTTTTAATGACTGACAGCAATTCAAAAAAGCAGTGCAAGGGAAACTTTTTCTTAAATGTTATGTCCAGTATATCTTCATGTATAGCTTTATGTTCATCTGCTTGGGGTTTTGATAAGCCTGCATATCTGCTTGTAAAAGTGAAACATGTCAAGTAGTTATTGCCCTTTTTGTCCCTTCTATCTGACCTAGGTATCAGTAGTGGCTTGAAGTTAAAAGTCTCAGACTATTGGATGGTTGCATTTGATTTTTATGTAAGCAGAATTATCTTATTCTATATAAGACTATTTTTTAGAAAAGTTACTTGTAATAACTCCAGTTCCTATTCTTTTAGGGAAAAAATATATGTTTCTTCCAAAACAATAGTTTAATGTGGGGAAACAAGTAGTTACATCAAAGCTAGAAAAACTTGTGTATGAACTTCAGTAAAGGGAACACAGTTTTACAGAAAAGTTTCCTGGGAACGTACTAAAGATGCAGGCAGGCTTGTAGAGAATTTTCTGAAGCCCTTATTACACCAGTGGTGTTTGGCTAGTTTGGCTGGCATTAAGGCCATTTTCAGCATGCTAATGAAAGGAAGTCATACATCCATTTGCATGAAAATACCTTTAATAAGTTTCCCTTACAAAACTCTAGGAATGCTATGATATTACTGGTTTTGCTTCCGAAAGCTTGTATTTATGAGCCTGGCTTCAAACACAAATACAAAAATAATCATAGCAATTTTCTTAATTCAGAATAAAAAGGGTAATTTTGCATTCAGCAATTTTCAGCTTTTCATTCCAAACAAAAATCTTTCACTATTGAAAGACAATAAAATAGTGTTTCTCTCCAGCCAGTACACTAAGATGTTGAAACTAAGGCCAAGATGTCAATGTGCTAAGTGGAAGTAAAAATATTTGTTCATTCCATTGAATCACTGGTATTGGATGGTCTGTGAGCAGACCACATAAGTTGTTGTAACAACATTTCTTTTAAATATGCATTAAAGACTCCTCTGGATCATAGTTCCACAGTGCTTCATGCTGATCTTCTTAACCCACCCAGAAAAACAAAATTATACTAGTTTTACAGCTGAGGAACCTTAGCGATGAAAAAACCTTATCTTCCCTTAGGCGAAAAATCATTCAAAGTTGTGTTTTGCCTCTAACTTGAATTCCTTTACTACCAAAAATTTTCTTATGGTGTTTTCTTAACTCAAGTTGGCAGCGATAGCAGAGGGATCTCATCGGGCTGCTTTGCAGGTGGCACGCTGTAGTGAAGATATTGCTGTCTTAAGTATGCTCTTTTGTGAAAGCATCTAGGAGATTTGCCCAAGGCCTGAAAATCTGGGCAAGAGCAAGTATTTTTTCCCATACCACAGTTTGTTGCACATTCTAATCCTACTATATCTTCTGCATAAATGCAGCAGTACTCATCAGAAAGTGAACAGTAATGAGCCTCAGATGCATTTATTCAAAATTCAGATGACCAGCAGTCATCTGATTTTGGGTGGTTTTCATTCTTTGCTTTCTCACCAGTTTTAAAATGCAATTTTCAATGGCAACTGTCCATCATGAGAAATGACACATATCACCATCATCAAAACAGGAGACTTGTGCCTTTAGGAAATTTTTAACACCGAATGTATTGCTACTGACACTTGGAGACCAGACAGCAGAAATTCTGCGTTAGATATTATCAATTTTGTCTGCCTTGGCAGCTCTATTACTTGATTTCTAGAAAAAATGTCATGATAGATGGAAATGTACATACACAAAATTCCAAGTGAATGTCATGTTTTCTTATCATCATGTTCAACCTTAACTGATGATAATGTCTTTCTTTATGTTCCAGAAATTGCCAATGGCTCTTTACAATTAGGCTGTTTTTTTAACCTCATCATCTCTGCACGACAGCTCTTTGAGATAAATTGCTTTAATATGCCTTGAATGGAAACACATTTAAAAACAGACTTAATATTATTTTGCTTCAAAGCATCTTAGATTATACTTAGCAGCTTGTAAAACAGGTAGAGTGTGACTTCAATTTCACTGCTTTTGCTATAAAGTGGCCTTTTCTTAACTTGATTTAATTCATTATTTTCAAATGGATATGTATTTTAATTATTGTGGAAGCACTTTTAAATATAAACTGAAATATAGACATAGAAGTCCTGAAACTAAAATGTAAACTTTGTTAGGATTCAATTAGTGAGAGATGACTCTGACCAAAGTAAGGTGCAAATGGGACCAGATAATGAAGTCAATACAGATGTTATTTAGCAATGAATGTGAAGTAGAGAGATGGAAAGAAAAGAAGAGCCAGGGGGAAGAGAGAGAGAGAGAGAGAGAGAAAGAGTTCAAATACAAGATAGTAACCACCTTTGGATCCAGCAGCCTGTTGGGTTTTTTTCACTCTGGTCTTCTCAATGTTGGGAGTCCTGAGGTCATTCAAAATTTTTCACTGTTCATACTTTTTAGCAAACAAAGGCATCAGTGCTCATTGGCTGCACAGTTCTCTTATTCTATTGCTTAATTGATTCCTTCACTTCTAATGTTGATTTGTTCCATGCTCACCCTTTCTCTTCTTTTGGATTGGTGGGATTCTTGAATCGATAGGCCATGAGTCGGTGATCGTGATCTCCCCATGCTGGAATTACCTCTTACCCAGTCAGAGCTGATTGAACACAGTTGCTGAGTTGGCTTTCCCTGAGGCCCATAAATTCTGCATTCTTTGTGTCCATTATCAGTGATAAGTTCTTCTCCCTCAGCTTTGTTAACCTCCCCCTAGGTCTGAGATAACACCCAGACATTAGTACCACCTTTATTTTACCTCAGTTTCCCTCTGTAGTGGCTTAACTTACGATCCAAGCTCCAGGTATCCAGGGAGGTGTATTCGGGGGGGCTTCGGTAGTTGTTGGTGGTCACAGATGTCCATCTGTCCCATAACGTGGGGTCATCTTTGTTTGTCTGGTCATAGGCATACGAGCAGTTGCACAGTTTGCCACAAGTGGGAATTTTTGTCTGGATGCTAACCAGACCTCGTTTCTGCCAGGCTTGAAGTTAGTGCCATCCTGTCACTCCATTCTGTGCTTATCTCATGGCAAAACCCTACGGGGGCCTTAAGGATGTTTGAGACAGGCAACTGTGCTCTTTCAGTCCTTACAAAATTGCAACAACATCATATCAGACACGTCATTTTACCCAGCATAAGCATGCATCTGGTGCACTGATATTGTTTATCTGTTCTCCTTAGTATTCTAGAATTTGAAATATTATTAAAAAACCCCAACACCTTTATTCTATTTGCATCAAAGAATTAGGTCATGCAGTTCACTAGATACTGGTGCTTGCTGTCTTTCCCAAAACTCGTGGTAAGTTGGCCTTCCTTACAATATTTTCTGCTGCACATTGGTTCTTGGCCCTGCTCAAGGTCCACTATAACATTTTGCTGATATTACCTAATGTTTTACCTCTCAAGTCTGATCCGTGGCCATCTGAAGAATTGTATGAGAATTCTCACAATACTGAATGAAAAATAAATATGCATGAAAATTGAGTATAAAGAAAGTTAATTCATGCTGAGAAGTCAAGAATGTTAAAAGAGGGGAAGATCTTAATTTTTCAAGTAGAAGGGCAGGCTCTCAACCAGAAGCTGCCCTTCAGGAAAGGTTTTGGAACTTCACAGGTTCTAATATTCTCTGAAATAAATTTTGAATAATCAATGAAATACACCAACTCTGTGCACAGGAGCAATTACAAAAGTAAAGACTAAGTCCTTAGGAAGTGAAGGACAAAAAAAAATAATTATGCATAAAAATTAATGAATAAAGCTCCATTACTCCTCATTGCTTTTGACATTTTAATCTCAAAAAAATGGTGATGAATTTAAAGGAAAAAAGGGAGAAAGATGATGGAAAAAATTGAATTTTTCCAGATTATTTTTGAGAATTTCTAGCCCTGAAATGAGATCTTTGAAGAGTGTTATGAAATATGTCTACAACATCAGGAGAGACATAAGAAAACCAAACAGACATTAATTGTTTGTCTTCTAGTAGAAAAACTTGTGTGCATCCTGTGAAAAAAGGAGACAAATTCAAAGAGAGCAGAGGTAGATGCTTAGGAAATACTTCATACATAAGCAGTGGAACAGTGCCACACAATGTAGATGTTTGTGGCTGTTACAGGCCTGGGTGCAAAGAGATTTCAGTTTCCTGACAAGTGTCTGTATGAAAGCAAGGCTTTCTCAAGGACGCTGCAGGAAAACAATTCAGAAGTATTGTAAACTATGGTCTTGTTATGAGACCAAAGAAGAAAACATGAGGTAAGAGTTGCTGGGTCCAGCCAATCCCTCCGGGGGGTGGCTGGTCAGTGAACCAATGACCTTGTGTTAGTCCAGCGTGCTAAGGTATATAAGCACCTTTGTAAATATAATAGAGAGGTCGGTTTTCCATCTAGATAAGACCGTCCGTGTCATTGGTTATCTGCCCGGGCTCGCTAGCGACAGATGTTCAAAGATGACATAGCTTTAGAAAGTGATCAGACAGGTTCACTTGAAAAAAGTGAACTAGAAAAAAATATCTGTTAAGGACTATGAAACTCATCTGATTCAAGACAACCTTTTTTGCAGGTCACAAGAAGATGAATGTCACTTAATGTTGCATTAAAATTGCCCTTTCTTGTGTGATGCCAGTTTTGTCCATTGTCAGAGACAGGATAGTGGTACACATGCACATTTGTCTGACCTGGTGCAACTGTTTTTACATTCCTATCTTCTTATATAATTGCACCAGGTATAGCATTCCTCTGTGTTTCCCCCTGAAAGGCACTGCAATTTGCTGGTTGGTCTGCTTAAAAATCTTGAGGTAATACTAAATTGCTTTTAGATACTTCTTAATACCAGACACATCCAGTGCAGATCAGCAAGTCCCTAACATTGTCTGAACAACTTTTGCCAAGAGTGGAAGCAATTTTATAATTCTGTATGCTCTGAAATACGCTTATAAATGACATGTGAAGTAACACTGCCTTCTTCTCAAAACTAGTGTCTATAAGTATCACAAAATGCCCCACAGAACTAAGTCCCTGATATGATTTGATCCATTCTCTTGCCACTCACCCTCCCATATTTCTTTGTACAAGACCACATAGAACTATTCTGAGATCAATGATATTAAGCAAAGATAAGAGTTGCTAAACGACTTTGTTAATGGTCCATATTCTCTGTCTTAGGTGATTCCCTTGATAGCATGCAGCCTGCCTCCCCTGCAGTCCTTCTTGTTCCTGGATTTCAAGGACTACACCAGGACAAACAGAAAAGTCTCTGCGTATTTCGGTGTGCTGCTCAGACCCCCTCAGTGTCAATTTCGTGACATTTTCATAACTCAGTGGACATGCTTCTGGAATTCTTAGATTCCAGGGGAGTGGGTTTTCTGCATTTGCCATCACAGAGCCTGGGCTAGGAGTCTGCTGTGAACCAGCAGAAACAAATTCAAAGTTGAAGCATGAAAGCCTTTAGGGATATGCAGCACTTCTACTCTCTATTTCTTGATTAAATATGTTGCAGCCTGGTTGTCACACAAATCTCGACCTGCTAGTGAACTCACTCTGACAAATGTTTGTTGTTATCAAAACGCAGAAGAATTGCTGGAAGTTAATGTCCCTTGCAAAGCCCAGATTTTCCAGTCTTTGGGCCAGATCATTTGTCCTTGAGTAGCAAGCCAAAAGCAAACTTCTGCAGAGGTCCTGTATTGCAGTTCCTGACACAGCAGCTCCCAGAAACATTTGGAATTTGTCACTTACTCAGTGGGGTGGGTTTACTCCATACAGCAGGTAACCCTCACTCCAGTTAATCACTTACCTCCAGGAGGATGGCGGACGAATGGAAAGACAAATCAAGAAAACTGGTTCAAATAAAAACAGTTTAATAAATGAAGGAAAACAAAGCAGAAAACCAAATTATGCAAAAGCAGTAATTTACCCCCAGCAGACCAGTACCCAGCCAGTGTCCAAGCAACAGCTACTTTGGAAAAATGAGCTCCCAGTTTTCACATTGAGTACAGTCCCACAGGGCATGGGATATCCCTTTGGCCGGTTCAGGTCACCTGTCCTGAGTCCCTTCCCAACTTCTTGCCCAATCCCAGCCTACTCAGAGTGAGAAAACATAAAATCATACGATGTGTAAGCACTGCTTGCAGTAGCTAAAACATTAACACCTTAACTCTGTTTCAGTCACAGATCCACAACCCAACACCACACCTTCTTCCAGGAAGAAAATTAACCCTTTCCAGTACAGCTAGCTGGAATAAATGAGAGTCTGACTCTCTGATCTGTTGTAACCGCAGTGATCTATGAAATATCCAGCAGAAAAAATTACACTTCGGTAATAGGTCAATTTATAAAATCATAAATAATGTCCACATCCACCTGTCTTGTTTAGATGTTACAAGGACAATGTCCTTATTGTTCCTTCAGCAGAAATGTTTCTTTGGTGGGAGCAAGAAACTGTGAACAAATGAAGCAAAAATTTTGACCTAAATGTAATGCAGGCAGGACCTAGATAGTCTCTAGCAAATGCTAGTTCCCAACAAAAATCTCATGTGTTTCAAGATCTGCATAAAATTCAACTCAGAAAATTAAACTGCTATTTTTCTCTAATATCTGTCACAGGGCATACCATCTCAGCAGTGTGAAATATTTGCGGTGTCATAGTGACAATAATAGGATAAAAATAGTAAAAGATGGCTTTAAAAATACCAGCATTTTTAATTGAAAGAACTTTTTTGGAGGAAAGAGGGCTTTTATTTTGCAGTTGAATGGGATGGAGCATAAAAATTAGGCTTTCCAGCTCTTTGCACTTCTTTTATCTTTGCCATTCATAATAGTCCAAAATTCTTAGTTTTGGAAATATTACCAGAGTAGCAAAAGACAAAAATGGTATGTACCTCTGCTACCCTGTACTGTTTCAGGTGAGGAGGCATAGCCTGGTGTCACCATGCTTGGCCACAGGACAGTCTTTAGAATCAAAAGGATTCCATTTCAAGAATGCATGTCACGTTAACAGGTAGTTAACAGGTAGTATGGCTTTGTCTGCCTGGAGGAAGGGTTCTGAGTTTCTCCCATGAGTTGATAAGACCTGTCAAAAACGTGTCAGATAGATCACCAGTTCTTTTCCATATCTCATAAAGCAAAGTGTGTATGACACTGCCTCATGAGTGCTGGGAGATCCCCAGATTTCATCCGTAGGTCAGAGCACAGCTGTGAGTCCTGAGAGCCTCTGTGAAAATTGAGGTAGTTTCTTCTGGGACAGTGCGAAGGGATTTTTTCCTTGTCATCAGCTTGGCCACAATAAATTGTGTCTGGGGGCTTTCTCACAGGGTCTCTGGCATTTGCAAAGCTCTGCTGTTGCAGGTTGACAGGTGGTAGGAATGTGCTGAGGTTATGCTCTTGTCTTCAGAGGGCTGCATTTCCTGTCAGGCAGGAGTGCACAGTGACTACGGAACAATGGATTTGTTGAAGTTATGATGAATGAGGGATGAGGCTTTTTAATAGCTTGGGTAGTAAGAGGATGATGCCTTTTCTCCAGGATACTTAACCTTCATAAAATAGGACATAATACTATTTCAGGCACAGTTTAAGAATGAGAGAGTGCACATTACTGGCCGTCCCCTGGCAGGTGGTGACGTAGGAGGAGGGAGTGATAAATGTTCCTTTTGTGGTCCTGTGTGATTTATGCTGGTGATTCATAGATGAATTCATGGTTCTAGTGTTCTTTGTATCTTACTGAATCACATCACCTTAGCTTCATATACAAAAAGATATTTGATAAATAACAAATAGAGTGTTAAAGGAGCTTCATAAAATCTGGTTTTCTTGTCTCCCCTAAAATTTCAGATTTACAGGGTCCTGTGTAAAACAGATTAGCTTGCCTGTTTGGGGCATAACTGCATCACTTTGGAGATAAAGGTGACCCTTAGATAAAATGGACAAATATACCACAATCTTACTTACAATTGCGTATAATATATACTTTTTAAAGCCATATCAACCATTTTTTAATGTATCTTTCACTTATAACTTCTACTCATACAGCTTCAAATATTATTTATTTACTAAATCACTCCATAATATCTGGTTTTTTTTTTATTTTTAGCCTTTATTGCAGATAATCCCACTGTGCACGTGCTAGTCTTTGATAGTAACAGTGCAATTAATGCCATATATAGGTATTGTGCTGTATAGTACTGCTTTTAACAATAAAAAATTTAACCTTCCTTAAAACATCTGAAGCTGCATGGTTTTCTCTCTGCGCAAATGGATGCTGCCATAGCTACCACCTGTGGAGCTGAACAACTGCAGCAGTGGAAAATCTTACCATAGAAACACACAAGCAATGAATCACTCCATTCCTCCAGCACTGCAGTTTCCAGTCTAGCATAAACTAAATTGCTGGACCACAAGAAACACATAAATGATACCTTAGCATTAACTGGTTTAGATAATACTAGAAAACATAGAATTACATTACACACAGAAAATACAATTAACAGTAGCCATAAGAGTTACAGAAATTGCCAGAAATTATTTTGTGCACTGCAAAATCTTGGAGGACAACAACTGCAACAGAAACAGCTCTTACTCTGCTTTCTTCACAATTACCATGCAGATCCAATCCCAGTGAAGATATTCCATGTTCAGTTGCATTAGCAGAAACCTCTGTCAGAGATATTCTTCCCACAAACACCACTGTGACACAATTTTTACTGCTTTTTGACAAATTAAAATATCATTAATATTAACATATTTTAAAATAGTTGAGTTACTCATCTCTTTAACACCTTTAGAAAGAAATCATAACATAGGTACAAAAGGAAAGTGAGATTTTAAAGGAATATGCTCAACATGTAATAGAAGATGCTAGTTAACTCTAGTGTTGATTTCACATTTGAAATACATCAGTGGAAAAAATGACAATAAGTGTTTATAATCAACTATGGTTTATATCAGTTCCAGTTAAAGATCTCTTAAAGAGCTTATCTCAGAGATGATACAATGTCAAACTGACTGTTTTATGTCAGTACTTATGATATTCCATGTTTACATTGATTGTGTATAAAACATTCTTAGTGAATGTTAACAAAGTCAGGATTTTACATATTAAATTTAAACATTTTAAAAGGAAGCAAATTAAAAATGATACTTTTTTTTTAATGACAATATTACATTTACTACTTTTCTACCCCTGAATGCACATCAATTTAATACAGATGCTATATATGGCAGAGTATACACTTCAATGATAAATGTATATCAGTAGAATTTCCCACCTTCTAGCACCCTTTTCTTCAATATCCAACACACAAAAAAATGTGACTACTAACTCTGCATAGAAATCCTATATTTTTTGTTTTGAGTTTGGAGGCATTTGATTTGTATCACATCCTGATTTGTCGCACAACAGCATATTTTAACTTTTCAGGATTATGTGACGTTGAATAAAGCAAGACCTTTTTTTACCTTTTTTTTTTTTTGCAAAGAGAAGAAACACATGCGTCAAAGAATTCAGCTGTTTTACCAGCTTCTGTAGTTCCTAAGTGATTTCGTAGAGAACATTGTCTGCATTAAAGCATCTGCCACTCAGCTGAAGATTATGATCCTCATGAAACCAGTCATCTGGTTCAGACAAGCTGAGTATTTGTGCCATGGTCTGACCCTTCAACACATTTTTATGTTGGAAATTCAGTTACAGGTGGGAATTTCAAGAGAAACATATTCTTTGACGTGAAAATTATTCAGTTTTGGTAGGACCTTGACTCTACGGAACTACATTCCAGTCCTGAATCTCTTAAAAAGACACATCAGAAAATGGAATCAGTTAACAAAGGAAATGTCTTCCTTTCTGAATTGTATAATTCATTTGGCTAGCACAGATTACATTTTTATTTTTAAATTTTATACTTGTGAAATAAAAATGCGGCATAACCTGAGATTCTATCAAGTTGTCAGCATTCTAGGGAAATTTATGGTATAGGTCAATAACTTTTGGACTGCAGACCCTGTTCTAGTTTAACCTATAAGTGCCCAAGTGTCTTGGAAGTTTTCTGGGAGCAGTTTTCACCTTCTCTTTAGAAATGAAGAACTTTGAATCCGGTAGTACAAGAGTGAAAGCATCTGTTGTTCTGAACCAGGAATAATCAGTATAACCAGAAAAATCAAAATAATCTGCCCCTACCTTTGAAGAGGCATATAGCAGAAACTGGGAGAACTAACATTTAGTTGGTACTCTGGGGTTACTTTTTGTCAATTAATCTCTAATATTAAAGTATAAGCAGTCTAGAAATAGAGAATGGAGCTCCAGTTCACTTTCTTTCATCTGAAAATTAAATTTCTGATTCTAATTATGCCTGTTTGTGTTACATCATGTGAAAAGCTGTGATTTTTCAAGAGCACCAGTTTTCAGTGGCTGAGTGCTGTCGTAATTTGGTCAACTGAATTTGGAAGCCAGGGAAAACCAAGAACCTACTATAATGAGTTGTTACTAAATCACTGGGAACCCACAACCAGGTTGTTTCTTCTGCATCCTAACAAGTGATCTGTTAATTGCACTTACTAGCTCTAATGTGCATTTCACTTACAAGAGCATTGATATCAATGGATAGGAAGGAATGGAAGGAAGAAATCCCTTCATTAATATTGCAGCCAATACGGCTTTGTAACATATTTGTTAGAAATTGCCTAAAAGAAGTAAGCAGGAAGGGTTAAAATAGACTCTTCTGGCTGCGATAGAGCTCTGTCTTCTTTTCTGTTTTTTTAATAAGGCACTCTCACTTCCATTATGTGGTAACTTCAACAAAAACATGACCACAAGGCATCACAGTTCATTCTGTGCTTGTTTCTATGGATACATAAAGGACAAGCCTCTAAAGCAAAATAAAGAGATAATGGTTGCAGAAAAGGCACAATTAAGGTAGTTTTCATGAAGACGGAATAAGTAGTAATATCAACACGCGCTAGTAAACTGAATAAAAGCACTGTTTTCCTTGTAGAATTAGCAGTCAGAATGAAACATCCCATCATGTGTTCACTGCAGGTGGTAGCAATGCTAATTAGATTAAATTCAGACATATCTAATTCCACTTCCATGATCTCTTCATTCTGATGCGTAGACACGGACTCGAACCTTTATGGCAAAACTATGGATAGACCTACCAAGTCACCATCCTTGCTACTGAATCAGTGGGGTAGGAGAGTTTTTGTCAGAAGGGAACAGCATGTCATAGAGATTGAAGCACCACTCATTTCACCCAGCATTTGTAATATATTCAGACATTAGAATGAGAGAGTGTAATACCAAATTGTTACTAGCAATTTCTCCAGTACTTTCATTTTGCATGGACAGACACCATACTGATGCACATTGGAAACTAAAAAATGTGAAGAAGATGTGAAGAAGCTCATTTTCCTTCAAAAGTTAATATTGTCACAGACACTACCTTTAAGCCTTAGTTATAGACACTCTATATCCAGAAAACAATGTAAAATCTTATGTCTGCTTTTTCCACAAAACTGCTCTAAAATCTTCTATGATTAAATGCAGATTACTACATATGTTTTTCTAATCCTAATTTGGGTTTTTTTAATTATTCATTTGTAAATTCAAATTTCTTATTTAAAGAACTTCTTATTTCCATTCCACAAAAGTTTGCAAGGTTAAATAGCTGATAGAACCAGACTGACAGAATAGTTTCCTGTTATTCTGCTACATAAATGTGAAGAAATGGATCAGCATTGTGAAATCAAAGAAGAGAAACTGTTTTTTTTCTCTGAAGAAGTCTGGAAGCAAAAACAGTACTGTTGAGGATGCCATGATGCAATGGTTTCCCTCTGATGTATATTCTCCTTTAATATACTTTTTCAAGACAGTCATCTACCTTTTGTCGCAAATAAGTCAGACAACCTGACTTATTTGATCTCTTGAGTACAAACATTTAAAGATAGGTCTGTTTGAGGAAATGGTACACAAATGGCCTTTTGTACCAATTAGAAAGGTCAGCTGTGAATCAGACTTTTTCTGTTGCACTTTGGGTCAATTTAGTCAGGTGTGTCACCAACTGTGCTAATTCTCAGCAATGGGAGAAAACTCAGTTACAGTTCTTGCACATGTGAAAAATGCCAACGCTCAGTTTTATAGTATTTGATTTTACAGTTTTTAGGGCATCTTATATCCTTCATAAGTCACAGCCATCATCCAGGAATGTGTGAAATTCAGAGCTGAGGCAGCAAAGTAAAAGGTCAACTTACAAGACAGAACAACTCAAGCTACTGATAAAAAGCATGTTGTAAAAAAATTGAAAGCTCACAGTGATTGCTAACTTTTGGCTTGAGACAATATTGTCAGTACTTCTAGTACTCAGCACTTCTTTTGCCCTTCTGTTCAATTAGTTGTTCAAGCTCAAGCAATTACTATTTGTGAAAGCTTTGTGCAGTTTCCTATATATTACCTTTCATTTTAGTAGGAAGAAACTGTGACAGAGGAGTCAAGGGTTGGTCTTTCAAACACACTTAACGTTTCTAGCAGCTTTTTGTTTTCAGTTTTTGTGACCTACCTTTGATGTCAACTAAAGAAATAGCTTAGTCTGAATTAATTGTAGAAATTCAGTTAGAGTCATGGACAAAGGGAATCTATGAAGTTTTCCTTAACCTCCTGCACTTCAGTTAATGTATAAACAAAAATCCTATGCTACAGGGATTTCTTACTCCTTCCGAGAGCTGGTGGTACCCCAAAGGATGCACAAGAAAGCAGTGTTGTGGTTTTCTTTTCTTCTCTTATTCCTGACAGTAGAAGAAAATATCTGAGATTCACTTACTTCCTCATGTAGTTCAAAAAGATGAGAAGAAAGACAGAGGATAGACACACAGAAGTTTTAAGAGATTATTTGTTTTGAAAGTAAAAGAAAATGGTATTTTGTTTTTGTGGGAAGTTTTAATACTACATTCAGCATAGATTGCAATGCCCAATGGAGACCAATTTTTACTATTCTTGTTGTAAGACCCACAAAGATCTAGAGCGCTTAGGTTTCATTTTTCCTCCTCTTGATTTCAGAATCACACATTCCATGCTTAAATAGTAATTAGGTACATTTCCAGTGATGAAACACCACCGTTGGGCTGAGATAAGATTTAGCTCTAGGCTTTATGTACCAGTATGTGAAGTGATTCCTGAAAATCAGTGTTCTTCAAACATGACCTGCCAATTCAGCCACATTATGTGACTGATGATGTGTTAGTCTGAGGGCTGTACAAAGCTATTTTGGAAACTTCCAGAGCCTTATTTAATTCTCTAGGAGTTATCTGTATTAGAGTCAAAGCTCTTGACAGTCAAAGAAACCACAGATTAAAAATGCACAGAGGTGTTAATTACCTTTTGAGGCAGTGAAATCTCCTTGGTTGTTGGTAAGGAAATTTACATTATCTAGTTTGCATCATCTAGAGAATTTTGGCTAATCTACTGCCTTTTGTAAACAATAAATCTGTAGAAAACACGACAAATGAAATTGCTTGTGTCATTCATATATCACCTCAAGATTCATAACTGGTTTAGACACAGGTGTTAATAGAAACTAAATCAGACTCCAACATTCCTAGGATTTGATGTTTTACAGGCTACAGTCTAGTACACTGTATAGACAGCCATTAACTTCATTTGACCAGGAGGTTGAAAAAAGTATATTCTATAGACAAATTACTTTTAGTTATAGCTCAAATACTCTTTCAAAAAATTTGTAGAAGTCCAGGCAGTGTCCTGCACTGATATTTTTACTGATTAGACCAGTGGTGCATTTTTAATTACACTATGACATGGTACAAGAAAAGTACATTTTTTAATATACATTAGTATGTGTTATTATAGAATCATATTAGCTGTGATGCGTGGGCAGAAGAGACAAGGGGCTACATTTCACTAGCCACTGTGCAAACACAATATCTGTTCACAAATGATTATTGCTTCAGGGCATGATTTGTGTGGAGGAATATTGTCTTCTTTTGTGTTAGCTTAAAGAATCAGAAAAGAAACCCTAGGAAGCTCCAGCAGCCCATGGATAAACAACTAATAGAATTAAAATATTAGAAACTATGTAAAAGATTTATAGGTAAAGTGGAAAGATATGACTTTCTCATTAATGCAAAAATGTTGTTGTAAAAGTATGACTCATAGTCATTCCCTTCCATGGAAAAGCATTATCCATGGGGACCTGCTCTGTCCCAGTTGTGGCTCTGGACCTACCTTGTGGCTCTGTTAGCTTCTCAGAGAAAAAAGCAAACTGCATTCCAGTGCACACAGTTTTGTATTTTCATTAAGAATTAACAAGCAATGTACAAATTTTGTTTCTGCAGTCAATGAGAAAAATAGGTTGAAGATAAATGTGGAAAGATGGACCCTCTAAGAAAGGTTCCACTCAAATTTTCCTCCATGGAGTTCATTCCTTCAGAATTTCTCTCTTGTGATGTTTTTAGGATGGTTAGAAAAGGGAGTATCCAAAGTGAATGGTAAAGATAATGTCAGTTCAAAGCAGCTGTGGTTTACCTTGTCATCTACAATGTTGTCAGCTTTTCATAGAAACTTAAGTAATTGCTGTTTTCATTCATATCCTAAAAAGCATTTTATGTATTTAGAAACATAAAATACTTATGTAAATATTACACTGTGTTACGTGCCTATGGTAAAATCTGCATTTTGTTGAGCCAGAAACATAAATCTCAGAGACTGAGTTGAAACTAGACATAAAATGGCACCTAGGATTGGAAAGAAGACTGTGCATTTAAATTAACAGGAGGTATCAGGTATTAATCATATGAACAGAGAAAATCACTGTGGGAAGGTGATGATGCCCTGCAATTCAAAAACTAACTTACCCTTTTATGTGAGCTCTTAAGATATTCCTGTCTTCCAGCCTTGTACATAGACCAGGCTTAAAAGAAAGTACTGATGATCAAGTCCTTGTGATTCAGAATTTTTTTAGAACAGAAAATATAATAGGTACTAAATAGATAAGAAGGAAGTGCCAAGCCACTGATTATTAAAGTTGCAAATTGGTAGAATTAGTGACAACTCAAGGAAGAATTGGTTATGAAAGTTTCTTCTGTAAGTTGAATTCAGAATGGAATAATTTGCATGCATGAAAGTTCAAAATAATAAATACATAAATAAAAAAGTGGTTTAGAAACTGAAAAAAAAATTAGTAAGAAACTGATAGAGGGAAGTATAATGACCACCTAGATTTGCACTAAATTTTTTTCTCTTTCCAAGGTAGACAGTTCTGGATTTAGAAGATAGCTGTTATATTTTAAAGTTATTATGTTGTGCATTTAAAGTAAATGCTGCTGCTTTACAAAGTATTAAAGAGTAAAGATTATTAAAGACTTTGTCCTGCAATTTTGTTGTTATCTGTCTCCTCTTGATTAGTATAGCAAACCACAGTAGCTCTGTAATGAGACTGAAATCTTGGAAATTACAGTGTCACGTAGTTCTGCAATCTATAAATTCATCTAAAATTGAAGCATTTAATGTTCTTGTGCTTAAAGATGGTTTTAAATTGCTAACAGAAATGCAAGTTTAAGAAAAATGCAAGAAAACAGTGCAACAAGCAATATGTTGCACACCAAAGTTCAGTGTCACTGCTTTGGACATAGTGCTCATGAGTCCTGCTGCAAATAGTAGAGATATTGAAGCAAAGGCTGTATAGAGCCCTAGGGACTGCTGGGAGCAATTGGAAATTCTCTGTCATAAGGAATTATGATAGATTTTTGAAGGACAAAGAGAATTTAGACTGCATAAAATTTCAGTAAGATGTGGAGATCTGCCTTCAACCTTATGCTATTGAAAACATTTATATGCTTCCCCGGACAGGTTTCATATAGTGCTAATTTTTATTATCAAAATCATAGCCTTTCAACTTTAAAAAAAAATCCTTTTAATAAATTCTTTTTAGCATATGTCAACATCTATTTACTATTTTTCCCATACAACACAAGGAAGGAGAAAATGTAGATTTAACTGAAAAGACCAAGATTGGGGAAAGGAGTAATGTCAGAGCTAATTATAGCCATTGCAATGGATCCAGCCTGACAGATTGCTATTTATCTTCCTAGATGTGGCCAGAAAATGGATTGCTGCCCAGATAGATTGTTCTCACCAACCCTTGCTTGCTGTACTTTTTCTGAGGGATCCTTAACCCTCCATCATTAAGTGTTACGTGTCCAGAAGTGCTTGATACCACAATTGTGTATCCTCTTGTGACAGGAATGGCCATAATGGACACATCACAGGGCAGAACTTTTTATGCATCATGCATTTTAATGGATATGTATCCCTCACGAGATGGGGAATCACCTGCATATTGACCAAGTGAGTGGACAATGGAGTCTAAAGCGTATTTATAAAAGATCCCGGAACAAGCTTCACGATCCTGAAACGTTAATACTGTGTTAGTAATTTGAATTCATATATTGTAAAAAAAATTATAACTATCCTGAATTCATGAAAATAAGGACAACTTTGATAGTTTGAAATACGTAATTTACCAATAAGCAAGAGCTTCTCCATTTTTTCTGTAAACCGAATTCTGGCCTTCCCAAACCATAATTAACTCAAAGAACTCCAGTAAACTTTCTACAGTTTAGGTGTTGTTTCAGGAGCATATTCTTGCTCAAAAAAACTCATCTATGTAATGATAAGATCGAGCAGACTCATTGCTGTTGGACTGGGATTGATAAAGCATTAATTGGGCCCTATAAATTAATTTTCTGCTAGAGCTGGATCAGTTTGTACAAAATGGTCTCTTTCTCTTATGTTGCCAGAAGGCAAGGAAGACATTGGAAACTTTTTGTCACTCATATTCTCCTTTTGAAGTGGGATTGGAACCTTCCCACTCCAGTATTTTAACCTCAATCAAATAATTTGGAAGTATCTTTTAAAAGTAAGCACCTATTTTGCCCATGCTAGAACCAGTGTAACTTTAAGTCTGCCCCAAAGAAAAGTTTAAGTCAAGTGTTTTCTCCATGAGTGCACCCAACCAATCTGGAAATATTTTCCCTAGGAGTTTTCTAAACCAATTTATTTCACAAGTGGTTTGGTCTCGGTTTAAAGAGAGCCCATCAGTGGTTTTTATAAAAAGAGAAGCAATTTAGAATATTGTGGTGGGTTGACCCTGGCTGGGCACCAGTTTGCCACCAAAACTGCTCCATCCTCAACTGGACAGGAGAGAGAAAATATAACAAAAGGCTCATGAGTCAGGATAAGGGCAGGGAGAGATCAATCTCCGGTTACCATCATGGGCAAAACAGGCTTGACTGGGTGAAAGAGTAACTTATTCCCAATCTAATTAGAGAAGGGTAAAGGGAGATAAAATCAAATCTTAAATCACCCTCCCTTCACCCCTCCCTTCTTTCTGTCCTCAACTTCACTCCCAAATTCTCTACCTCCCCCGCCCCACAGGGACACAGGGGGATTGGGAATGTGGGTTGCAGTCATTTCATCACGTCTCTGCAGCTCCTTCCTCCTCTATGGGAGGACCCTTCACTCTTCCCCCTCTCCAGTGTGGGGTTCCTGCTGCAAGAAACAGTCCTTCATGAGCTTCTTCAATGCGGGAAGGCCCATGGGCTGCAGTTCTTCAGGAACAGCTCCACTGTGCGTCCCAAGGCACACAGAGACACAAGTCCGGCCAACAAACTGGCTTCAGCATGCTTCCTCTCTCCATGGGACCATAGGTCCTGCAAGGATCCTGCTCCAGCGCAGGCTGCTGCCAGGGCTTTTTTTAACACATTATCTCAGAGGCATCACCACTACTGCTGATGGACTCGATCTTGGCCAGTGGCAGATCCATCTTGGAGCTGGCTGACATTGACTCTATGGGGCATGAGGGAAGCTTCTGGCAGCTTCTCACAGAAGCCACCCTTGTAGCCCCCCACCACTACCAAAACCTGATCACACAAACCCAATACAAAAATGCTTTCAGTGTGAAAGAAAAAGAAAATTAAAGTGAATTGACAGAACTTGCAGAATAATCATTCCAGACAGGGGGAAAATGGATTCAAAACAGTAAATGTAACAAAAGCATTCAGAGCAAGAGAAGATACGACAATTGAGGAAACTTGAGTGAAAGTGCCTAAAGCAGCATGAAAGCTGAATTGATTTTTGGGAGCTGTATAATACAAGGAAAGATTGGCAGATATATTATATACTAAAAAGCACCTGCTGTGCACAAGGAAGAAACAGCTCCTTTATACACTGTCTTTTGATATTTTTAAGATTATTGATGAATAAGGTTATGCTTCTGGCTGCAATGAATTTCTGTGGGTTTGTCTATTACTGTGGGTTTGTCTATTACATAAAGCTTTCAAAGGAAGATCCTAATTGCCTTTACATTATGCTGGTATTTTTGGAAAGCAATTTAATGAATCTTCGCGTGAAGTGCAATTCAACTTAAAACTTAAACTGATAAAGTAAGATGCTCCTTTCATTTTCCAGTAATTTAAAACTAAATAGCCCTAGGAACAAATAATAGTAATAACTTGAAAATAAACTAAATTACATCTACTATTTATTGACTGAAGGAGCTGTTCCCTCCAACTTCCATAGCTTCATTAGAGATGCTATAATGAGAGCACTAAAAGAACCTATGTCATTAAATATTGAACCCATTGTGACACATAGTGCTACCATGGAATCAAAGAATCATAGAATGCTTTGGGTTGAAAGGGACCTTAAAGATCATCATTAAAGGGTGTTGAGTGTACTTTCTTTCAGGGACGCCCTCTTGCGTAAAACTACACAAAGAACATGAATTGTACTTTCATTGTACTCCCACTTTAGAGATGGAAAAAGAACAGGAATATAGAAAATTATAACTGTCTGCTTTGGATAACCACAACACTGTTTCACTAGAGTACAGATGACGCCTGTGACACATTCTAAAGTGGGATTATAATATTTTCTTTTAAAAACAAAACTGGTTCAAAAGTTGAAAACAAGGTTTTAACAGCTGGTTAAGTACAGCTGTGACTGGATTACTAACGTGTTATGATTCAGTCTCCTCTGTATTGTGCAATATTTAAAATAAATAAGTTACCATAACCTGTGTGGGCATCCCCAAATTGTCCATCTTATACAAAACTTTGATTTCATTAAACCAGGTCACTGATGCAACATTGATTCAAGGAGAGAAATTGTATTACTGAATTACCAATACCATGTCATATCATGCAAATAATTCTTGGTGATTTTCTTTCGAATCTAATGTTTAAACCAAAGATCAAAGGAATATTTTAACATGGGAAATGGTAATGGAAAGTGTGTTCCTTACCATTTCAGAGGATTATAAGAATGTCAGAGAATAGTTCATCTTCCCTACACCTTTTTTTTCCTGTATCATAAGCCTGGAAATATGAGGTGATGATACTCTAGAAATACTGGTTTTGTCTCTTCCACTCCTTTTCTACACTATTTCTGTCTTTTCTCCCATTTTCTCTCAGTGCTTGTGTCATTCTTCCTTCATGTTATCCTGAACAGTTATGGGGTTTTTTTCTCTATTTAACTCTGGAGTTTGTCAGTGTCCTAGTGTAAAATCTGGAGGTTTTTTGATATATATGACAGCTGCATGATTTACTTTTGATGGCTTATAAATCTGCCTCCATATTAGTAGGTAATGTAGTTCAATAGGTATAGATTTACAGGGCAAATCAATTAGTGTTGAGTACACAACATTCCCATTATTCATGTTTCAGGAAGCTCTGACTCAGACTAGAGCTGGTCTGGGTATGAATGCCCAGTCTATGCAGCTGAAGTACCTGAGGTGTGAGACAATCTTCTGGTGCAGGTTCATCTGAAAGAAGTTGAGTGCTCTTGAGACACAATGTGAAACAAGGCATTTCCACTGGGGACAGCCAGGAGGTTTTCTTCAAAAACATGCTCAGGATCTGAACTCAAACTCTAATGTAGTCATACAACACATCTCAGCAAAACATTCCAAATTTTATTCTTATTTTGTAGCCTCAAACTTCTGATGTTTTCCTTGTTTCTTTCATGCATTATTCACGTTCTTCAGTTCATGTATGTAATTATCCAATTACTTTTTCTTGGAGTTATACATGGGTGTACAACATCGGCAGAAGATATTACTGCTCAGATTTTCTGCCCTCTTTCATTTGTTTCTTGCTCCTAAACAGGATAGCAGGTTATCACGAAATTGTGAAATGCACTTGGGAGAAGTTCCTGGTCATTCAAACATTATGTGTTTCTTACAGTTGAGATAAATTCAGTAGAATATGGGATATCTTGTCCTTTTCTTAAAACAAAGTACAGTGACAGAGTGCTTTGAAAGAGAGTAAATCATTTGGGACCTGCATACTAATTCTTGTGAGGTGGCTGTGATAATTTTTTTCAGTGTGGTTAGCTGTTATATTTTCAAGTTGTACATTACTTTGTAGAACTTTCTAAAAACTGTTTTCTTTGCCTCATGAGGAATTACTCTTCTTCGTTATTAGGATGTTACAGCACCAATAGCAAAATGTCATAACATTGGTCATTTGTTAACAATAAACTCCTCACAATTTGTTATAAGTCCTGTTATTTTTAATCTTTTCCACAATAGCAAAAGTAAGACTATAAAAAGAAATGGACAATGTTGGCATATACAACTCAGTAGAAGAATGTATGAAAACTATTTCTTTAAAGGTGAAGACTAAAGTCTGTGTATTATGGCAGTCAGCAGGGGTGATTTGTCTTTTCTTCTGTAAACAAGTTGAAACACATTTGATAATGAAAGATCATCACCATCAATTGTAGGTTTCCAGGAAGAATTCTGTTTATTTATGCTTTTTTAATTAGCTGAACTGTGTCATGCTGGTATTAAAACCACCAAAAAAGATTCTCAATGCTGCACAAATGAAAGCAATCCAGTATCTCATTTACATTCCTCTCCTGGTGTCTGCAGCAGATCTATAAATAGAAGAGACTACACACAGAAATTTATTATTGCAGCTGATAGCAATTTTCTTTTGCAAAGGTGTCTGGAGGCATTATTCATGAGATTCATTCTGGTAGACTCTCCAGCTGAGATCCTCACTCCCCAGATCTGTGGGTGGTCAGTTTAGGAACACACTAATCAACTGCTATGTACAAGAACTGTCACAAGACTTACTTATTTCCCTCTTCTAAAAAATACGGGAGGTCTTTCAGCTCCACATTGTTTTCGTTAACCTGATTGCATGGGTGTTATAAGCAGATAAGGGATTTTTAGAAATCATGAGTATTTGGAATTTTATCAGTGCCCATCCTAATGAGTATGCTATTATTGGAAAACCACAATGACTGTGATTTGATACAACACACACCTTGCATTCTGCATTCATACCCACGGGCACATGTGACCTTATCAAGTGTCAGGCAGACATGTTTTTGTTCAATACTGAGGATGTACAGCAATCACATGAACTGACCTATCTAGGTGTCATCTAATTTTGGCCAAAATATAAGGAAAAAATCAAATAAGACCTTTTGTGAAATTATATTTATAACAGGTGATAGATGGGAATGTCTTGCACTCTTTTGATTTCCTATCTGGTTTCGGTTTTCCTACCATATCTGTCATTGTGCTATCTTTGAATACTATAAAAAAATTCGTACAAGCAGAATATGCACATTTCTAAGCGTTGGTTTTGTCACCCCTCAAGACTGATTACAACTTATTTTTATCCTTGCTTTTTCTAGTTTTCTTTCTATGACTGAGAGCATAAGTTATGTGACAGCAGAGATATTACCTGTTGATTCTGTTTCAATTTCAATATAATCACTACTGCAAGTGTTCATATTTCAGGTTTTCTTACATTCTACTCTATACAGAGAAGCTGTATATAGTACCTGAACCTACAAATGATGTTTCCATTTGCAAAGCAAACTAGTAACTTTCATTTTTTGTTCCCACATACTTTCATTTTATTCAGATATAATAGAAGACCTATTTTCTTGTAGCAATTGTTTTGACTATGCTCTGAAACCAGCAGCACAAATAACTAGTGAGATATTAGAAAAGTCACATATCTCACCACGAAAGGAAAGATAAATTAAAATATTAAATTAAACCCAAAATAAACTGTCGACTCAAGCCACCAATAAGGCATTCTGGCCTGTCTAATGCCAGGTACACTAGTGAAAACAAAGAGATCTATTAAAAGCATAAGTCAAATGCCACAGATTTTCTGTGAGTGTAAAACCAATTCTGTTTGTTTTGAATGCATTTTGGTACTTGTACATATATTTTTTTGTTTTAATTTAAATTTGTTAGTGATGAAGAAAATTGGTATTGTGAATGCCCTAAACTCTACACTGGAAAACTCTGCCAGTTCGCGACTTGTGATGAAAATCCGTGTGGAAATGGTGCTACGTGTTTTCCAAAGTCCAGTAAAGATGCTGTTTGCTTGTGCCCATATGGAAGATCTGGCATTCTCTGCAGCGACGGTAAGAACCATTTTCTTTATGCATTGGTCATAGACTCTATCATTCATAGAAGCTGTAGTAAGAAACAAGTCAGATGCGTTGGAGGCAAAACACTGAAAGTGAGAACCTCCCCACCCAACAACACAGCCCAAAACCCAATCACAGGCAAAGAACGGCTGAGCTGATCACACGACTGAGCCCCTCCCCACGTGTTGCTTCATAAAAGCGCTGGCTGGAGAAAGGGAGACAGAGTGACCAAAGAAGCTGAGAGTTTACAAGCTAGGAAATACCAGGTAGTGTCTGAAGTTTTAGTAAATCACCTGGAGAAAAGTTTAGAGAGACTTGACTGAAAGTTCTCCTCTACTTAGGAAAGCATTACTTTGTACATTTTGCATATAAAAGCAGTGCGTAAAGAATACTTTCTGTATTGTAAACATACCACCAGGTACCATAATTTGATTAATTTTTCACATCAAAAAGAGGGACAAATTAAAATTCAGCAAGTGCTTTGCTATGAAACAGAGGACAGTAGTGGGGTAAATAACACAGCAAAGTAAATAGGTCATTTTGGCTAACATTACCAAATGAAGGGTTTTCATTCCTTGAGCATTGATTATAATGATTGTTCTAGGTCAGAAACTCCTGTGTGTGAACATCCAAGGTATTATTTTCCCCTAACAGTCAATGTAGCAAGAAGTAACAACTGAAAAATATACATATAGGAAACAACCACTCGTTCAGAGCTTATTTAGAGGGGCATACGAAGTGCCTCTTCAAATAAATATTAAGCAATGATCAGGTTGATTTTGTCATAAGTCTTGTTTAAAATTTTTATTTCCAAAATTTCCAGTAGATGAATATTTCTATTTTATCCATGTTTTCATCTAGACATGATACTTGATAAAAAAGAGAAGAGGCAAAAGTATGAAATGTGTATGATATTTTCTTGATAATCTTTCTTAGCTTGCAGTAGCACAATACATTGGGACTTCATTTGCTCTGTCTCTAGTCATCCAGGTTGCCTTTCTCTGTTCTATCTCGATTCCACTGCATCCTCTTTAAAATGAAGATCCAGAGCTGATTCAAGGTGCAATATTCAAGGTGTGATAGTGCCACTACTCTATACAGTGGTGTTTGACATTTTTCTGTTTTACTCTCTGCCCTCTTCTTAACCAGTTCTTCCATCCTATTTTCTTTTATGACTACACTGACGTATTCATGAAAGTGCTTATTAAAACTCCTAACACCTCTTCCTCTGAATGCTGATGGCAAGTTCAGAGCCCACCATTCTGTATTTAAGGCTAGGACTGTTTCTGTAATCTACTCCGATTTACGTCTGTCAACACTAAGTATCATCTAATATTTTTCCCTGTAGTTGTTCAATGAGGCTCTTCTGCAACTCTTTGTATTTAACTGTCTCTAAACTGAGAGACTACATAAAAATTGAGAGCCTAAATTGAGAGAAAGTTCAGAAATTCATTAGTTTGATTAGACTACAAAACTGGAGTCTTTGAAAACACAGAAAGAATTAATTTTAATGAGTGGAAAGGGAAAACTGTCTGTATCATCACTATAAGCAAGCAAAATGGGAAACATTCAGCTTTGTAGGACAGAGTATAAATCTAGGGTAATAAGCCCGCAACATAAGAAACTGTTACTGAAATATGAAAAATTATTTTATTGGACTGTGTCTTAAGAGTTTAGAAGGAATGGAAATAAACTGAGCACAAACAGAAGTGTTAAAATGAGCTGCAAGAGGCCCCTTTATCACGTATTCTAAATCAAAGAAGGGAAAAACACAGCCACAATGCAGTGAAGGCTGGATGCACCCTTATGGATGGGCATCTAGCAGCACCAAAGCCATACTTTTGTGGAGGTATTTGAAGGTAATGATAAATTGCCTAATTAAAATGGTAGAACAATTTAAACTATTTTAGAAACAGAAGGCAAATTTGTTTACTATGACAAAATGTGTGTCCCAGATAATTAATTTAATAGAAAGAAATGGTCCATAAAAATTAGGGCATAGAAGCACACTTTTTAAATGAATCATCTTCTGTTTAAGACACACAATAATATTGTCTCTACTATTTAGATTACAACTTAAAGCATGCTATTTTGTGTCTGAAACACTGAAGAAAAGCTGGTTTCTCCTAAATGTTTATTGAGTAATAGTTGACCTTCAACAACAAAAAACGAGCACGATGTCACAGTGATTATTTGATGAAATGAATATAACTAATGCACCAAATAGAATTGCAATTTCATACCAGCTTGGCTGCTCCTACCAATAGAGATTATTTGCAAAAGACAAAGTAAGGATAATAAAGATGTGGTCAGAGCCCTAAGTGAGGCCACAGATACAGGTCTTCCCCATATCAGAGCTCCAATTGCCATCTGTTAAGAGTTGGAAGTCATACTAAGAACAACAGCAATCTCTAGAAGTAGGTAAGGAAAATTATAATAAAACTACTGTCACTGTTAAATGAAACAAAAAAAAATTTAAAAAAAAGAAAAAATGTAAATTACTTGACATGACAAGTCAAAAATACATCATTTTACAGGAAATGCATAACATTCAGAAAGTGAAGAAAATTATAGGACTATTTTAAATATGACAAATGAGGCAAAAATGTAAGGACAGATAGTAACTTCGGTTAGACAAACCTATATAAATATGGAAAAATAGACAAGGTCTGGGTCTAACAAGGACTGTTCTTACCTTTCTGAATCAGATAAAGCATGCTGCAGTCTAAGCAGGCTGGCAGCAATGGCTCTGAGGTTTTTTTTGTTGTTATGCTTTTTTCAGACATCGATAAAAGCTTCCTAAAAGCATGCCCATTTTCCAAATATATATAGCAAAATGCATTATCTCTCACTACACATTTTCCTTCTTTTTATCACTAGATGACCACATTATTTTGACTACAAGTTGACCATTATACATTGAAATGTCTCTCAAGAACCTACATAGCTAAGGCATAATAGGCCAAGGGGATGGGGGGTGATAATATAAAACAGAAGAGAGGACAGGCCACATTGATCAGGGGGATGACATGGCCAGACAAGTGTTCTGACCAGCCAACTATTTATGTGTGACTGGCCCTTTTTTTTTCTGTATTCTTCTATTTTTCACATTTGTTCCTCCTCAAATCACCTCCTTTAATCAAAATCCCTAAATCACTTCTAAATCACCTCCAAATTTCCTCCTTTAAACATCCATAAGTCCTGTGCTATTCCAAAAGGCTCTTCACCTATATCCCATAACATGTCCCAAATGTTATGGCAGTTACACCCCTCTGTCTAAAAGGTGATCCAGTGTTGACTTGTCATGGTGTGTGTCACACCTTGACACTAGCGCTAAAGGTATCCTGGAACAGCCCTGGGAGGGGTCTGGACAAGGTGTTCCTTCCTCTGAATCCTTAATTTGTGTTCCTGCCTGCTGTTGGGCTCTGTGCTCCTCAGGGATTGTGGAGATGGACCTATTACGGGCTGGTGGCTCCCGGGATAAGGTTGGAAGTTGTCTGTTGATTTGTGGAGTTAGATGCCTCTGTGACTTCCAACTCTCTGTGACTCTCCTCCAGGGCGGAGGAGAGGAGCACACCATCAGTACACAACACTCAGGAACAGAGACTTTGTCTGCATGGGCAGCTTGACTAATTCTCCCCACTGACTTTGGTTTTTTTAGCTGCAGATAAAGGTATCTATGTCATTTAAACTCAGTCCAGTTATTGAGCTCTGGCTTTTCAGTAGATTTGTGTGAAAGAAGACATCATTCAAGCCCTTAGTCTGATAAATTAGTAAGAAGTTGCTTGCATTTTGGTTTTTGTGTGCTGTAAATCTCCTCTGGTGTTTAGTATCAGAGTTGATTAGAGTTGTTGAATTGCTACCATCTCTGTTATCAGCCTTTATTTATTTTCTTTCTATTTTTGTTAACACTTCCACCTAAGCACAGAATAGATATATTTCCTGCTTGGTACAGCAATTGATAAAGTCTGTAAAATATAAGGTCGGTGTGTTTGAAATATGTGAGGGTAAGAAATTTAGATGTATAAGATGCAGAAATTTTAAATAGTAAATATCAGGGTACCATTGTACTGCAGAATTGTAATGGCCTCCTAAATGCAAGTGAAGAAGGAATCGTTCATTCACCAGGACTGGAAATGAACACCTGAACTTTTAAATTCTTTATGTTTTTGGTAATTACGTGTTACACAAGAAACTGGGCTCTTCCGGGAAGATGTTGGTCATAACATGAGGCATTTTGTTAAGCCAGGAATTGAGAGCAAGCACTTTGTAAGCAGAAATGCAAATTTGAAGGGAGAAGGATTTCAAGGGGATGTGCATTGCTAAGATGAGTAATTGTGTCATTTGCAGTGTTTTAGACCAAACTTTGGTGTTTTAATTTCACATATGTACACATATGTGACAACATGAAGCAGAGTCTTAACTGTGACACTGCGTGGCAAACACACCTTGGACAGGGTCATTCACAGCACACATTCACAGCAATCTGTAAGGTTCTTCCTTGAAACATTTCTGAGCAACACTTATGGTAATTCTTCACAGTCCAAAGGATTCCAGCAGGTTTTCTGTAGGATGTATTCCCCCATGTATAAAATTCATTTCAAAGTGTTGAAGTGGGAATAGTCACTTGCTTCAAGCTCTGAGGAGTGAAAATCAGCCTGCAAGGGAATTGTTTCTGTGCAGCTATGTTTGGCACACAATGTCACCTTCAGAGTTGTTTGGGTCTGCAGACTAAATTGTGTAGTTCAGTGACAGCAGATGCCCAAAGTGAATTTTCTCAGCTAAAAAAATCTGCATTGCAAGGTTCCTGGTCAGTGATAAAAGACCTTGGGGAATGCTGATCAGGGTTGTTCTTCTTACTGTTTAAGAGAATGTATTTTCTGGGTCATTTGGTTTTCACTGGGCCCTAATTTCCCCCACCCCTCCAATGTGAAGAATGTCATGAAAATTGTAAAAAACATACATAGGCACACTCACACGCTATTAATGCCACTGCTGTATTACCAGTTCTTCAGAATCATATTGTCGTCCCTGAGCAGTGAAATCACTTTTATTATTTCAAATTTCAGCTCCCAATCAAAGTATAACTCTGATGAGTCCCTCATTATGGATGCCACAAGACAAATAAAGGAATCCATAAATATTTATTGGGGGTGGGGAGTGGAAGGCAGACACCTGAATTACCCATTATGTGGGCCACTAACTCCTCACACAACAGTCTTCCAGACATTAAGAGTCTTTTACTACCACCTTGAACTCTCAGCTGGCACTGCACAATCCCGAAGCTCCAGCACCCCTTATCTTTTCCTCCTTGGGTTTCCCAGTTTCCAGCGAGAAAAGTGGGTTTGCACAGCAAGGTTCCCCTGCAGCCCATGGTGAAGACCATGGTGAGGCACCTGTCCCCCTGCAGCCTATGGAAGTCCACAATGGAGAAGATATCCACCTGCAGCCCATGGAGAATCCCACACTGGAGCAGGTGTCTGTCCAAAGGAGGCTGTGACCCCATGGGAAGCCTGCACTGTAGCAGGGTCCTGACAGGACCTGTTGGATCCATGAAAAGAGCCCATGCTGGAGCAGGTTTGCTGACAGGACTTGTGATCCTGTGGGGGACCCACACTGGAGCAGGCTGTGAAGAACTGTAGCCCATGGAAAGGACCCACATTGGAGAAGCCCATGGGAGGGACCCCACAGCAGAACAGGGGAAAAGTGTGAATAGTCCTTTCACTGAGAGGGAAGGAGTGGCAGAGGCCTCATCTGCAACCCCCATTTCCCATCACCCCGTGCCAGTGGTGGGGGAGGAGGTAGAGATTTCAGAGATGAAGTCGAACCCAGGAAGAAGGGAAGGGAGGGGGCAAATATTTTAAGAACTGGTTTTATTTCTTATTACCCTACTCTCATTTGATTGACAATTTTTCCCCAAGTCAAGCCTTTTTTGCCCATGACAGTAACTGGTTGTCACAGGATGACTGGAAGCTCCAGACAAGCCCTAGCTTAGCCTCAGGTTTGGCAAAAATTTAAGTTTAAGGAATCACTCTGGCCCACAATTTCTAAGGATGGAAAATCAGATCTATTTATAAAACTGAACTATTTATTAAACAGACATAGATAACAGATGAAGGATCTTAATCAGAATTACTTACTCCATAGTATAAAACTAAAGAACTGCTAATAGATTACAGCATAACATAAAACAGAGGTACCTACATTAAAGCTAGAAAAAGAAATAGTATTGATTGGGAGTCAAATGTAATATACCACCAAAATCACAATAATGTGCACAGATTCCTTCGCATAACCCCTGGGGAGTAACCGCTAAGTGTCCCTACTCGGGAGAAACTCCAACATTTCCAGGGAAATGTATAGAAGAGTCCTGCTTTGTGAAACTTTGGTGTGGCTTTTATAGTTGTAAAGTGTGGTGTCTGTCAGTCAAAAATCCAGCTTACCTTGCCAGATCTCAACAGTCAAATGATTATTGGCACTTGGGAGATGCCAGACCTGTGTTAACCCCGTGGCACCCAAATAACTCACTACAAGACAGCTTGTCCTGCTTGAGTTATCTGGCCGGTCAACAAACAACAGGTCCTGTGGGGAGATGAGATGGCCTGCTACCCTGGTGAGTGATCTTTCCCTGCCCTTACTGAAAGCCACAAACTTTTCATTCTCTTTTCTCTGTCCATCTCTGAGGAGCAGAGTGATATAGCTGCTTTGGTGGGCACCTGGTGTCCAGCCAGGGTCAACCCACCACAGCTTGAATGACTGTAAAGTTCAATACTTGGTGGTAATTTTCATTCCTTTTTCAATATTGTCTTTGCAAATAATTGTCTTTGAAAATAATTAGCCTTTGCAACAGCCCTGTGTATTGTCTGGGGAAGACTTACTAGAGAGCTGCTCAACCAAAAGAATTTGGGGGTGGGTGCTGGTCAACAGTGGCTGAACATGAACCAGCCTGTGCCCAGGTAACCAAGAAGGCCAATGGCATCCTGGCCTGTATAAGCAATAGCGTGGCCAGCAGGACCAGGGTGTTGCCTTACTGAGTTATAAAATAGGAGCCGGAGGCAATTTTTATGAAAGTAGGGAAAAGCAAAAGCTTTATTTCTGAAGCTCTCTGACAAACGGGGGAAAGGCAGTATTTCCCCCAGCCCAGAACAAAGCCCAGTGTACAAAAAGAAGGTTTTGGGTAAGGGATAAGGGTGTGGGTAAGAAGAAAAAGAAGTAAGAGACGTAAAAGAATGTAAAAGATGACATCTCTGTATGCAACAGCTCTATATATCCTGTTCTAACAAAAAGACATAGTTTACAAAGGTTCTCCAATTAAGGCACAGAATTAAACATTTGTCTTTCAGCCATCACTCTGCGTTAACATGTTCTAACATGTTCTTAACTCTGGAACATTACAGCGATAGCTTGGTCTATTTTGTCTAGGATATAGGGTATTACTAACCAGCGTTACACTGAAAAAGTTCAGGAATTCTAACCTAGACTCGGCAAAAAGAAAAAAGCAAAAAGCCCCTCGGCATCAAGGGCAGTGATTGTCACCCTGGCACTGGTGAGGCCACACCTCGAGTGCTGTGTCCAGTTCTGGGCCCTTCACTGCATGAGGGGCTGGAGCGTGTCCAGAGAAGGGCAACGGAGTTGATGAAGGGTCTGGAAAACAGGTCCTATGGGGAATGGCTGAGGGAACTGCAGTTGTTTAGTCTGGAGAAGAGGAGACTGAGGGGGAACCTTATTGCTTTCTACAACTACCTGCAAGGAGGTTATAGTGAGGTGGGGGTCGGTCTCTTCTGCTATGTCTCAAGTGAAAGGACAAGAGGAAATGGCCATAAATTGCACCATGGGAGGTTCAGATTAGATATTAGAAAAAAAATCAATGAAAGAGTGGTTAGGCATTGGAATAAGCTGCCCAGGGAGGTGGTGGTGTCACCATCTCTGGAAGGGTTTGAGAGGCATCTGGATGTGACACTTGGGGATACAGTGATCATGGTGATGCCAGATTGTTAATTGGACTGGATGATTGTGTAGGTCTCTTTCAACCTTGATGATTCTGTAATTCTGTGATTCTATGAAATATGAGCAGGTTTTCAGAAGAACTGAATACTACTCATCCCACACTGTGTACGGTTGATAATCCTGGAGCCAGACACTGAGAGGGTAACTGTTCACAGTTAATCAATATTAATATAAAAAAAAGTCTATTATCTGATTGTAGTTCTGTAGCCTGAAGTCTTCATTTATTCAATCCCTTTAATCTGCCTTGGTTTTAGCAATATATTGTAAAGCTGTGGTTCAAGATATATTGCCACTGAATGCTGAAGGAACATTAATTTTAACTCATAACAGAATATCCAAAGATAATGAAACCATTATTCTCTTTCTTCTTTGTCACTGTATTCTCTTCTCTTCGTTAAGATTTTTTTAAAACCATAGTTGATTTTTTTAAATTCCCATTTTCTATGCTTAGCTCCAATAACATAAACAATGTTAGGGAAGAAAGTAGTCAACCATATTTATATATATATATATAATGGGATAATTTGTCATTATTTGTTTGTGAGTCAATGGGACATATCATGCATTATTACTTGTTCAATACTGGGGATGCAGAAGAGCCCAGTGATGAATGACATGGAACTGACAGAGACACAGGACAAAATCAAGGACAAAAAGCTGATAAAAGACTTCAGTACTCTGTCAGAGCAGTATTTTAGGCACAGTGTTAATTTGGACTGTGTTTTTGTAAAGCCCATAATCAGAGACATTGGGACACACCTCTGTTCTTTACCACTTCAAACTGTGCACTGCAAGAGCAAGAGTAGAAATCAGCTTGGATGGTGTCCAGGCAGGAAAAGAAAAATAACACAGTGAGGTTAGCTGTGCCCTCTGCTATTTCAACCAGCCCCAAACATTTTACAAATAATGTTTAGAAGGATTGTGTTTCAAGGAAAAGATTATACAATTTCTGCACTGTCTTGGCTCCATAGCTGTATAATGAAAAGATAGTGAATGAAAGGAAAAGGTGGAGCTGTTTTGCTTCACACAATCTTGTCAATCACTTTATTTTTCATACAGGGGGGTTTTTTTTCAATTTATAAGTTAAAAATATGTAAGAGTATGCATTAAAAATCAAGCTAATGAAGGTCATTTCTTGAAAGGAATCTCAAAGATTGAATATTTTACACTGAAGCATATTTACTGACGACCTTTCACTTTTTTATGTGATTGGATAAAGATCTCTTGATAAATAATACTTAATATACAGAAGACACGTGATTAAAAATGTGGTATAAAATCTATAAGTGGTAGTTCAGAGACAGATAAAATATGGAATAGCTGTCAAGCTAGATAGATCGAATTAGCCAGAAATATAAGCTTTTGACTCAGTATTAATTAACATTTCTAAATACATTTACTCTCCAGAGAGCAGCATAGGGAGGACTATTTGCAAACACTTACTGCATGTGTCTACCCGCCTAGGTTAGGGTGGTTAATTAGATACAGCATCTGACTTCTACTAGGTGTGAGAAACTTCTTCAGCACATTGGAGAAAGTGTGAAGAAGTAAAGCAAAATAATGTGTGATGGTTTCCATAAAAAGTGCCTGTGTGCCTCCTATCGCCTTAAACAGTATTTGTTCCCGTCACGACCACACGCCTGAGAAAGGCGGAGCTCCACGTGGTGCTCACACACCATTCAGGTAGCACCCAAACACTGTGGTGCACACGCAGGGAAGGACCAGCACTGAGGGGAGCAGGGCTGGGGTATGCCAGCTGGTTCAAAAGTGCAGGGAATGCTTTTGCAAGTAGTCGCAACAGTAAAAAAGGACAGTCCAACCACATAATTTGAAATTTCCTAAATCTGTTAGTGGGTCTGAGTTGCTCCTCTGGAGAAGCCTTTCCTGCTTCCTGCCATCCTGCTGATAAATTACTACGACTTACATCTTTTTGTGTCCAGATATTAAGTTTAGCCCACTATTGTTGATATCCTGGATTTTCTGTTATTTTTGCTTGGGTAATTATATCAGTGATTTGTGTTACTATGTTGTTATCCTTGGAAAAGTTGTTGATCCCAAAAACTATTAGCTGGTGGTTTCTGTTACCACCTATGGAACCTAGAGCAAGGCAGGGGTGTCTTAAGCCCCTACAATGCTGAGTATATTATGGAATGTATGTCATGGCCCCAATAAAATGCAGTTAAAACTGGATGAAAAGACTGTAAAAAGTTGAGAGGAGATGCTCAAATAGTCACAGATGGACATTACTGAGGAAAATTTCTTCTTGTCAGATGCTTTAAGAATGGCTGTGCTCAGATACCCAGGAGCAAAGAATGGTTAGTGATTGTGTTCTGGCCTGGAGTGCAGAGATCTACACTCCATTCTTCAACACGCTCCAGGCTTTGTGCAAAATTTTGTGAAAATTACTTACTTTGCAAGTGTCCTATGGTTCTCATTCTTTAAAATCAGAAAAAAAAAGAGCTTCCTTGATTTCACAGAGAATAAGTTCAGAATTTCACATTTAGCTTTTATGGCAATGAACATCAGAGACAAAGAACTTGCAGGATGGGAAGTGGTTGCAGGATACAGAGCAGGTAAGCTTCATCCCACCTATCTTTAAAAGTCTGAAATAGTTTACTCTGACTTACAACCCATTGCTACCTTTTTACTTGACAGGGTGAAATAAGAATTTTAGCATACTGTTCACCTGTCCTGTATGGGGAAGGTGTTTTATATGAAAGACACTGTATCCTAAATGTGCTTGATATTCCTACTGACATAAAGTGCAACATCAGGTAGCCAGCTGTTATGTAGACCTCTATGTCACAGATCATAGAATCACAGAATGATTTGGCTTGAAAGGGACCTTAAAGATCATCTAGTTCCAACCTCCTGCCATGGTCAGGGAACCTTCCACTAGACCAGGTTACTTAAAGTCCCATCCAGCCTGGCCTTGAACACTTCCAGAGATGGGGAGTCCACAACCCCCCTGGGCAACCTGTTCTAGTGCCTCATCACCCTGACAATAAAGAATTTCTTCCTAATATCTTGTCTAAACCTACCTTTCTTCAGCTTAAGGCCATTGCCTCTTGTCCTGGCACTACAGACCCTTGTGAAAAATCCCTCTCCATCTCTTGTAGCCCTGCCTTAGGTACTGCAAGGTTGCTCTAAGATCTTCCCAGAGCCTTCTCTTGTCCAGGCTGAACAGCCCCAATTCTCTCAGTCTGTCTTGATGGGAGAGGCACTCCAGCCCTCTGGTCAACTTAGCAGCCCTCCTCCGGACTTCTTCCAAGAGGTCCATGGTTTTCTTGCATTGGAGGCCCTTTGTCAATCTTTAATCCACCTTTATAGGGAATGCTGAAAGAAGCAAGAAGAAAGGCAAGAAGATAACTCCCCAGTTAGAAAGCTCCAAGGAAACAGCTGAGACAATGGCATATTTTGTTATGGGAATAAAGTATTATTCCCCGTTGGGAATATCTTGTTAGGAATAGACTCTTTGATGATCTCAGCTAGCAAACCAAATTACCTGGCTCTGTGGAGGTACATGATAGAATTTTCTTTTCACATTATAAACAAAGCAGGAAAAGACAGTAAACACAAAGTACTCCTTTATTTTAAAATCTTTTGTCTCTTAAATATTTTGTGGTCTGTTAAATAAATGGAAAGAAAACAATAGGGAAAAAAGAAGGGAAAAAAAGGATGAATGCTTCGCATTAAAAAAGCTGCCTGTATTTCTAAGCTTCCTAAGAAGCAAAAAAAGACAGGACTTAAGCCTCCTTTAGCCAAGTTCAAGTAATCTGAGGGAATATGGATGGAATGAAACCAGCACCAAATTTAAATATGGGGAAGTTCTGTTTTGCCTCCAGTGCAGCACATCACTCACAAAGGTCTGAGACTTGAGGTTGTGTTCAGTCAGACTCATTGCCAGTGTTCTTCTAATTAGGACAAAATTGCTATTTCATATGTAAATTTCCTGGCTTCCATTTAAGATCACAGAGCAAAGCATAATGTGCCACATGTATGAAGCAGTGCTTAATAAATGGGACAGTACACTCTGTACTGCTGCAGACTCTAAGTCTGTGCTAAAAAAAGTGCCTGTGTCTGCACCTCTTCTCAGATACAGGTACCAAGGCAAGGTCTGCCATTTCAGTGCCAATAGGGCAGGTTTCCCAGGTTGCAAATTTAGAAACAGATTCCACACACTAGAGATGGTGATTGCATTTTAACAATTACATGTTATTGTTTCTCCAACCCTGTAAGTATTTAGGTGTTTAGATGTGCTTAGGCTAACATAGGTTTACTCGGGGAGTATTATGATTCTTTACTGGCACGTCCTCATCTGGTTTGTACATGGTGCAGCTTCATATTCCTTCTTCCCCCAGTCCCTCTTACTGTCTTCATGAGTGAGGCTGTATCCAGTCACATTTGGTGCTCAGGCCGGTTGGAGGGAACTGCTTGAACCTGTAAAACCGAGTCGCATACCAGTCCTGCAGGATTAAACCTTTGTTCCTCTCTCTCCTGTTTTCACTGAACCATACTGCCGATAGGAGCGTTAAGTGATCTCTGTTCTGAGCACCAGCTCCAGGAATTGGCTACAGCAGCCTGGCTACTGGGTCCCGGAAAGAAGCCCTTGGGGCCGTGTGGGTACTTAGTACCAGAGCTCTATTGTCTGGCACAGAAGATGTGTATAGATTTGATTTTATTTGTAATTCATGTAGGTCCTGTTCACTGTGCTGCAAATTCCTCCTTTCATGATGTTCGTTTTTATTATTTCCTCTACCGATGAAGAATTATTATTCCATAACCTCTTCAGCACATTCTTGCACTCACTTTTACTCCAATGTCTGTCAGAGGTGGCATTTATTTTAACAGGAGAATTTCTTCATGTATTTTCTTTTGTCTGTCTGAATTTGAGCAAATATTACAGTGTACTTTTATTTGTAGCAATGTTACCTAGAATCCAGGAGATGGCAGCAGTTGCCAATAATTCATTTTCTAAGATAAGAAAGCCTATTTACAAAGCTGAAAAATAAAGACATTTACCCTCAAAGAAAAGCCAAACTATATCTGCATGTGTGTAAAATATTACAACATAACGAATTATTAGTTTTATTTATAAGTTTTTAAGTTCTAAACCAGACTAGGAAATAGAACTTGCAAATACATATGTCAAACATTTTGCCCTAACACTGAATGGTTGTTTTTGGTTTTTTTTAATCCAGCTATTAATATTACTCAGCCAAGTTTCAGCGGTACAGATGTGTTTGGCTATACCTCATTCCTAGCTTATTCTACAATCCCAAATATCACCTTCTACTATGAATTTCGCTTGAAATTTCAGTTGGCAAACCACCACTCAGCTTTACGAGATAACCTGATCTTTTTCACTGGACAGAAGGGCCAAGGTAAGCTTTATTTGTATTACTTACCCTTACAAGCTTTCAAATACTCATTAAAAAATAGGATAAAAATATTAAGGTATCTCTTCACAGCACCCCTCTGCAGCAGGCTGCATGGCATCAGCATTGCAATGGGCTAAAATAGTCATACTACTTGTGTTCTGTCCATCTTAGCACTATTCCACACAGAAGCCGTAATATTGACGAAAGTTGAGAAAAATTTTATGAAAATTTAATGCAGACATAAAGCAGTCAGGGTAGAAACTACTTTATACGGCAGAGATCATAAGGTAACTTATTTTTACCTTAATTGTTTCTGCAATTGGAGCATGACCCAGTTTGTGTTTGGAGATGTCCTATGGGATTGTTGAAGCCTAGAAGGGAAGTTTGTTGATGTATCTTTAAGTCTAAACCCGTCACAGTAGGAGAGTGATTTAGGTATATTAACGTAAAACTCTACTACCATAGCAGATGTTTTATCACACCTAAAACATCACATGAGTTTTGCAGATATGGCACATCACTTACGGGAACCCTACACTTCTGCTGAACAGTATCAGAAAATTAATACTTCAGAAAGATGAAAGAGGGGAGAAATTATTATTACCAATTTTAAGCTACTGAGCTCCCAAAATTATTATTGAAAATCAATTTTGGGGAGGCATTTTGCAGTTGCATATATGTCTAACAATCGCAGTACATCACATCAGTAGGATACAGGGTATCTTCCATTCGCTACATTAATACATTTGATATTTTCTTGGGTCTTCCTTTCTATTAAATTGCTTTACTAGAGTTCCTGTACCCTCTGGGGCTTTTTCCCCTTTCTCCCTGTGGCAGACTTCCAGGAGTCAGACTGTTAGTCTATTGCAATGCAAACTGAAACTTGTGAGCTTAGAACGGCTCAGCAGTTTATCTATCTATGACATAATCAAGTCTGCTATGTTTCATTTGCAAAAATCCTGTCAAATTTAGCTAGTGCAGCTCAACTGTACTTCAGTGTGCCATGAGACCCTGGTACAGAACACGTAATTTATCAGGCTGATTACCCAAATCAGCCTAACACAAGTAGATATTAACCACTGTGAAAGTATTTAAACTGAAACTTAGCTCTGCTTCTGTCTCTGTGGCAATCAGATTTTGCTAAGTTTTTTTCTTGAACTTCAGCAAAAGACATGGTCAGACTTGGGTGATCCTGCTAACCGAACTACAACCACATTATTTTAACTACATCCAGGTCTACCCCTCCCCATGCCGCGTTTTATTCCTGCAACAGTCAGCCTTCACTCCCAGGAAGCTTTTCAATTCCCTTACTATCACAGTTCACTCCCAGGCAGTTTTTCCTCTCTTACTAATTATTTATTGTTGTGGATGAACGAAATATTGTCTTTCTTTTTTGGGTAGCTGAGTAGAAATGGTGCATGGAGTTGAAATTACCTAAAATATTTCCATCTAGTGGTTCTGAAAACTGTGCTCAGAAGCCAGTGTCCACATCATTAAATTTTTATGAGAAGCTCTGCTGTAATACAAACACAAAGGAATCATTAGAACATTCTTTTCAACGGCAAGAATGAACCACCACATTCAGACATGTTTCTGCAACCTTGGGAACTGAATTTCAAACACCTGTTTGAAACATTTCCAACTGTAGGAAATGTAACCAAACAGAAATTATACCAATTAATTCACTGTCTTTATTCAGGATGCAGAAAATGCAAATATGAAATGTAGAACACCAATGGTGCGAAATAACCTGATTTTTTTCAGTTACAATAATCAAAAAAGGACACAAAAAAAATTTTGCTTAAAAATAAAAGATAGATTCCACTAAAATTTGTCTCAAAAAAGCCTGCATGCAGGGTGTACCCTATACTGTCAACAGTCATTGGGGAATGTAGGTCTTGCAATCATATTTAGCTGAACTGAGTTTAAAAAACAATCTTACTGGTGTCATTTTTATTAATGAGAATACTGGCATTCTGGGCTTATTATGCAGTTGTCAGGCAGAAACCTGGCTTTTTATTACTTTGCATATAATTTGTGTGTGCGTGTGAACACTGCAGTACAGTAGCAATGCATTCCTGCGTCCCCAAGTTGAACGACGGGCGGGCAGCCAAGGCGCACCTGCCAAGGGCAGGACAACAAACAAGACAATGAGGCACCTGATAAAATGCTGCTGGTAAATTGCTGTTTTCTGCTTGATTTAAATGCCTGGGGAGACTGAGGACCCCACATTTTAACTACCAGAAAGCAGTTTCCTACCAAGTGAACACCAAGAGGAGATGCTCTTGCTCTATTTACTGAGTAACAAGCAATAACACTCTCAACAGGAGAAGCTTGAGGGATTTCATAGCCTGTGATCTTGCTGCAAGGAAATATTTTTAATATTTAATTTGCATTTTCTCCTTTCTCCATTTCATCCCAATTCTTGTAGTTAGCATTCTCTTGCAGCACCCTACCTGATTCCCCTCCACCGTTGTCTCTGCCCAAAGTACAGGCATCGATTTCATGGCCAACCTTTTGTGAGTTAATATCAAATTCTGTACCAATACATAGTTCAAGTCATAAACTCTCTTATTTATGCATACTACTAGCATTTCATTTTTCTGCCCCAATCCTGGCAGTGTTCAAAGTCAGGATGAATAAAGCCTAGAGCAACCCGGTCTAGTGGGAGGTATCCCTCCCTATGGCAGAGGGGGTTGGTACTAGATGATCTTTAAGATCCCTTCCAAATCCTTAACATTCTATGGTTCTGTGACTATCTACACTAGCAGATCAATTTTGTAGAGTGCTGACACTGTTGCATTTCTTTAATGTACTTTAATTCCAAAAAAGCATTTTAAAAATTCAGAGAGCATTTTAGACAAGTTTGTCTTTAATATGCTTCCCCGTAGTTTTGCAGGTCGAATCACATAACTACATTGTAGACAGTGCTGAAAATAGGAACTTTAGTAATGGTTTTTTAAAAAGAATTGTTATTTTCAGTTTGGAAGTCCTTCACTGGTAACGTGCCAGTATAACTGAAAGCAATGGGATTCCATTCAGTCACAAACAAATCATGAATAATACATAGCAAAAAAAAAAAGGTGTTTGTGTCCTATAGAAGTGAATGTAACTGCACACTTTCTACAGAGATGGTGTATTCAGAATCTTTGGAAAAATATTTCTTTTTCTAGATATTCATGTTGCATCAAAATAATAAATATGTAGAAAAAGCAAACTTCTGTAAAGAAAAAAGCACAGTATTCCTTTCCCTCTGTCCTCCACATTGCCCATGCAGCATGTCCATTTCCAGAATATGAGATAAGGGGAATATGGAAGTTTTGGCTGTGAAGCAGGAGTATGCAGAGCTTCATGGGAGGACAATATAAGTATCATTGTTTCTTGGGGAAAAGCCTACATCACCTTTTGCAAATGAAGCAAATTTCCCACACATTTGAGGCAGGGTCATCAGGGCACATTTGAAATGAAGGCCACCATGTGACACTGGGAGAACAAATAGGAAGAGACCTTCCCTGAAACAAATACAAAACAAGATAGCCTTATGAAAGCAAAAGAAAATATCAAATAAAGCACAGTCTACAGGCACGAAATTGAGCACTGAGTTGCTTGAATTCACAGGAGAGTTGTAAAAGAAATTGATGGCTCTGAATTTCAATTCAGGACATCCTGAGGCAAGAGTGAAAACATTCTTCACTTTCACCATTGTTTGTATCCTGGTTCTTTTACCATACTAAGTCTATGTGCAAAAGAAAGTTTAGGGTTGATAAAAAGAAAGTTGATCATGTTTTCTCTAAATAATGATGGTTCCATTCTTGCCTACATGAAAAGAGAGATTGAATTCTCTACAAAGATGCCAGTGTAAAAATGTGTTTATTTGGATGATCAGGAATAGGTCCAGGAATTAATTCTTTCTTAGAGGCCTTATGTCAGACTTAAAATCATTCAAATGGGATTTTATAGGAGAGTGACTGAAAAAGCAGAAACTACACTTATAGCATGCAGGCCTAAATATAAAGAAATTAAATTATTTACTGCAAATTTGCAAATTAGTTAGTTCTAACCTAAAAGTTAGGAGAGCTTTAGAGAACGAAAGCACATGGCTATTCTGACCAGAGAAATTCTATGAATGAACATTCTAGAGCTGCCTTAATCAGGGTCAGGTGCAAGAAAGTCTCCAGGTGCTACTGAGTCAAGGGCAGCTGATGGAGCTTGATAGCAGCTGCTGGGGTTTCTTCAGGCCCAGCTCCCTGTCGCTGCCCTTGCCTCACAGCAGCAGGTGCCCTCAAGTTTTGAGGCTGTTAAGGTACCTATATTGAAAACTGAAAGCATACTGGAATAGGATAAAGTCAGGATCTATTCTCACATGCAACCTGAAATTTTAATTTAAGCTTGTTTAGATTTTGGAGAAAGTTGAAAATTTGATCGTGTTCCGGGGGGAAGGAACAGCAATGACTGCTAAATCCACCAGGGTTGACAGGTTTTGTGCATGTCACTTACTTAACTGTAGTGTGAAAAAATCTGCCTTCAAAAAACCTGTAAATGTTTAAAATCTCTGCGGTTTCTATTTTAAATTCACAACAATACCAGAAATATATTACAAGTTAAACAGAGAATATTAGAAATATATAGGAAATTTTAAACCTCTCGGACTAAAGTGTTGCTAAACTGATATCTTTTCAATGGATTTGGAGTATATTTCACACACTGGTATTCACTAAATCCTGGAATAAGTAGTTATCCTTTTTTTGCCTTTTCAGGTTTGAATGGAGATGATTTCTTGGAGTTAGGCCTCCGTAATGGGAGAGTGGTATATAGCTACAATCTAGGTTCTGGCACAGCAGCAATCGTTAGCAAAGCACTTGATTTGAGGCTCAATGTTCATGTCATCCATCTCGGCAGAAATCTCCAAAAGGGCTGGCTGAAGGTAAAAAAGTAATTCCTTTAGAAGGATAGTTTTAAATGAAAGTTTTCTCTGTGTTTTTTCACATTTTATATAGAAAATTTAAATTTTTTTTGTGCTTCCCTGTAAAGTTGGGAGGGCTGTCTTCATTATGAGTTCCTTAATAAAGGCAAATTCCTTTGCTGTAATAAATATAAATGTTTCATTGCAAGGTGGATGATCAGAAGAATAAAACTGTCACTTCTCCTGGGAAGCTGGTGGGACTCAATGTCTTCAGTCAGTTTTATTTAGGAGGCTATCGTGAGTATACTCAAGAACTCCTACCAAAGGGGCCCAGATTTAAGAATGGCTTTCAAGGTAAAAATTACACTATTTTCAATTCCTTTTAAAAATATGTATGAGATTGTTGCAGTTGCCTATGAGAGAAAGATATAAAAATCTCTGTTTAATCAGGAAACAAACTAGAATCACCTCAGCTGAAATTCCTGTGGCTTTTTCATTATTTCACTATGATAACTAAGAAACATGATGCTAAAAGAGGCTTTGCTAAATATTTTTAATATTTTCTCTTTCTGCTAAAAATGGAAGTTTGCCATTATATGAATATATATTATATATAAGTTTGCCACTACTCTTATGAGTCCCTGTTCTACAGCATCACTTCAAAAGGGTTTCCTTTCTCTGTGGTAGTTTACATTCTTCTCACAATGTGACTGGCAGTGCTAGTTTGGGTAATAGCTTTCACGCTGAAAACTTCTTTCTGAAAGAAATCTGATTTTTTTTTTTCTGACATTATGATCTCTAAACAGGACTTAGGTAATTCCTCTTGGAAATATTTATCTGACAGATAATAATTTCTACCTCAAAACTGATATTTGAGGCTTTGTAGAAATCTGTTTTCAACTCCTACCAGATTAGCAATGAAGGAAAGGACTTGTTCATAACACTTTATTTTCATTCCTTACTTCCAAAGAGGTAATGTGTTTGATATTTGTGAGCTAAAACTTCAATTCATTTTAAGCACTGGAAAGTCTTTCAAATGAAAAGAAAACATTTTGCAATAGTAAAACGCAGTTTGAGTTCTCAATTATAAAACTGAGGGTACATTATGCAAGGCAAGCCTAGCAATAAAACTCACTTTCATGCACTACTACACTGCATTTCCATTAAGACCATGTAACTCTTTTCCAGCTATCATCTTAATTTTTTTCTTACACAGAAATTTCCTCAAAATCAATTTCATATCCTATAGTCAACTTTTAACTCAGAATGTCATATGGATTAACGTCTCATCTGTCCCTGTCTTTTCACAAAGTATGGATTGTATAGTTATACCTTTCATAGCCTCTTAACAGCTTGCAAACTGGCATATCATAAAACATAATGTCTGTGCAAGTATTTTAATAGGGTCAATATTTGTGAAGTACTTTTGGCTTTTTTTATAGACATGTTAAAGTTAGGGGTAACCAACAGGAATCTCTAGTGCTTCAGTGCTTCACTTTAACCACGAACACTTTGACAGTTTTCCAGGTTCTTCATGTTGCAGCTGTGTTGTAATGGTCAAATTTCTACAAATGCAGTATGAATAATCTTTATTAAAAAAAATAAAAATCAAAGTTCATGTACTGTTACCAAACTATCTATTGATTTTTCTTACTCTTTAAAAAGAAGTATTTACTGCAAAATTCAGTCAAACATGTAGCATGTAAATAGTTTTCTCTTTGCCCCTATAATTCACAGTATTAAGTCTAGTATATTTGCTAATTCATTTCATGTTCCTGTTCCAAGCAGCAACTTGTCTCTGTTCTCCAGACAATTCTGACTTTTAAGGAACCTACATTTCCCTATAACCCATTTTCTATGAAGTTTTCTTATGTGGTCAGCATCTCATTTGTTCTTCTAGCTCAGGAATCTCCCCAGTTTCAGCTCTCAGGATCCTCAGGACCAGAAACAAACCTTCATAACCCTTTTCCAGAGTGGGAACTGCAATACCACTAACATAAAAGAAAATTCTAAACTATTTTACTTCAGCCAATCTGCAGTTGTAGGGAACTCACAGAAAAACTCTGGTGGAAGTGACAGCCAAGATAAATTTATTTAGCTCACAGTTGATTAAACCACTCAGACTTTGGAAACCTGCTGTTGTCTGCTTTTAAAGACATGATTTATTAAAACCATTTTGCTTCTAATACCAGAGTGTACCTCTCCTTTTGTAAGCAATGACTATTGGATGAAGAAATATTGAGGCTAGCCTTACTGCTGCAGACTAAATATCCCCAGTGTGAGGGTGCAATAATTTAGGATTTTTACTCTGTACAGCGACAGTTTCAGATCATTTCCTCCCTTACTTGCATGCCTTTTGCACTTGTCCAAGTATTTTCCATGGAGGAGGAGGAAACTGAAAATAAATATCTTTTATAAACTGTCATTTAATAATCAAAAGTGGAATTTTAAATTTAGGAAATGTGTGGATCAGCACCTAGCAATTCTTTCGAAAAGCTGAAAAATCTTTGATGGTACTGTAAGCAATTTGCAAAATTTCTTTCAGCCCCTATGAGAAGCTGAAGAAACTAGTGAAGGTAGAGCTCAGATGAAGCAGCCAAGTTCATGTGGACTTTGAGGCTCTTTGTTCTTCATCTGAATTTGAGGCTCCTTGGGGGTTAACAGGAGCCTTTTGTAAATGGGATGGTTTACTTAAGTGTTCGGCTTTTTTTCATTTCCTATAACAGTGTAATTAAGGGACTTTTGAGAATTTTCTGAGCACACTGCAGCTGCTCTAAAAAGTCAAATGTGGGGTTTAGGTAGCTGCAAGTCTTGTGGCCAAAGAGACTCAGCCTGGTCATTACGGACAATCTGAAATTGGAATATAAAACCAACTGGCTCATTCAAAGGTCTGCACAAATCAGCACTATGAGTCACCTACACAAAATGAGACAGAGAATTATTTGGTAAAAGCTGGAAGTTACAGCTGGATTTTCAGTCCTCCCATCTCTGAGAAGCAGAGAGCAATCTGGAGACAGGGACAAAACAAGCCGGAGAGTTCTGATCTATAATGCTCGTGCTACCATGATGGCAAGGTGCAGTCCCTGGCCATAGATGTAACTGATAGAGAGCCAGGGATTGCATCTAAAAATAAGTGAGGAGCAGAGAGAGAAGAACAACTGATTGTTTCTGGGAGGATGAATTCAAGCAGGATGAATCATGGCTGTAGAAGTCATCTGTCGTTTGACAACAAATACTATTAAATGGGGGAGTAAATAGGCTAAAGAAGCTCTTACCAAAAAGCTGAACTGTTGAAGAGTTTCTTTCTTGCTGAAAGAGCCGCCTATACATGATTTTGCAAAGAAGTAAATAAAATTCCAAGTACTGCAATCACTTTTTAAAATTAAAGCCAGAACATAGTTGAGTTCTAATGAGAAACAAATATAGCCTTTTGGTCAAAGTTTATATTGAAAATAAGTCAGAATACGTTACAAGCCTGTCAGGGTAAAGACTACTTATCTTTATGTTCCTGCACCACCGATGTCACAGGAGGAAACTGAGTCCTGAATTAGCTTTTAGTCAATATTTTGCATCACAGCCTGGTATGATTCATACAGGCCCTTTGAGTGTTTGGGTCACAGCCTCAAAAAGTCCTGAGTGTTTGTTGGGGGGTAATCTTCTCTTTTAGACTAACACCCCACTACTCACAAACTATCAAGAAAGACAGGGGTAAAGCAAAGCATTTTAGAATAGGTAGATTTTTAGAAATCTGTAAATTCAGTAATCCACTCAGAAAACATTTCATCAATGTGTCTTTCTGTCAGTTGCCTTGCTGCATTTTTAGCACATCTGGAAAATGCCTGCTTTGTGTATTTTCTAGTCAAATGATCACCAAGTGCTTGCAAAAAGGTAAGGGATTCTAGTGAGAAATCATGGAAATAATTCTTTGCTTGATAAGGATATATCACAAAAAAGAAAAAGTAAAGTTGAGTAATGAAGTCATATATTTTATGATAATCCCTCAAATTTCTTTAATCCGTTGCTGGTGGCTCTTTAGTGGTTTGTGAACTCTGCTTGACTGGGTTGAAAGCTATAAAATAAATTGACAGTAAAAGCGGTCATTAGCAGAAAGCTCTAAGTGTGGTCTAAGGAGTCACAATTCAAAAGATTACAAACAAAAAGGCAGTATATCATCTGTGCACTATCTTGATGTCTGATTTCAGTTTACTTACATAAAACTCTGGTCTTCAGAATCACGCCCAGTTTAAATTACTTCAGAAACTTCTTTTGAGTTATTCTTGCAAACTTGGCTGTGTCAGAAAACCTCTCCATTATTCAGAATAGTTGGCAGTCTTATTAAAAGGGGCCCAGAACTGGCAGAGCAAAGGGAATTCGGGTCAGAAAGAAGGCACATTCATCAGCTGATCCCTCTGCAGAAGGTTGTACACTGCTTGCTACAACAGGCTCAAATTGCTGCTCTGACTCATTAAACAAAAGATTCAGTTGAACTTAGAAATCTGAACCAAAACACTCTTGTACCTATTACATGCTTTGTTTACCAGTGCTCAATAACTGTTCCTAACCAAGATGGCACAGTTAAACTGTGGTTGGTACAGCTAAATTAGTCATCAACACAAATTCCAGTTTATTTTCCATGATGACCTGAAAGTCCTTGGGGACTCACTGTGCTTTCCACTGTTTACACAGAGGTACGGGCTGCTTTTTCCTAGCACTTCAGCAAGACTCAGGAGAACAGAACATGCTTTATCTGTTACTGATAAAGAAATGAAGCATTAGTTAGGATTTACCAAGCATAAAGTGGCCTAAAAAACAACCCTGTAAAAAGCAAAGAAGCAATAATACAAAGATTGCAAATAATCATCAAACTAGGTTATTTTTAAATTGCTTGTTATGAGTTTCTGAATTACCAGTTATGCGTCAATATAGACAGAACCACAAAATGTGTGAAATATGGAAATAGCCTGTCTGAGAAAGCTACTTTCAATAACATTGTTGAAACTGTGGTTACAAAACTTATCTTGCTATAGATACTACTTAGATTTTTTTCTAAACAAATTATGTGACTATAAAAAAAATCACATTGGACATTCACTGGGTCTTTCAGATGCAAGTCTTTTTCTTATGTGATTTCAATGAATCATGCAAAAACTCATATTAAGTGATTAAAATCATATTAAGCTTTTAAAATCAGTGTAATGATTACTTGCAATCTCCATATCATATCCTTTCCCACTTTTAATATTAAGCAGAGAGCATCTGGCATGCACTGCTGAATACTAACTATTCTTGTGATTTTAGGCACTGTGGGAATTTACTGTGTCTCAGCTAAGTTGTATAAATCAGGTTTGGAAATGTATGAGCATTTCCAAATACATTGCTGTACTAGTTTAACTAAAGTGGTTTAATTCTTAATTTCATTTGAAATGGTATATATATTTATGTATAGGTCTGAATGGCATTTCAAAAGTGCTTAAGGCTACCTTTAAATATGACTTTATATCACTTGGATGCTGGGGTATATTTTGAAAAGTTACTTAGGATTTAATCCAAAAAGATATACTATATGGCATCATCTTCAGTCTTGCAGTATATAAATAAGCATATGAATCCATGAATGGGATTCAGAAATAGTGATGAACTAAGCTAGACCCATAAGGCTCACCAACCTGTGACACCACCAGGAAGAGCAAAGATTTTCCAAAGGGGCAGTCCCTGGAAAGTCCACAGGCTGAGCAGGAGCTGCTGGGAAGTAGCACGTAGGGAACACCTCTGCTTCACTTTGGAGCTTTAGCTCCTCTTTTCATTTGGGATACCATGGTATTATGAAATTAAAAGAATGTCACACCATAGATCCAGGCACTGGCACTCAATCACCTTTACAAATAAATTATTACAATAGTCCCTGACAAGTATTTGGCCTGTGACAAGTATTGTTTTTCTAAACAGTTCTGTGATGTGTTTAGGGACTTAATCTGTGGGCCACTTCCCAGCAGTAGTCTGGATGCAGCTATACTGTTATGGAAATTAATAAAAATGTTATAATAAAATTGTGACTACACCAGGTCACTTGCCCACAGGATCAAGTAACAGGCCCAGTGTTTATCTTACTATTATATGTTAAATTTTTAAATTATTTTCTGAGATTAAGGGCCTGAAGGAGCAGCCTACATCTACTTTAAAATGTAGTAATGTGTGCCATGATCTGTGTGTGCCAGGGAATGAAGCATTCACTTAAGAAGGGAAGAATATAAGTCTTTACCTTAAGGGGTTCATTCAAGTCTATGCAAATTCAAGTCCACATTCCTCGCTTGCATTATATTATTTGGTGCTCTCTGGACTCTATTATATTTTATATTAAACATATTTCTTGGTATCTGTTCTTCTCTTTTTTTTCTGTTTGGTTTTTTTTTTTTGGTGGTCTGTGGGTTTTGGGAGAATTTGTGACTGCTTTTATCTGATATAGATGCATTTCTGTAAGAGCATGAATGTCTAAACACAAAATTGCACCTAGTCACTAACTTTCTATTCTGTCTATGCCTTAAGAAATAACTTCTGTTGTTTTACCCACCATTAAACACAGGACACCCAATCATCCACTCATTTGCCTGAACAGAGAGCAGCTGGCCTCCCTTTAGCTCCTGTAGATGGTATAGTTGCCCATTCACTGAAATCATTCTGGCAGAACCCATTCACTGAGGGTTGACACTGTCCTGTTGTTAGATTTGTTTTGACTTTATCTGTTTTAAACTTAATTCCTTTCTTTCTTTCTACATTTGAGGTTGCATTTTTGATGTTCAAGTTCGCACCAGCCTCAATCAAGGGTTTAAATCACCAGGAACTCCAGAAGGACACCCCAACTCTGGTCGCAGTGTTGGACAATGTAAAGACTCCCCATGCAGTTTAATAAAATGCAGAAATGGTGGCAAGTGCATAGAAAGTGGCTCTACTGTTTAGTAAGTATATATATTTATATATATATATATATATTTTATTTTTTTTTTAGACTATAGTACAGACAGATTTCTAGACTTGTAATTATGGTAATTTAGTGTGTTCACAAAGGGAGGGAGGAAGGAAGTTGCTGAAAGTTCATTCAGTTAAACAAACAAAATATTTACATATTAAAATTATGTTAGGCTCATTCCTGGGGAATTTGTAAAAGAAATTCCTTGGACTGGCTCTGTTCCACTGAAGTCACTGGCATCCAGACTTACTATGAAATGCATGGGAAGAATTAGATATGTGACAACTTTTTTAAATTAAGTGAGCAGCTGAAGTAGCAGAGAAGAAGTAATGGAGAGCTTGACGGTGTTAATGTCCAAATGTGGCTGACGGGGCAAACATTGGTGACTTCCACAACCCCCTTGTGGAGTAAACAACTAACGGCCCAACATCAGAAAGTTCTGAGCCAGTGTAAATCCGTAGGAGCTTCAGACCTTGTTTGAACATGTCAAATGTCAGTTCATCATAAAAGCTGCTCACCTGGCTGATCTATGGGGTAGGAGGGGCAGTGATGACAGCTCACCCAGAAGATGAGTCTCTGGTCTTTCATGCCTTGTCACTAAGGGTAGATGGCTCTGGAGCACAGAAGGAAGAACATGTGCAGTTCCAAATTGCTGTTGTGTGTCGACACTTCCATTATAATAAATCTTGTTTTAAAACACTTTGTAATGCAGCTGTGAAACCTTTGCTGACGAGCACTTTTTATTTTTAAAGTCTCTGCCAAGATTAATTATACTTGCTTCCCCTCATGTGCTTTCACATGTGCTCATTTATTACACATATTTGCATAAATTTTTTAAAAGAGAAAAGTGCTGATTTAAAACTTGTGAAAACACTGACTGAAAATACTGCAGAGAGCAAGAGAGATTAGAATGAGAAAGCAGGCTTCGCACTGTGGAGCCTCTGTGTGTGATGCTTCTTAAAACAGCAAAGACCTGTCCTTCTGTGTGCTACAAAGAAAAAAGTTTGCATATCTGTCAAGCTGAAAACAACAAACTAACTCTGTACTGGAGAGAAAATTATATGCTAATTGGTTTTGCTGTCCATAAGAAAAAACTTCACCTGTAAGAAAACTGGTATAAAGCTAGTGCTTCTAAAACTAGTAAGGCTGTACTGAAAATTGTAAAATTGACCCCAAGATTAGAATACAGTTCCCTCTCCATTCCTTTTATGAGTGTATTTATATTCTCTTAAATACAGTAATGAAGGAAATGCTCTGAAAGAAATAATTTGGGATTGCTTTCTGATTGTTGCACTGCACTCTGTCCCAACCATAGCACTTTGCAAGATCTTCCCAGAGCTGACAAACCCTTGACATTCAGGGTGTTTGATCTTTTTGAGGAACAGGAAAGGATAATGGCCCTCTTTCCTGTTGAGCATATTAGAGGAGATACAGAACCAAAATTGCAAGAAAAAAAGTCATAAATGTGAGCTGAAGCTTCCCACTCCCATCCACCCACCTAAATCCTTGCTTCAGCAACTTACTCAGCTGTGCCAAGTCACCTTCATGTCTATAAGGTATGCAGAGCCACCAGCAGCAGCATCTAGAGCACATTTGGAAAGCAGGGGGCAGGCTAGAATGGCAGCTGTTGACAGGAAAACATTGCAAGCTTGATATTATAGGCAACGTTCTTTTGCATCATTACAGTTTCACAATTTGGTCCCAGATTAGTTTGGGGATTGTTCTAAAACTGGGGGCATGTAATTTGCTCTTCTGGGGTTTGCTTGTTTGCATTTAATTTATAGTGACCTACTACTGAATTGTATTCCTTTCATATTTCAGGACAGCTAGGTCTTCCCACACTCTGTATGTGTGTATGCATGTACCAGGTCACTTTTTCCTCTCACAGAAAAAGTGAAACATTGCCAAAGAGATGTGGATGTAGCTTACGCATAATGTCTGTCAAAGTAAGGTAGCTGCCAACGCCATCTCACATTTTCTCAGAGGGAACTTCTTTCTATTTTCAAATCATCTGTCTTTCTTTGAAGAGCCGAGTCCTTGAGGGAACTGGATTTGTGTTCAAGTATTTTTTCTCCTGAAATGAGATCTTTCCAGAGGTTTTTGTTGCTGTTTTGAGCTATTTTTATGTCTTGCTTTCACCACCCTGCCAGAAAGTGTGCAGTGCTGTTAAGCTGTAGATTCAGTTGCTATAGGGATAATGCTTTGATTTAAATAGAAACAGAAATATGCAGCTTTAAACTTTACATTCTGGTCAGCAACAGAGCACAATTGCTGTTCTTTAATAAAATAAAGAGGAAATACTTGAATAATAAAATGAAGAATCTCATTTTCAAGGGACAGCAGTATCTCCTGTTATTTTATTTATGACACAGAATCATAGAAAATAGAAAATTACATATAACAAGATTGTCTGTGAGGTGTTATGGCTACTGCTTGTCGCTGAAGGAAGAAAAAACAGTATGTCTTGTGTGCACTTTGAGCAGAACATCAGACAAAATGGAGAGGATTTGATTTGCTAAATGTAAGCACATGGTGTCACTTTAGAGACCCCTCGTAGGCGTCTGGCCGTCACCTGCTGCTTCAGAAGAGTTTGGGACTTGTGAAGTTTTCTGTCATATCTCCAAGCCTCCTGTGGATTTCTCAGTACCCTACAGCTTTCAAACAGCGATAGCCACTCAAGTTTGGGAAATTAAATCATACCCCTATATGAGACATGCCCCATAAAATGAGCTGCTGTAGTGTCATTGTTAGGCTAGATTCAATTAGAATAAATTTTCAGTGCAAGGACAGAATCAATCTATAACACAAGGACATACTTTCACAGTTTGTAAGGGAAAAGAAATTTATCTGTTTAATTGTTGTGGTTTAGAATAATACAAGTTTCTATTTCGGGGATTGAATTTCCTATCTAAAAACTTTCATCCCATTTACCTTTATTTAATAGGACGCTTTCACAGTATTCCATGGTTCTCTTTGTTTAAATACAGCTAATTGCCTTCCAAACTTGTTTCTCCAGGCTCCATTTTTACCTTCTAGCCTGAAGATAGACTGGTTTTTATTAATCCTCTGGTTTTGCACTGCGTGAATTTAAAACCACGCCTTAGAGATCTGCTCCCTTGCTCAGCATCTTTCAGTTCCAATACAATACAAATTTAAGAACTATATCCATAAATCTCCAGTTGGTTGCGTAGCCTGATGGGTCCAATACATGCCAATATGAATTTGAGATGTCCTGCAGTATCTGAGACACTCATATATGTTGAGAAATGAGTCAGTACCTCCTGGAATAGTGGTTGGAGGTCAGACCAGATACCCCAGGGAGTTTCAGATAGCACTAAACATCTGCCTAATCTCAGTTGGTCTAACTGATTAGATAAATTAATTAAGCCTCTGATCTCCATTGAGTATATGCCCATCTTACATATAGACTCCTAAATTCAGGTGTCAAAATGTGCAGACCTAAACCCCTCCTTTTCTGCTAAAAGATTACTTGTTTGATTTGACACCACATTTGCATAACTATAGGAAATTCTCTATTTGATAGCATTGAGAATGACATTTTAAACATATACTTTCTATATTTAGTGTAAGAATGCTTTTTATTTAGTTTAGGATCAAAGTAAATTTTCCAATGCTTCACAAATCCTTTAGAATCTTCAGAAATTTCCCTATAAAGTTCAAGAACTTTCTGGTTTTGTCAGGATTTTGTGTCATAACATACTGACATATTTTATAATTTATAAAATAAGATTACATTTCATTAATTTTTTTAAATGATGCCTGAACTTTTATAAAAAATTTTGGGGTTTGGTTCATAATCAACAGTGACATACACTTCTTGTCCTTGCTTACGTAGAAACAGTGTTACTTGTTTGAGAGCTGATTTTGGCTTTGGTAAAGGACTTTGAACCTGGATAACCATTCTATGAATACTGCATGACACTGTTAAGCATTTGACAAGACACAAACAAGAAAAAGCCATTAAATTAAACCATCCTTGAACTTCCTAAATACAAACATTTTGGAACTTGAAGTGTTATCTGACATTTCCAAAACTGAAAGTGAATTTCTCTTGCTTCCTGAACTGGCTGGCTTTGCCCAGTAAATGCTCTAAAGTGCACTCAACTAAGAGTCCTTTGCAAAACTAGGGGATTCAAGATTATACACTTTGTTTTCAGACACACTATCAAAGTTTTATATGAAAGCCTTTCCATCCTTTCCCGCCTAAAATATGATTTAGGAAAAAATGAGACATTTTGGCAGTTGCTCTTGAGAAACTTAAGTACAGAAGAATTAAATTATTCCATGTTCTTCAAAAAGCCTGAAAATAAGAGGGTATCTTGCAGTGACATTTAGCTTCTAGGACACATAAAGTGTCTCCAGGTTAGCTAAATGTGCAGGATCCTATTACAGTCAATGGAGCTCCAAGACTTTTGAGCTGTCTAAACACTGGCTTTCTAATGGCACAGGTCCTGGGATATCTTTTCTGGTCTTCATAGTGTGTCCAGAAGAGCACAACTCTTCTGCAGTTCTGTCTTATCTGCTGGCTTCACACATCTCTCAGATACACCGTGGATCGGATGTCAAATATCATTAGTCTGTGTTGAGGCAATTGAATGCAGGAGCTGATCATCAGAGTCATGCATGTGTGGGTTTGTGGGATGGATAGTGCTCCAGTTCCCATGACTGTTTCAGCTGAATCACCACTGATTGGCATATGAGCTCAGGCAGTTACTCAAGGATCCCTTTGCCTAAAATTGAGCATTCAGTGGTCTCTGTCAGAAACTTGTCTCCCTGGTCAAAAGCTGCCTTTAGGGCAACTGGAGGCCATTTGGCACCTAATGTAGCATTAAATTAACTGTCTTGATCTCAGAATGAATCTCACCTCCTATACCTAAAGAAATACAAGAAGCATCTGGATTATGCTCTTAGTCATACAACTTACTCTTAGGTAGTTCTGCAAGGAGCAGGGAGTTGGACTCAACGATCCTTATGGGCCCCTTCCAACTTGGGATTCAAAATGAGTCTTTAAATCCCTGAGAGTCAAGGCGCTAATGCAAGCTCTGTGGTCTCCTGGTCTGGATAAACAGCAAGCAACCACAACCAAGAAGATATAGAGAAAACCACACCAGCATGGCAGGCCACGTGATGGAAAAAATTTGAAACACTGCCTCTTCCTTTGTCTGTCTAAAGATTAGGAAATTGTGGATCTAAGCTTCTCAACACTAGTCCAACTTGCTTAGGAGTGTTAAGTAGGTTTCATTTGTTGAGAGAACATTGCCACTGTAGGCCAGCAAACATGTTCAGTTCTGTGCAAATAATTTTCAGCTAATTTAAGAACCTGACTTCTGTTAGGTCATAAAAGACAATAATCAAAAGAAATTTAAACAGACATATGCAGACATAAGCCAGGGAAAGGGGAAGAGCCTTCATGTATGCTGCCCAAGAGCAGTAGCTTCAGCTCCAGCACCCTCCCTTGCAGCACAAGGAAGGGACATTGCTGTTTGCACACAGGGGATTAAATGGCCTCCCCTTCTCGGTAGCTTTCATGCACCAAAACATAACATTTATACCTGAGACAGAAAGCATTGTGATGCTGACTTTGATGAATTGAAGTGCTTTGCTTTTGCAAGGTCCTGTCCTTTTTTCCCCTTCATTTCCAATAGCTGTTTATCACTCTGAAGAGTATGTTGGCTGTGCTTTGTTTACGTGTTGTCTGATCTGAAGGTTTGGTGAAACAGCAGTTTTACAGGCTCCTCACTATGTTTTACCCAGAAACAGTGGGCTGATTAATGGAAGAGATGTACCTCAATGAGTGCAAAGAAAAATTCAAGATGTTGCACAAAAACAAAAAAACAAACAAACATGGGCTGGAGATCAAAATATACGAGTTTTCCTTCTTAGCCTCGAGAGAGAAAATTTCCAGGGAAAAATCCATAAGTTCTTTTATTCAGGGGAATATCTTTTTTATCATAAAGTGTTACTAAACTCTAAAATACAAACAGATCTAATATATTTCATTTAACTCTTTTGTAAGGACAGCATTTTTAACATCAATGCCAAGTCCATTCTGTATTTAACAATTCCTATAGAATTCATATTAATTTCAAATTTACAGGTTAGTGTGAATTTTTGGGGTTTGTTCCCCTGCATAAAGGCATGAAGTGTAGCAGACATAAACAAGTCCAATGATTCAGACAGTTAAGAAAACTTACGGTATAGAATTACTATCATAGATATATGAAACTCAGATCGCCATCTCTTTCATGGCCAGATCCACTGCCCACTATCCACAGATCCACTTTTCCATCAAGTGCTTTAACAAACCTATATGCCAGTTATAAGAATTTAGCAAATTAATAAGGACTAAGTGAAAGGCAGTTGCTGATAAACTCCTGTTAGTAGCTAAAATTTGGAACTATTAGGAATTCCCTTATGCTAACATCTGGTGTTATTTTTATGACTGTTTTTTTCTGCTTACATTTCCCTTTTAATGTCCAATTTAACTTCTCCTAATTTATGAAGCCAAATCCTTTTTGAGTTATTTGTAGAGCAAAACATACACACAAAACCCTACAAGCCTCTTTTTTTTTTTTTTACGGGTGCTAATATTGCAATGTTAAGTTTCAAAATAAAATGTTTCCTATTAAGTACATTTTTATTTTATAAAAAAAATGAATGAACCAGAGAGTTAAATGAGGAGCTTGGTTACTACTGTTTTCTGTTAACTATTTTGGATCAGATTATTAAATATAGGTATCCAAATTTGAAAATCTTGATTAGATTGCTACTGACGTTGATTTCTTCTGATAATAATGTTGCATTCTTTCCTTTCACTTATCCTCCATAGCTGTGACTGCCTCACCGGATGGAAAGGTGCTTTTTGCACAGAAATAGTGTCAGTGTGTGAACCTGAGCATGAACCCCCACATCTGTGTCAGCAAGGTGGTACCTGTGTGCCACTGCCTAATGGCTACACATGTCACTGTCCTCTTGGAACAACTGGTACCTACTGTGAACAAGGTATGTCAAATGGACATTGTACACACAGATATGTGATAATGCATAAGTGTACACCCACAGTGTTTCGCAATGTATCAGTTAAATGTGACAGAGAGACACAAAGTACAAGATGGATTTAAGAAAGTAAAGCTCTTTTGCATTAGAAGAAGTAATCAAAAACTATGAATTATTAGATATTGTTTCCTTCATCTGCTTATTTTTAACAGAATTTGTTCCTTCCACTTTTTCAAATCATTCAACTAAATTAACAGGCAGCATGGCCATGATTTGTCAGACACCTAGGGGACAGGAAGCATTGCAGAACGATGTTATAGTGCTTAGTTCAATTCCCAAGTTCACCACAATGAAGTATGATGGGAAATACACTTGAGATCTCAGTAGTACTGCAGAAGGGGGAAGCATCTGGGACCTTATCCAATTTCTACTGATTCTAATGGAGAGGTTCCTGTTGACTGCACTGGCTATTGAGTAAGGGATGCACTGATAATGATGATAAAAGATGCAAACATCACAGTAAAAATCGTCAAGTGACTATTCTCCCTGGCTTTCTTTCAACACACCACCCTCAGAATATGTCCTCAGTTTGCAGGGTTTGCATTTCTTACCCTCATGTATAGGAATTCTTTGTCTGTTTTCTTCTCTGAGAGATTGCACGAATGAATATTCAACAAATGTGGATACACAGGTGCTACAAGCTCAGGGACTTTTCCTGTGAGCACCCTAAGTGCCTCTGTGTGTAAAGTGTAGTACAGCCTCTATTCCATAGCTCTTAGATTCATGTTAATATTGTACAAGCTTATGTTTTCCTGTTGAGCAGCTCTCTGTAGAACTTTTGGAGAATGCCAGGTACTGTTAAATAGCTCCCTTTCCAAACTGCTTGTCAAAGTTCAGCCTCCCTTGTTGTGGGAGTTTCAAGCACAAAACTGACAAGCTGAACTGCATTTGACCTGATTTGCAGTCCTCATCCTATAGATGGATAGTTTTAAAATCCCATTACACTTGAAATTGGTAGGCTCAAATGACAAAGAATATAGCTTCTGGAAAGCCGCTGTTGAATTCATTATTCCAGGTAAGAATGTGCATGCTTTATTGCCTCTGCTGCAACAGCTGTTTAAGGCTTTTTATATGAACTTTTAAATTTTGAATTCTCATTTCAAGTGAGATTTTCAAACGTAATGCCATCTGGATTCAGGATACTGATTATCAGGGCATGTGCTATACAAAAAGCAGGTAATTAATCAGGTAAACACTTCTGTGTTCTGGTTTCAGGATATATTTGGATCTCCTTGTGATAGCCACATTATCAGTACAAAACCGATATCTGAGCAACAGAAAATTGTATTTCTTGTAGATTGTCTTCCTTTTAGTAATTCTTCATCTGGTAAACACATTAGAGGGTTCCTCTCTGTTTTATTTAAAAGGCTTCTTTTTGTGAATAGGGACTATGGATCCTGACCAAACTCCTTGCCCTGTATTTTACCTTACTCTGGCAGAATAATGAATTATCAAGAGATTTTTCAAAGAGCAGTTTGCGCTTTTAGTGGATGGCAAATTGCTAAAAAACAGCTGCTTATCAAGATTGAATATCTCATCTCTGGATTAATGGTGGTTATTGGAGCCAAAAGAAAAAGAGACAGAGAGCAATGAACAGCCCAAGGGACCAGGAGAAAACAAAGGGTAATTAAAGGATGAAGACTAATGAATGTACAAGAAAGAAGGAAAAAAGGGTGAGAAGAAAACAGAAGAGATTTATGAGGCAAAAAAAACCCGTAGAGTAGAATAACAAAGGGTGAGGACAAATAGGGCTTTACCAGATAATAGCAACTGGTAAAGACAGTACAACAGAAAGGATTGCACAGGAACAAGTCAGGTGAAGTGAGTAAATGTGGCAATAGGGGTAGAACGACAATAATAAAGAAGAGTAATCTGAACACAGTTATTAAGGGTACTTAGACATAAACTGGCAATAATCGAGCTCAAACTTGTCTAGGAAACACTAAAAATATTTGAGGTTATTTGTGAACTATGTACATGAGAGAAGAAAAATGAAAGCATAAGAGTAGATGAGGATGAAACTGTTCTCAACTGTCATGTGTCCTGCTTAGAGCATCATCTCAAACCACCAAGATGCAATGACTGTTAGCACAGAGATATGGCACATTATGGTTAAGGTTTAGATGTCAGAGCTGCACTAACAAGTGTTCAGTAGCTGGAAAACTAAGAACAAGGCTAAACCCAGGTAGAGCAAGATCAGTTAAAGAACATAGTTTTCATGGCACTTATGGCCTGAAATTCACAGTGCTTTCTTGATCATCTCATGATGATCATTGCCAAAATGTAAATACTGAGCAATAAGTATTCAGAAGGTTGAAATAAGAGGCGTGTTTTAGAGAAAATTAGAAGGAATCAAACCACTTGATGAGGAGATGGTAGCAGTTTCAATTACTCCGCATTTCCTATAGGCTGTACACAACAAAATAATATTCAGCAAGCAGTATAACGATATTTCATAGTCTGAAATGCTGAGAGTAAATATTTCATTGTGTATTTCAACCTGACAGAGCAAGTACAAGGACTTGCTTTTCTAGGAGAAAGATCAAGAGGTTCAGCAGGTAGACAGCACCCTGGTGACTGACCAGTAGGAAGATGCCTGTGAAATTTAAGACCAGCTTTGGGAAGGCAAGAATCCATAAGGAGCACTTGGAAAAGAGGAGAGGATTGTGAATTAGATCTGAATGGGCCCAAGGACCAAAATCTTGTCATGCAAGGCAGAGTAACACACTTATTCAAGAATAACTTAAGGCTCTACTTCTTAGATGTGCAGTGTTGTTCAAACCCATTAACACTCGTTAAGACAGGATGCTTCTTCAAGAATGTTAGGTTTCTAAACATAACACTGATGTAAACAAATAAAAAAATTATTAATGTATACATCCAGAAATAAAAGTGATTGTAATGGAACAAGAGGAAAATGGAAGATTTATGCAGGAGTCTTTTTTACTTAGTGTTAACATTGCCATTTGGACTCAAACCACTGCCAAGACTGTTTGTGACACATGAAGCAGCAAACGATGCTGTTCCACTGGTTTGAAAAGGTCACAGCTGTGACAGTAACACAGCAAAGCCAGCCCAGCTCCTGAAGTTCATAAATGGCAACCAAACATTGCAATGATCTGGCACAGTGTTAATTTTCAGTTAGCACTCCCAGAGACACAAGGATTAGGAATATGGAGAAAGTAGTTTATTTAGGGGTTTTCTAAAAGTTATGTTTTCCACAACACAGAAATATGATGTTAATAAAATCTTTTGTTCATTTGACTTAAAGTTTGTAACTGAAGTACTGAACAATTCTAATTTGTCTTCTTATTAAGAAGTGAAGCCTCAGCCTGGAGCAGCATATAATTTAGTTATTTCATTAACACCCAATGTTCAAAACCAAAAAGAGGTTCCAGCTCCCACTACAGACTCTGGGGTGTCTCTTGCATGGCTTTGCACCCCAGATTCCAGCTTATTCCACTTATGCCAATGAAGACCTTCGTAACTAGATCTCTCAAAGGGTTTCTGAAGAGGGAGAAGTCTCTAAGGACCTGGTGGTTTCAGTTCTCCTGCAAGTCCATAGTAGACCTGTTGGCTTCAGTGTGACTACTACTGTGAGAAACAAAATCAAATGTCATGGATTATTCTTCCTGAGAAAGAAACAACAGTGTAAAACCCTTTTGCTGCAGTAGTTTCATTTACAGGACATTGTTATTATACATGTGAACACAATATCTTTTTCATAATTAGTAATTATTAAGAGAAGTGAATATTAAAATTACAGGTGTTATCCATAATGACTGCCTGCAATTATATTCTAATCTCGACTAAATTCTATTTTAGCAGCTTATTCCTCTCATAAGACAGCGTCTCTGTGTGAGGCCAGTAATCTTGTCTCCAGCAGTGGCCAATAATGAAGACTTAGAGAAAAAATAAACACAGCAACTACAAACAACATCTCCCTGAAGCACTCTCTGAGCACCCACCCAAATATTTATGGTTTATCTTTTCTTTTTCTTTTTCTTGCCATTTATCTTAATGGATTAAATCAAGTCTCTGATCGTCATAAATGGCATCACTAAAGGCAATGAAAAACTTGAGCAAAAAAATTTTAAGTCAGTGAAGTTCTTCTGACATTCCATTACACATTGAGATATATTTACATATAAGATAGAATTTCTCTAGGTACTAAACATATTTATTTCCCAGATAATTTTATAGAGGAATGGAGAAGACCTACAATTTCAGATTAGTTAACTGCTATATTTCAGAGATCGAGCATGTTCTCATTTAGAGGGAGAGCAATGTAATATTTAAAAGATTCTATAGATGGCACTATTGGAGAACACTTGCCAGTGGCAAAAAAAACCCCACATGGTTTTCACCACAATATTTCTCTAAATTTTAAATTATTCAGCAGTTTTCTTTAGCAGGATTAGTTTGTGCTTTTAAATTCATAAATTTAAATTCACAAAATCTATTAAAATATTTTTTCTTGACTTCAAGACATGATAATAGAATCCTACTACATTTTTCACAAAGAAACAGTTTAATAAGTAGATTTTTTCAACTATATGTTAGTCTCTGAATTCCATACCTACAAATATTGCCTGTCAACCTACAGCTCTTGAAGCTGAAGGCAAATGTAGAGAGCTTTTCATTGTCATGTCCTTGGTTTAATGAGATACTTGTCAAGCAATAAAGCCATTTTCTTTATGAACAAAGGGCAAGCAACTCCCTTCGACCATGTTTATCAGCTCCAGTCAACTTTCTATATATTATTTTGATGTGGAATTCTGTTATTGTGATACCAAAATACACCCAATGTTTGAAAATACCCGATAAACTGACAGAAAAGGAAAAAAAAGTAATGACAATTCTGTAATGATTTAATCCATCTTCATAGTCATGGTGAATGACTGAAAAATGGAAAACTGACTTTCGAAATAATTTTTTCTATAAATATCTTTTTCTTTCTATATAGGTTATATTATTTTCTACAAGTCAATGTTACTTGACCTATTTTGACTGCTATTGTAAGATAAGTTAATTCAGAGTATGATTTAGCTCGACTTTTACCTAACGAGACACCTTATACACACAGTCAAGCACACATACATTCAAGCATATGTTGGATTTACCTGACAACCCAGTTAGACCTGCACAGACTATTTCATAGTTATTGTTTGGAAACCCTTGTTTCTATGTTTAACCATAAGGACATCTTATTATTAACTTGTTTTGAGTTACAGTGACTATTGTCACTATTGTCTTTTAGTCATTTAAGTAATGCCAATCCCTTCAAGTTTTGTTTCCATTGATATTTTTTGAAAACTTGTGGCAACATGAGAAAATATTTAAATACTGCATTCATGTCCTATAAGGATAAAATGTGCTGTCCAAATTTTACCTAAAAAGCAATCTAAACTTTCAGGTTTATCATTAACAGTCCAGTAAATTTAATATTCATGGCAGGCACAAGTAAACACATATTTGTAATATTTATCTGTGTAATTTAAAAGGCCAAGTAGAATAAAGGGAGTTTATTAAGTTTACCTATTTAAATACATCAAATATAAACTCAAATGGAAGTCATGTATGACAAAATGAAGGAGTTGCTAATACCCTCCACTCCAGGACAAGACGTGTCAGCATGGGATGTGATGTCCCAGTAAAAACTCAATCATCTACTTACCATTCCCTCCAGTCACCCAGTTGCATAAGAACAAGATACAGCCAGCTCACTGGCACTTAGCAGAGTGACTCTGGAATTATTTAGACTTCCTCTATAAGCCAGAATGATTCGCTGGAAATATGCTTCTTATGTTCCAGTCCTCATGAAAGTACACTTGCACTGTCATCAAATCCAGTCCAAGGCAGAAACTAGAGTAACCAAGTGTTAGATATTTGGCTCTTTACAAGTTGCTTCATCAGGCTGCCTTGCGATACTCACAGTCCTACCCAACCCCCTAGTCTTTGGACAATCGAAGGCTCCCAGTGCCAAAAGAGTCTCAAGGAGGGAATCTCCAATTAGGTGTTTCTTCTTTCAGGTTTCACCTTGAAAGCACTTCAGAGCTGTTCACTAATTAGACTAAGCTTACTAGCAAAGCCGGGCATTGATTAAACATTTGTAGATTTTGTTTGCAGCACATTTTCCTAACTGCCTAGTGATTATGTATTTACTTTCACTTTCATGATTCAAATACCTGAACCCGTGTCTGTCATATCCTCAAAGAATATTGTAACCACTGAGTGATTGCATAGATAAGGTTTTCTCTCTATCATCTAATCTCTCCTAGGAAATCTTTGTTTACTGAAATATTTGATGGACAGAAGAAATAGAAATTATCTAATCCTGGCTGTAACACCTATATCTGCAGGTGCACAAGAATTGTGTTCAGATTTCTGGTCCAAAGGTTTTCTTAGTACTGAACTTTCACAGCTGGTTTCACTACAAACATCTGACTGGGACGATTTACTTGTAGGCACTCATTTCTTTACATATGTAGTACTGAAAGACTGAGGTCTACTGTTTTGACTTTGGCTAGTAAGAGTTATTTTAGGCTTTGGAAAACCAGAGATCTCTTTAGGGATTTAGCCATATGCTCCTAGATGCTCCTCTAATTAGCTAACAGTAGAGATTACAAATCCACTGCAACAAAACCAAATAGAACTTCACTTACAAAATTGCAACCTTTTGTTCCAGTATTGCTCAGAATAATGATTGCCTCAGTCTCTCCTCTTCGGGGACAGTAAGCATCACTAATAGCTGCAGGTCTGCAAATATTAGTTTTTCATGAGTACATTGTTCTAACATTACATTCAAATTGTGTTAATAATCGATACTTTTGTTAACATACATGTTCACATTTGCTTGTTACTGCACTAAAAATTGAACTATAATCTTTTTTCACTATACATGGATTAGTTTATAAGTTATGAAAAGTTAGCTCTTCAAAGATTAAATATGAAGTGATAATTGAACAGAAAAAATACATTTCCATTTAGATAAGACAAAATTCTTGTTTTAAAGTTTTTTCTAAATATTTACACAGCAAAACAATGTCCATGCAATATCAGTAATCTTTGAGCTATAATCTTAATCAAATTGCATCTTAAAATGAAGATTTCCATACAAACATATTTGTCATTGCTTTTGAAAATGAAAAAAACAACTGGTGAAGTGACTCTCTCTCCAATCAAATTAAACCACTGAAAATTTCTGACTGTGGAGATTAAGCTTTGAGAGTGTTTCTCAGCCTATAGGGACGGGGCTGGTCTCTGGTCTCAAAGACAGCTTTGCTGAGGAGCCCCAGCAGGAGCTTCCTCCTGCATTGCTTGAGGAGCAGCTTTTAAATACCCCTTGATCCCCCACTGAATCACACTGCAGCAGCATCAAGATCCACTTGATCCGGACCCTGACTCAAAGACTGATTTGCAGGGCTTAACACCCTAACACCTACGTCATCACTGTGGAACTGTGGAACATCACTTCCCCAAGCTCAGCTGTCAGGCTCAGGGACTTGGGAGGTTTGATAGTCTTTACCACGTGAAAAATGAGCCAGACATGGCTTTTCTATGTCCTTTGTTATAAGGCCCTTACTCCTTTGAGCAGTGACTCACGTTTGCCTGAGCCTTCTTGCTGGAAGCTGAACAGATTGCCCAGAGAGGCTGCAGAATATCTCCCTCACTGGAGATATTCAAGAGCTGTCTGCACACAATCCTGTGCCATGTGCTCTAGGACGACCTTGCTTGAGCAGGGAGGTTGGACCAGATGACCCACTGTGGTCCCTTCCAATCTGACCCATTCTGTGATTCTCTGATTCTGTAGAGCTTCATCAGCTTAGAAAAGTGAGTCATTAATCAGACACAGAACAGAAGTATTTGTTTAAATGCCCGTTGTACTTACAATGCACCCCCCAGTACTGAGCGTTCTAGTGAGTAAAGCAGTAGTTACACAGCACAAGTCCTACCAATTTAGCTTATAGGATCAGCAAAGACATCCATTCACCTCATTTGTTTTAACAAAGAGTTTCTCTGGAGCTGACATATGTAACACAGGTGTTGTCTTATGCAAGATTAGCTGAACTCCTTATTTTCTTATCTTAGGTGAGAAAAAAATTTGCTACCAAGAAAATAACAGTGAAGTACCTCAGCCTCTGACATGACATTAGTTTTGCATATACCTGCCATAAAAGCAATTTGAAAAGCTTGAATTGTCTTATTCTTCACCTTAAAATTTGTCTACCTATAGAAGCAATTCTCCAAAAATGAAATTTCACGCTGCTCACCTCTGCCCACTGTGGTAGAGTGAATGCATTCTGGTTTGAGATATGGGTACACGTATGGGCTCCATCTACCTGTCAAGTCATACTTTTTCCATGCATATGATCAGTACTTGCAGGATCTACAAATCATTTACAAGCAAATTAGAAGTCATACTAGTACTTCCTATGATTACTCCTGCAGCATTGTGGCAAAATATGTTATTTTCTGACACTTGTAAGATACATTTATTGGGAATAAGCCCACTTTTTTAGCACAATGAAAATAAAATATTTGCGTCTTAGAAGTTTTGGAATGAAGCATATTAAATAGAGTATTGTATTTGATATCTATAAATCAGGATAATACCTTCTTACCAAAGGATTCTGACATCTGTTGCTGAAGATGTGGGTCTTATTTTTCAATACTCTACCCGTAATATGAAACCATGGATTTCATTCATTCTCTGAGTGATACTATAAAATCGCTTTTATCCTTGTTTTCTTTCTCTGCTTCAAGGCTTTTTATCATAAAAATCTTCCTTTCATATCCCTCCCAGTGACAAGCAATGTAGCATTTCAATCCTGCTGATTTTGGTCTCTCACTAGTCATTGTCCATGTTTCCTCCATAAGCAGTAAAGAATTAACTACATTGATAACGTGAAACTGAATCTGCCATAGAGATTTTCAGATGCCTCATTGTACACTTTGCCTGAGGTGACCTTTTAAGCAGCAGGATATTTTAATATAAGATTGACCACTGTGGCACAGTTCCTCCATATGTAAGTCTCACTGTGCAAAAATCTGCTAAGAGAAGACTGACTTCCAAATGATGCATGAAGAAAAAATATCTATGTACAAAATCAATTATTATTACTGATTGATTTTTTAATATGAAGACATCACTATAGGGATTTTGTTTTCAACTATTAATGGAGTGCATTGTCTTACCTACCGAAAAAAACTTCATATTAAATATTAAGTGTTACTTTGTCTTTTTTACCTCATAGTGTTTATAAGTTTTAGTGATATAAAGTGCATCACTGAATCAGTTTAGCAGGTTTTAGTACTATTTATCTTCCAGAGTAATTACTATTCTTAAAACTATTTTTATTTCTGTCAGCTTCTGTGTATAGATGCCAGGAGCTTCACATTTTTGACATTATGTAATATATTACTACAAACACTGCCTAGCCTGGATAGCATGTATAACAGCTATTATGATGCTTAGGATGGGAGTGATTTGAGAATATATACACAGAATGAATAACAGCTCATCAAAAGCCTGATTCTGATCATTCAAGCATTTCATAAATCCATTATAATTGATATCCCAGTGAATAAAACTTACTTTTAGACTTACTGAGATTTTGTGCCATCAAATCCATGCACTTTCTTCAGAAGTATTAACTGTAATCACTCAGAGGGTATTAATAAAAAGGTCAGCTGTGCAGTTATTGCCCATTCAAGAGGCATCCTCAGGTCAGGTTATGCTGATAAAAGGTGAGAGATCTGGATCCTCTATAGTGGTGCCTCTGCCTGCTGGACACCTCGAATCCTGTTCTGAGAGTGGTGGTGTGACAAATTGACAAATCACAAAACCTTGCAGCATGCTGGCTGCATTCCAGCCTAATAACCAAGACCCATCTGTGATAGGCAGTACAAGGTGCCTTGATGGTGAGTGGGTTCACCAGGAGATGCTGTGCAGAAAACTTGAGTGTGGAAAGATAGCACAAGGTTACCTCAGAGTGCACTACAAGGACATCTTGAAGACTTGACTGAAAGCAAGTTACAATAAAATTATGAAATTGGGAGCACCAAAATGAGGAAGGATGTTGGCCTCTTAGAAGAGAAACAGCACAGTTCAGCTGGGAAACTGAGAAGTGAGGGGGGCAGCACTTAGAGCTCAGGCCTTTAATACTGCTGTTTAACTAAATAGTAAAAAGGTCTTATCACACATAGGTCTAAGTACACCCTGCACATCTAAATAGCCTGATTTATTCTAGTGAACCCACAAATACAGTAACTAACAACCACATGATAATGAATTAGTTGATAACATAATTAGAGAGACTATTTGCAAGGGCACATAGTGACAGAACAAGGGGGAATGACTTCAAATTGAAGGAGCGTAGGTTTAGGTTAGATATTAGGAAAAAATTCCTTACTGTGAGGGTGGTGAGACACTGGCACAGGTCATCCAGAGAAGCTGTGGATGCCTCATCTCTGGAAGTGTTCCAGGCCAGGTTGGATGGAGCCCTGAGCAAACTGGTCTAGCGGGAGGTGTCCCTGCCCACGGCAGGGGGAGTTGGGACTAGGTGATCTTTAAGTTCCCTTCCAACTGCCTAACATGCTATGATTCTGTGATAATTATATCACAAATATGCAACGTTGTTATAGTGGGAAAAACTGGAAATTGTTTCAAGTGACATCAACAGTATAGAAAAGTATAATAATTTATCAGTTGGCTGAAGAAATTTGAACCAGATTGATTTTGTAGGGGTATATAAATCAGCACTGAAAGAAGAAGACAGAATGATTAAGTTGTGTATAGCTCAAAAGTATGCATTGTATCTTTACTGTAATTGTGTGAGAGTGTTCTCTTTCAGTGTAAGACAGGATGATTTGGATTATCAAACATCTCAGTATAATTATCCTAAAAACAAATTTCAGCAACAATTAATGAACACTTTCAACTTAAAAGGTACATTCTTATGACACACAAAGCAGCTCATTACAAATCGTCCACTCGGATTTTCATCTATGTGGTGAGGAAATAAATGTGTATTCTGACTCCTGCAAAAGTATTTTGTATTTCAATTTTTAAATAATGTAAAATTTACTTATGTTTATTTGAAAATGAATGCTAACAAGATCACATTTATTTTGCATTACAACTGCAGCCTTGATTGTTGAGGAAAATAAGGCACCCAGAAGGCAATGATATTGATTTGCTATTATCTAAGTTTTATATTGTATCTAGGTTATTTTTATTTTGTGGAAATGGAAGAACTGGAAGCATTATGTACAGCATTTATGAACTATACAAAATAACTGGTTCCATAATAATGCAGTCCTCTCAAAATATCTTTCAGAAGATATTTCCTCTTCTATTTTTCAGATATTTCCATTAGTGATCCATCCTTCAGAAGTAATGAATCATCATGGATGTCATTTGCACCCTTTTATATCCGGCATAAGACCCATATCAAGCTGCAGTTCCAGCCTCTCTCTCCAGACGGTATCCTGTTCTACACTGCACAGCATTTGGGTACTCAGTCAGGTGAGGGCATTCCAGCTTGCTGGTGTCGTACGCCTGGGTACTTTTTTGAAAAAGAAAGGCTGTACATTGAAGTGATTCAGGCATTCAGTCTCGGTAACTCATTGCTCATGGTGGCTGGCTTTTAATATAGAATCACAGAGTTTTAAGGGGTTGGAAGGCACCTTGATAATTTAGTCCCAACCCCTCTTGCCATGTGCAGGGACACCTCCCACTACACCAGGTTGCTCCAGGGCTTATCCCTTTGAACGCTGCCGAGGTTGGAGCGTCCACAACCTCACTGGGCAGCCTGTTCCAGTGTCTCACCACCCCCACAGTGTCTTCTAGCATCTAACCTAAATTTCCTCTCTTTCAGTTTGTACCTATTACTCCTTGTCCTGTCACTATAGTTCCCCTCTGGCTACCCTTAGGCCCCTTCAGATTCTGGGAGGTTGCTGTGAAGTCTCCACACAGCCTTCTCTTCTCCAGACTGAACAGCCCCACCTTTCTCAGCCTGTCTCCATAGGGAAGGTGCTCCAGTCCTCTTACCAACTTCCTGGGCCTCCTCTGGACTGCTCCAGCAGTTCCATGTCCTTCTTATGTTGGGGACACCAGAACTATACTGTACAGTTGTTTAGAATAATCAAATTCATAAGAAAAAACAAGCAAAACCAACGTTTTGGATTAGTTCAAAGCCAGAAAGTGTTCAATGAAGTTATTTAATGTTCAGGAAAGCACTTACCCCTGAAAAGTAACCACAGCCAGCTTTTCAGAAGCTACACTAGGAGTCTCAGTTTGGGGGGGTTGGCCCAGTGTTTTAAACGAACAAAGATGAAGCAATATAAAAACTGATCAAACAAGTTAAGTAAAAGTGAACAGACAATGAGAGAGCTAACAGCTTCTCAGAAGTGTAGCTTTTTATTATATAATGTTGAAAGGCATGCTGGTGCAGCACGTAAAACATGCAAGTTCTGCATTTCCCAGATATGCAGAGAGAAAAATAAATTAAAAAAAAAGTATTTCTACTATTTATAGAAGTATTTTAAATTTGTACTAAGTGAACATTCCTAAAACTTCATGTCAGGAAAGCATAATTTGCCAGTGTAAGTACAATTTAAAATTTAGTCTTCAAGGTGTAAATTTTTTGTAATTACTTTATTACCATACTTAATCTTTATATTGCATTTACATGGTGCCTTGCACATTTTAAAACAGAAGCACTATATATCATCCATAACATCATCTTGGAGCAAATTTTCCACTTTTTTTTCCAAAATGTTTGTAGTAAGAAGCAGGTTATGCAAAAATGGGGCTTTATACGATAAAAAAAATTAAATAACTATTGATCATGTATTTTTACATTCCTTTGTTCAAAGTCTAAAGCTCTGAGCTATTTCAATAAATGTATTCAGTCACAAACGCATATAAACACACATAAACCCAGGGAACCAGCACCTTATTCTGTACACAGATATTTTAACAGGCTGATAATGCGTCATACACTGCTGGCACTTCCTGTTTGCCTTATACTAATTGCAACCACATACAGAGAAGCAGCTTTAAAGAAAAATATATGGAGCATCTGTAATACAAATACATGTATTAGCAAAGAGCTCTGTCTTCTACAATGAGTCTTTTATAATTTTATCACTTACAGGCCAGATTCTGAGATCCTCAGTGAATAGTTCTCTCCTGCATAAAGTAAAGCATTACATGGGCTATGAAACATAAAGAAGAGAAAAAAGGGATCTTTCTCAAAAGCCTAGCCAGAGGTCGTGGAAGCAGCTAGCATATAATGAAATTAAATGACTCTTTGGAAGCATCAAGGAGAGTGCTCTGTCTGTTTAACTTGGGCCAGGAGTGGTTTAGCACAAGCCTGCCCTCATTCTCTTGCCATTCCTGAATGTTTAGTTGGCACAGGAAGGAATATTTTCTTTCAAACACTTTTTAGAATCATATAAATTCCATTTCAAAATAAAATCCACCTTATATAAGCAATTTATTTACAAATGTCCTACTTCCACTTTCACTGTCCTGAAGTTTGGAAAGATGTAGGAAAAGCTAATCGTCCGATTCTTTATATTTGTCTTCATATAATCCTGTCAAATCCAGGCTGAATTAGATTGATGAAAGACTCAGAAGTATTCTTAGCAGCCAGCAGATGAGATAGAGCTTTCTGTCAGGGATTAGTTTAGAAAGTACTTTAAATAAAGCTTTTTTTTTCTACACAGTTATGTAAGATTTAATAAATTGATTGGTGAAATCATGATATTTTATTTCTAAAATTCCTTTTTAAAAGGAAGTAATCAGAACACTTTTTCCTCACAAGGCAATACTGGGTTTTTTTAAGAAATAAACTCTGGCTAAGCAACTAATTTAGCAGTGATAATGAGTGGCACAGTTATGCATCAGATTGGCATGCCACCCACGTACACACTACACTGGGACTTTCCCTTCAGGGGCATGTCCCACCAAATAATCCTCTCATCATTAAAACTAAAATCAAATCTTTAGTAGGTGAAGAAATAAACATGACACTTCTGTTGAAACATTTCCTTCTGGCTTTGTTTTTCCAAAGAACATTACAGGACTCCTTAGAAAGTGTGGGCAGATGGCTAGTCTCCTTACTTTAAAGTTGCTCTGCTGGTTCCAGCCTCTATTCCTCTATCAGCACTCCAGAACACACATTTTAAAACCTGGCAAATTGGCATAAAATAGAAAACATCCTATGAATCTGTTAGCATAACTTCCTGTAATTCTGTCAGTCATCCATTTTGTTGCTTTGTCAACTCTTTCTGAAAGTGTATCATGGTTTTAAGTCTGGTAGCATTGATTTCTGCAGGCCGTAAGAAAATAATTTCCAAAGTTTCACAAAATTTATGTGTCTAGCTATATTAATAATAAGCTGGGGAAAAAACTCAACCCAACAAGTGAGTTGTGTATGTGCATTTTAGTTCAGAAACTTGCAGATAGAATTACATGGGAACCTTTCCCCCCTCTTTGGCTACTTACCTATGCACTGCTTCTGGGTAGGGTCTCTGCAAACATTACAGAATTCACGTGGAGTCCAGTACACTGTAGAAGGCTAGCCCACTTCACATTTTTTCAAGGGCAGTGTTTCCTATTTTTACCAATGAAAGCATGAGACCCCTAATGATTTAAGAGCCTTTAATTCAGACAGGGCCTGCTGCATGACCACCAAGTGCTTGAACAATGTATAATTCGGTCAATTTACACAGCACTTACTCTATATACTTAAAGGCCTTGGCACTCTGGGTAAAAGGCAGTTTAAAAGGAGCATTGCTTTTTTGTTGAGTCATAGCATTACTGAAGCTTTACATTTGTTTGCAAAGGTGGAATATGCTGTAGACACTGCCTGCATTATTCCAGAGTTCAGGCCAGGGTGATGGAAAGGTTTGCTCCCCAAAGAGATGAGAAAGAACAGTCATGCTAGGTGACTAAGAATGAAGTCAGGTTAATAAAGAGAATGGGATGACTCATGCTAAATTTAACACTCAACAGCTGCAACAGTAAAAAACTCTCTGTCTCTCTTTAACTAGATTATGTTACCTACCTGGTTTGAAAAATCTCAAAATGTTAACTCCTGATATATAAGGCATTTCAGTTTATAAACCTGTAACATGAAAATAAGAGAATACCAGTACAAGTGTGTGATGTCTGCATGATTTTCTAAAACATTGTTTATGATGAAAACTAAATCATAGAACTGGACTAAAATCTTTTGCATATATTCATAATTTCTAGAATATCCAAAAGGCAGGAGTATTGTTTTCCTAATAAGAAAGAAAGTGATTATCCACCCACATTTAAAATGAGAACTTAACAGTGGTTAAGTCTTTTTTCCTGGCAGCCATACTTCTTTAGATGACAGGGACATCATTTCTGCTTTGCTACTACTTTTGGAATCATTTGTATGGACTAAACTAGCAGTGTAGGAAGCAGAACTGCCAGCCAGCTGTGTGACAGAACAGATGTCCCCACTGACTTGAAATCTGATGCATATGAAGTGTTGCTACCCACTTGCCATTGGCAAGCAAACCAAATCAGGTTGTCAAATTGAGGCTGCTCGAGGAAAGTGGCTCCTTCCAGCTGCCAAAATGTGCCAGGGTGACAGTGGTGACTAAAAGAAGCACAGAAAGTTTCTTCACATAGAAGAAATGCGCTTTGGAAAGGTGAGGCTGAATAGTGTAACCTACAAATAGGTAAGTGCCCACTCCTTGCATGGACATCACTGTCTGCAGGGCTGCTCTGGTTCCCAGCTATGTTCTTACTGCTCTGGAATGGTCCTCCATGTTGAAGCCAGACTATACCTATTGACACACTGATTTTTTACATGATTTGAAAAATTTACAGGCATGGCATGATGCCTGTTCTCAGTCTTGCATTATCCATGAGATGGGGCTCCATACGTGGAGCAGAATAAACTATAATAATCCATGAAAGAATATCCATGGGTAGCTCCTTTAAGTGCTCATTAGGGGCACTGGCTATGGCAATCCCTAGATAAAAGATCAAGTTATAACAGCTGCTACAAGCTCCTTTACCTTGTCAGCCAGCTGGTACCTAACTGCATGCATGCACTCAGACAAGGGCAAAAGACAGGGTTAAGGTTAACAAACCTAAGGGAAGGCAAAATTTCATCCACATTGACATATTACCACTAGGAATTAACAGCAGAGGCTGCAGAAGGGTCAGAGTAAGGCTCATCTCTTCTCTGTTCATTCCCTCGTTCTACACATTTATAGCCTTCCCTCTTCTTGTTTCCTCTCCTTGGCCTTGGGCCTTATTGTGGAAATGCTCAGGAGACCAGCTGTGAAGGACAGCTACCGGTCAGTTAGGTTTCCTCTCATGTGGACATCACAGTGGACACCACCTTCCTTGGCCACATCGTGTAGCTGGAGGCTGACAGGGCTATTTCAACCCCTTCTAGACAAGAAAATTCTGCTCCTGGAAGAATATATAACGGGTGACAAGTGTAAAAGGACGTGGTTCAGGGCCACAGAAAACCATACAGGAGAATAGGATGAGAGGAAAACTGTGAAGAACAGAACGATGAAAAAAAGAATGAAAGTAATGTGAACTCAGCAAGAGAGGAAAGAGCAGTGAGCAGAAACCCCTTGCAGCTATGATGGTTACAGGATGCATCATGCTAACAAGAGGCAGTAATACTGCTGCAGACACAGGCACTTCACTATGGAGGCTTAACCGGGTCAGTTTAGAGCGAAGACGAGCACCTAGCGGAACCTACAGTAAGAGGTGTCATTAACTGGGAATGATTCCCATGTATGTTACTGCTGTTGAGAATATAAGGCTCAAATGTTTGGCTCTGCCACTGAGATGGTGCCAGTGATCAATAAAAATTTCTGAAAACAATGATGGAAGGAGAGCAGGGGAAATGCTACTCAATACCACAGTGATAGAAACTGGCATTCTGGCCTTGAGCTAGAGGACAGAAAGGTGAGGTAAAACCAACAGAAGGCACAGACTGCAAATATACATCCGGAGATGCTGTCTCAGGGGTCCAAAACAACTAAAGGAACCAAGGCTATAGATGTTCTGTAACCAGGAAACCACAGCACAGGGCTCCTGGGACACTTACCCTGCAGAAGCTGCTGAAGTACATCAAAGCCTCTTCCTCCAGAATACCATAGAGGCTTCTGCTCAGTAACACAGGATGAGAAAAGGACAAGCAACATGCTTTAAAGAAATCCAGACCTACAGTAGTCCAGGAACTACTCAGTGACTTTTAAGCATAGAAGGAGCCTTCAGAGAGACTTGCATCTCTGTATTGCTAGGGCAGGGCCGTGATAATAGCAGCACAACTGCATCCACTGCTTCAAGTCACTTAAAAGTATGTTCTGGAAGATCCTTTGGCCACACAAACTAGTGGAAAATCTTTCTTAATTTGCAGTGGAGTGTAGGAAAAACCTTAGGTACTCTTAACAACTAATAAAGGCCTTGCCTTACACACACACACACACACACACAGAGTACAAGGGTAGACTTAAGTCACTGTGGCAAAGAGAGCCTGAAACAGAAATGTTAAAAATACCATCCAAGATACCCTCTCAGCCCATGGTCTGTCAGTCTGAGACCCTCTGACATTGTATTCAGCAGCCCTCGCAGGCAATACATCCGTATTAGGCATATTTGACAGTGTAGGCAGTAAATGCAGAAATCTTTGCCAACACAGCTGTGTAAATTGAACACTATCGCATCTATTACACGTGGGGATGCTTCTGCCCTGAAAAGGACATCTCAAAACAGAGTAAAACATTCCCAGCATGCATTTCCAACTGTACAAAGTTTTGATAAATTATGATGTACAGGAGTTTCCTATGGTAACATAAAAACATGCAGAGTTGATACTGCTTGAGCATTTTCCCCTCTTAGGATGGGGAAATACAAACACACCTGCATGTCTAGATAAATGCTGACATGAAAGGGCATTGTCACCATTTGGAAGACTTTTAAAATGCGACTATGTGACTTTAACCAATTTGTTGAAGAGATTTGCATACTTATTCATAGTAGTAGCAAGCTGACAAATTTTGTGGCGCACTCAGAATTCATCATAAGTAGTCACATAAGAAGATACCACGACAGGTAATCCAGATCTCACAGTATCAGTCGGAGGTACTTATTGGAGATTTTTCATCAACTCCCAGAGTTTTAGGAACTGACTGACATGGCTGACTAAGCTTCTGGGAATTCTGACATCTGATACGGGAACAGGTGAGACTTGTGCACATAAGGAAAACATGAAAATTAAAATTATGAAGAAAAATTCACACCTGCTTTGGAGTTCTGGCTTCTACTGTGGAATAGAGATAATCCCCTCTGAGGGAGAGCAACTTTGACCTTCAGTCACTTGATGAAAACCCTGAACTAGAATTTTCAAGTAAAAGTGCTACTTTATCTCCAGAACAAGCCCTTCCTTAAGGCAATACCAGCTACAAAATTCCCTTCCCTTGAGAAGACAAGAAAACAATCTTTCAGCATTTGGACTATAAAAAACCACTTTTTATTTTAATGAAACAGGGAAGATGACAGGGGCAGGAAGGTGCATCAGAACAGAAGAGAATACTGTAACCTTTAACAATTTTGTTCAACACCCAGGGTCTTCACATGCTGCAGTTTCAAGGCACAGCTAAGCTATAACAGTCTATTTCTAAAGAAGATTCATCCTTATTGACACAGATTCCCTTACAGTTCCTTGCACACCATCCAACGGGTTGGGCAAAACCTTGCATGCATAACAAAAGAACAACTGTGAGTGCCTGCCTCAGGAGTCTTTCTGCTTTTTTCTTGTGCCACTACTGGTGGGGATAAATACCCCATAGGAGACAAGATACTAATCTGAAAAGCTGGAAGCAAAGTTGAGTGTCCTGTGTGTATGTCATATTTTCAAGAAAGTAGGGACCAGGTATAGAGTAGAGTGCTGGAAAAATTAAGGATGTCATCTCCTTCATGTTTTCACAAAAGTAAACTTCCTCAGAAAGATCTCTGGCCACAGCTGAGGTCATATGAGCAGGTTTAAGCAATGATCAAACTGAAATAGTGAAAAACCACCTTGCTTCATGGTCTCCTATATTGAGACTGATGAGAGGAGAAAATCAGTGGCAAGAATGCCATTTGTTTAAACCGGTGATGCAATTCCTATGATGACATAGCCCTGCACAGGCTTCAGCTGTGCAACCTCATGCTCAGAGACAGGGCAGATAAAGACTCCTTGTTGAAAATGTTACTGGTTGCTAAAGTTAAGAGGATCAGACAAGCCCATCACTTACCTTCACTTCAAGAGGAAGTTTCTTGGACACTGAACACACAGCACTTTACATGAGTCCTAAAATATTTTCAGCCAGTCGTCCCTAGTAGTACCTATGACATCATCAACTTCATGGAGAAATACTGACTGAACCCTGGGATCAACATCCAGATCCTAAAATTTATCTCAACGCTCTGTTGTCCTTGACAAAGACAAAAATGGCAAGTCATCTGTAAAAAGACAGGCTCTAAACAGAGGAGAAAGAAAGTACCTCGATAGCCTCAGGGAGAGCTGAAACTGGAAAGTGTAGTTTTTTTGTTCACAAGTAGCAGAAAAAGAAGTTACTCCAATCTGAAGTGAGACTCAAATTTGTTCCAGAACAGAGTACTCAGCAATAACCTCTTTACACTGTAGGCAGCAGATCCAGTAACACGGATTTGTTCTTGTAATAAGACTAAATAAGACTCCAAAACAGAGAGTCCATTATCAAATGTGCAAAGCTACTAAAACCCTTCCCTGTAGCCAGAAGTCTTGGAGAACTTCCAGATTCTCCAAGTCATCATTACAGGTCAGATGCAAAAGCTGCCCTGGTCAGATGTTTCCCTTCTTCCTAGACAGCAAAATACGAGTACTTATGTCCTTATGCAAGTCTGCGTGTCTGGGTAGGAGAGGGGATCGAAGGCTGCCCAAGAGGTAGTTCAGAAACTTCTCCTCATGCTCCTTTCTTACCCTAGGATTGAGGTCCTGATAAAAGAAATAGACAAGCAGGTTATGTACATTGCTGAAACAATGAGAGATGAGTGCATTCAAACTATGCACTGAGAAACCAAGCAAGCTTAAAGCCACATCACTAAGCAGGAGAAATCAAAAGTGAAGAAAATTAAATTAATTTTCTGAATAAAACAGAAATAAACAAGGTACTTGAACAGTAAGTACAGGGAAGTAAAACATCATCACAACTGGAACTAGCAAGCTAAAAGGAAGTGCTCTGCCATCACTGGAGTTGAAAGAAGGAAGGGCTTTCTTGTTCTTGCCATGGGTGTCTGGGGCAGGGAAGGTGAAGCACGAAGCTGGTGCTCTAAAGACACGAATAAAACTGAAACATCTCTACCCTGACTGAATGGGAACATGAACAATTCCTGAAAATGGAGGTATAATTTTAGCAACTTCCACAAGCCTCCAGTAAATTAAGCCACTCATTTTTAATTTCAGTACAGGCAATGTAATTCAAGGATCAGAAATACTCAAAAATTAAACACGCATGAAAGCAAACTTCATCATGCTACAAACAGGTCCACCTTGAGGAATGTTGAATCTTTCAGGAAACTGGACTGGTAACTATTAGGAAGAGAAAGCTTGCATTTAAATTTAACAAACATATTTACCAATTTAATTGATAACAACCTGATACATATTATTTCCAATAGTAATATATACATATCTATAAAAGTTAAATAGCACAGGCAAACATCAAAAAGTGTGAGAACATAACCTTCATTTGCAGACTTTTCTGCTGTCCTCTTCTGCCTCCCTGTCATCTTACCCTACTAGACTCTATTGCTGCTCTTACAAACCATCCAGCTTCTATTTCCTAACTTTTCCCAGCTTGCCTTCTTCACATTTCAAACTACAGTTCAAAGTGGTACTCCCTCTGTCCTTTTACATTGCCTGTAAGACCTAAAACATTGATAATACAAGAGAACTCCCGCCTAATACTTCCTGTCAGGAAAGCCTCCAGAAGAACAATGCAATAAAATGCTTATCTGTTCCTACAGCTGTCAGATTATTAACCCCAAAACAACCCTGTTGTGAAAAGGAGCTTTAGGGAAAGCAGAGTATACCTAGTGCAGAAAAGCCTACTGTTCATTAAACTGACAAGTCCATCAAGACTTTACTCAGCATATTGAAATGGAAAGTATTTCTTCCTTTGTAACTTGGCCAAAACTTCCTTTCCAGGGGAACACCAATTCACATTTCCTGGATGCCAAAGTGATCCTGTTTCCTCCTACCCAAGTTATCTACTCTCTGCACAAAAGAAAAGCTTTTCAGAAGGTTTAGACTTTTACTTTGAAGCAAACATGACCTGTTTCCAAGAATGAAAAAAAAAAAGGCTAAGAACAGCTCATCAGGGAACACTTCCCTTTGTGTGACTTAGATATGATGATGGTACAAAGAAGTGCAGGCATGAAAGCATTAGAATTATAAATACATTGTTCTTCAGTGCTTCACCTGTAAAAATTAAAACTATTTTATACTGTTTTTTTCCAGGTGACTTTCTGTCTGTATCATTAGTAAATGGATTTACACAGTTACGCTACAACCTTGGAGACAAGACAGTCATCCTACAGACCATTCAGAAGGTCCATGCAAATGGAAATACATGGCATTCACTCAATGCAGGAAGAGTTGGTAATGAAGGCTACTTGGACTTAGATGGTGTCAACATTACTCAGAAAGCTAGGCCTGGAATGAATGCACTAGATACACACACAGATTTTTTTGTTGGAGGAGTGTCCTCCTTAAACCTTGTTAATCCAATGGCAATAGAAAATGGACCCAGAGGTTTCACTGGTTGTATTCGAGAAATTGTTATAAACAACAGGGAACTGAAGCTTACCGTGACTGACCCCAAAGGTGGAGCCAACATTGGTGACTGTGACGGAACAGTTTGTGGCTACACTGTGTGCAAAAATAATGGAACATGTCAAGTTGAAAACTCAGGCTTTTCTTGTTCTTGCCCACAAGACTGGACAGGGACCATGTGTGAACAATCTACTCATTGTTCACAAAACATGTGTGGGCCTCAAGCACTCTGTATTCCTCAACCTTCTTCATTTTCATATACCTGTGTATGTGCACTAGGCTGGACAGGTAAGTACTGCACCAGCAAAATCAAATTTTACATAGCAAAGTTCGTTGGTAACTCCTACATTAAATACACAGATCCCTACTATGGAAAGAGAGACCTCCAGTACAGTCGGCTTTCTTTAAATTTTACTACCAACGAAACTGAAGGCTTAATAGCATGGATGGGAAAAAGTGAGGATGAAGATAATGACTTCCTTGCCATTGGTCTTGCCAATGGAACTTTAAAAGTCGTGATTAACCTTGGAGAAAGAATCTCTGTTCCGTTAATGCATAGCAAATACTTCACCTGTTCTGATGAAAAATGGCATTTTGTTAGTGTAGTTCAAAACCAAACTTGTATTAAGGTGTATCTTGATGAGGAGCTAATCCTTTTTGAAGATATTGATCCACAAAGAAAATACACTGCTTTAAACTACGGTGGCATTTGTTATTTTGGTGGGTTTGAAATTGGCAGGAAAGTCAATATAGTTACTACAGGGCTTTATCAGAAGGAATTCGTTGGTAAAATTAAAGATGTTGTGCTCTTCCAAGATTCTAAAAAGATTCAGCTAATGAAAGCAGAAGGGTACAATGTTTATGACGGAAATTCTGGAAATTAATTGAAAAACTGTCCAAGACTCTTTAAAAGCGATAAAATTCCTCTTCCTCCTGTTTCTTGTGTTAGCTGGCAGTGCATGACTTAGCCACCAACATCAGAAAGCACTTAATTAAAAAATTAGGGACAAATTTATGTTGAGTATTAATAGCATATTGTTTTACTCCTAGAATTATAGGTACTCTTTAGCATTTACTTTAAAATATTGGGAAAGTCTTTTCGCACATTTTTTATTGTGCTAGAAATAGTTTTGTAAACAAATAGGTAGCGATTAGTTTATAAAGCCAACCATCATTCAAGTGTTGTTTGTTGCTTTATGAGAGTAGACAACTGTTACCTGTTTCTCCAACTCTAAAATCTTATTAGAATGTTTCTTTTATAATTTTATAATATTAAGGGAAAGTGTAAACACTTAAACAGCAGGGGGAAAAAAGGTGTACTTGAGGCAAAAAGTACATTTATTGTAAGGAGAATTTAAAAAATTGTAACAGTTATAGTTATTTCTTAGGCCCACAAAGAGTCTAATTAGGTAATGAAGTTGTTCTCCCTCCCTTCTGAGTCTCTTGTCAATCCTGTACGCATATATGTAAAAGGGTAGAACTTAAGCCTGTCTGCTAAAATATTACACTTGCAGACTGATTTTAAGACCAGAAAAGGTATTTAACTTGAGAGATAAAATAGGCCTGCTGGTTTTCTCCAGCAGGTCTCCTCTATTTGACTACATGAAAACTTTTTGCTTTAATGATTATCACTGGAACGTGGGAATGTGGCAGTCTAAAAGTAACTTCTATTTTTAAGAGCTTAGAAATCAGGAAGTCCAGGAACTGCTCTGCTTTATCTATACTTTTCCAACTTACACGCCCCTAATGATATTTCAAAATTTTCCTAGACAAAGACTTTGATCACAGTAAACCGAATTTCTGTGAATAAATTTTTCATTAATTTATAACTCCAAAGTAAACAGAGCTCTTAATATATAAATGCAAAAATTCAATTCCTTCTCAAAAAGCTCCGTTATATTCTGCTTTAGGAAGAAAAAAAAACCAATCAAGTTCTATTTTAATGTGTTTGTACAAATGATTTATGATGGCATCTACATGTCTCATATGACTGCTGGCTTACTACGTAAGTAAAATTCTTAAATAAAAATAATAGTGATTGATTCCTATCTTTTCCTCTTTTACTGTACTATTGCTCAAAAGCATGCAATAAACCATCACCTCCTTGCATGGAAATTCTCTGAACACAAGTCTTCAGCATGTACCTGTCAGATACAAGTAACTATTTTGGGGTTAGGGAGGGAAGTTAGGATTACTGTGTTACAGAGCAAAGTTAATAAGCACCTAAAACTAGGTGACACCATTTGTTTCCACATAACCACTTAGTGTGTAGCAATGAATGCACTGTCAAGTCAGTTACAGGTGACTTAAAGATTACTAAATTGCACAGAAGCTACCCCAAGATGTTTTACTAAGCACCTGCCAACATCTTTGTGAGGTCTGTTCTATCTTCTGAGCCCTCAAGCCTGATGCAACAGAGCTTCTGCCCCTCTTCCCAACAGGCAGCTCATGAAGCCCACACAGCGTTTGAGCTGTCCCCTGATTTTTCTCTTCCAGTTTCTCTAAGTAGGGTCTTTTATGGCCATGTGATGCTGGAGAAGGGAACATATTTAGATTTATCCTGTTCGCTCTGGGGCTTCTGGTGTACTGCCAGTTCCTCGGCGGTGAACACTGCCTCTTGTGATCCGAGCAGTGATTCAGTGTAAAACAAGGAACAAGTAATCGGAGCTCTTCCAGCTAACTCAAGTGTTGGAAGGAGATTGACTGAAAGCAAGGGAGAAGTAAAATCCTTTATTCCTGTAGTAGCAGGATTTATTCCCATTACACTAACTCAGACCCTAGGAACAAATCCTGGAGACTGCTGCTGTTTGTTAATTTTAACACTTAACAAAACTCTCCCTCACGAGCAGTTGTACTGTGGCTCTCTTCAGGTTTTACATACACAAGGTAGGTAGTAAAGCACTCAGCAAACTTGGAAAATGTTTACATATTCTTTCCAAATTATTTTCGGTAGTCCTGGCAAAAAGCATTCCCGTCCCTTCCTTACAGGCAGTTGCAATTTTCACTGCTCCAGTTTATTTTCAAAGCAGATATGGCTGCACATGTGAGAGAAGTGGATCACACCAGTGGACTCAGAGTAGACTACTTTTGAACAGATCAAAAGAAAAACTTCACATGCAGAGCTGTCAATTTAAAATTTACTTCAAAAATGAGAACCACGTTTTGGTGCTCTTCTGTAGCTACAGAATGCTGGTGTAAATATTTAAATGACAAAACACATGTATAATATACTACCAAATATATTCAATGGCACTACTGCTATACAGACCATGGAATTAATTTGGGAAAGACTACTTTTATTTATCATGCTATAAAGATGTGTAAATATTGCTTTTAGTTACTGAGGGGTTTTTTAAATTAGTCTTCTCAACTATGAGCCTAAGAAACATTACTTAATAAAAGTTTACCACCCCCCTTTATTCAGTACAAGATTTTTAATTTTAGCCAATTTGACCATGAAGACACCTGCAAGGTATCCAAGTAAGAATTTACCTTAAAATATATTCATAAATAAAACTAACAATTAGGGTGTCGTTAAACTGGGAAGACTTTTCTGGAAAGAAGAGGCGTTTCTACAGCAAAGTGCAAAATGCTCTGTCAGCAGCATAGTAATGTTGTGTACTCAGAGTGGAAAAACAAAACGCTGAAAAACAGAACAATAAACCTCAGTTTTTCTTTGTATGGTGGAATATGTTTGTTGTTTCTGATAGACTCAACAAGATACTCAGTGTATTTTAGTAAGTATAAGAGCAGGTGATTTGAGTTTTTCACATTTGCATTTTGTTTGGCATCAGTAGATGGTAGTCACTACAAAATATCAATTTACCAGAAGTCCCAAAGGTACAAACACTCTTCTGCCCTTCTCCCCCCTCTTTGTTCTCCAAAACTCAACATAAACTGAGCCATGAAGTGTACAACAAATGTGGCGTTTTGTGACTCAGCCTTCTATATTGATTTAGCCTGCAGTTTCACACCTATGAAATCAAACACACACAGTATGTGAGAAAGTTTTATCATTTTAGAATCAAAATATCCCTTAAAATATTTACATTTTACAGTAAAAAGGATAGCAAAACACAAAGTAATGTACAAGCTTAGGTATTCAAGTTTTTGAAGCATGGAAAATGGTGGGAGAAATGAATTTACTACTACAAATCATATTTTCAAGAATTTAGGTTAAAAATGCTTTCTTATTAAAACAAGTGCAGTTTAAAGCAGTAACATTCGAGCAGCTCAGCCTTCCAATTTCTGGTCACAAACTGCTTCAGATGCTTAGGAAATACTTGAAAACTAATGAAATATACTTGAGGTTTTTATTGTACTACTGAATAATTTAAAAAAAAAACCAAAACTCTTCACACCACTGAGCATATTATATTTTGTTGTAATGTATGGATTCTGAGGCTTTGCTACAGTCTTTAAAAACAGTGCAATTTAAAAACAAGGTTATTGTATGAAAATCACCTTTAAAATTATCGGAGCATCTTAAAACAGAAGAGAGCACAAATTACCAAAGGCAGCAACTATATTGCAGACTTGACTAAAGCCAACTTCCTCAGCTAAGAAAATTCCTAAGCCTTTATTGCATATTAATAAAAGAAATCTTTAAAATTTTGAATATACAGCAATGTAAAATTTTAAAAAATATTAAACTCCTACTTCTAAGCGATAGTTGGTATAATGAAAAAAAGGATGAGTATTGGTACATCAAGTGGTACCAAAACACAGACTTGTTTCTGCAAAACACCAACACGGAATAAAAAAGATGGCACAATCCTAGCAGGCTTTTTTTTTCTTTTCATACAAAGTTTTACGACATTACTCTAACAGTTTATTTAAATAGGATTTTAAAAGACTGCCTGCATCTTTTTACCTTTTGCTTTTAGTTCTGTCACTGTGGTCCCTATGTCTCTCTCTGTTTTTTTCACTTTCTCGTTCTCTATGCTTGTCTTTGCTCTTTTCCCTCTCCTTATCTTTTTCATGAGCCTGTTCTTCACCTTTAGGCTTCTCTGTCTTTTTTTCTGGATTTCTAGTCTCTCTGGGGCTTTTTCCATCAGCAGCCCTATCACTGTGTGGAGATCGCACTCTTTCTTTGTCTCTCTGTCCTTCCTCTCTACTCTTCCGCTCTCTCTCTTTTTCCTGGTTTCTGTCTCTGCGTCTGTTTCTTTCAGAATCTTGCTCCCAGTATTTTTCGTTGCTCCACTCTTTTTCATGTCTGTCTTTTTTTTGGTGATGGGTTTCACTGTACATTCTTTGTCGATCATTTTTTCCTCTACTGAACCCTCTCTCCAAATGCTGTTCTTCTCTGCCCCAAGGATCGCTATGGCGTCTTTCTGGTCTCCTACTGTCTTTACTCTGAAAAAAATTTTCTGGTCCCAAAAATCTTGATTGTTTGTGAGCCACTGGTAGCCCTTGTGCAATGGGTCCAGCATAGTGTGGTGGCTGACCTGATAAATGAGCTACTGGTGGCCATGGCATCATTGGATTCTGAGGAAAACCAAAGCCAGGAGAAGGAAGAAGTGGAGGTGGTAAATGAGGAGGAAATCCAAACATAGGGTTGCTTTGTGGAGGAAAGTTATGAGGTGCAGGAGCCTGAAACTGAAATCCAGGTGGATTAGATTTAGGATGCTGAAAATTCTGCTGCGGAGGTCCAACAGATGAGAAGCTGCCACTTGCAATAGGGCTTGGGACTTTGGAAATAAATTCAGAATGAGAAGAATTTTCAGTTTCAAAATGAGATGAAGTTACTGCTGGTCCTCTTCTAAATGAATTCACTGTTTCAATGTTTTGCATGAGTGCATCTTCCTGAGAGTGTTTGGTATCTTCTGCTTGTGATGCAACTGTGTTATCTGTCTTAGCTGCAGCTGAGCTGAACTGCGTCTCATTATTTTGTGCATCACTTTGACACAGGTTTAAGCCCCCTTCTCCAGAAGACTGCTTACTCTCTGGTTCTCCTTGATCATTTCCTGAAGTGTTCTGTCGGTCTTCATTTCTGGTAATATCTCCATCCTTGTTTTCTGAAGTATTAGTCTGCTGGCTTCGTCCAGCTGCCTGTCGTGGGTCTCTTTTAAGATTAATAAATGGTGGTGATTTAGAGGTATTAGCAGTGGTACCTTCAGCAGAGCCTACATTAACATTGTTCTCACTGGGTTTTTTTCCTGAATTTGATGAGGAAGAAAAGCTGGAATTTGTGCTCCTTCTAACTTCCTGTGCAACACTATCCTTGTCCGGTAGCTGTCGCTTTTGGTCATTCTCTTTACTTTCTTCAGTTTCTTTATTCTGTGACTGAGCAGATAAATTTGCTAAAAATGCTTCTGTGGAGACATCTGGAGGTTTTCCCTTAAGACTCAGCCCTATCAAAGAACTAGAACTTCTTGCAGAACTTGAGGTCCCTGCAGCTGTTGCATCCACAGTTACAGCAGCATTAGTGGATTCTTGAGGATCATCCAAACCAGTCTTTGCTTCACTAACTTCAGTAGTTACATCAGCAACATCCATGTTTTCTTCTTTCAAGGTTGCCTGTTCATTTAATAATGGTATGTCTTCACTGGGACCTGCTTCTGACTTGCTGTGTTCATACACTTGCCCTGTCGTACCCAACAGGCTTTGAAGAATATCATCCACTGGCAATGGTTTATTTGCTAGCTCCAGGGTAGAAGGCTGATTTTCCCATCCAACCAGGACTCCAGGGAGAAACCTGAGAGGTTTCGGTGGTTCATGTTTGGTACTTTCCACCAATGGTTCAATAACTGCTGGAGCATCTTCAGTACTAGACTGCTGTGGTTTATTTCTCTGCTTGTGCAGCACAGTTGTGAAGGAATTAAAAAAATTATTTTCCTCTTCTTCTTCTAGTGCCAGCTCATGATGAGAGACTTCAGGTTTGCTTGGCTTGCTTTTTTTCTCTGGTGGCAAGCTACTTGAGGTACTTTCAGCAGCTTCATCCGCAAAACTACTGGTAACACTTGAAACAGCAGTGATCTGCCTCTTCATTTTCTGGCGAATTATCAATCCCAGTAATAAATTTGGTCGATGAATTTCAATCCCTGTACAAAATTGTAACAGTAATTTATCATCTCTTTATATTCCGGTTAAGGCAGTAACTTTTAACAAAAATAACCCCCATACTCTTACAATGTACTACAGAAAGTTTTAATTTTATGACATTTGAAATTTTTCCACTTGTTATGTTAAACATAAACAATATTTAAAATAATTTAAAAATGTATTTCCAGTATTAAAATTATGACTTCAAACACTGCAAGTTAAAGTTGCTTGAAGTACTATATTGCCCACTCTAACTTCCAAATAGAGAATACGAGACAGTTATATAGGACATCTAGTCTCACCAGAAACAGCACAGAAGTTAAACATCATGTTAGTCTACAACAGCCGTGGTATGGTAACAGTGGTAGCAAAGTGTAATAGGAAAAAAAAAACCGAAACAAAACACTTGCAAACACAAAGTCTCCTCATCAACCTTGTGTTAGATATACTTCTTCAAAGATTTACCAAGAGTGACTTTCCAAAATGTTTCCCTCATTCCAGGAAGGGCACTGTGTTTCGAGGCATACTATTACCTATCTCTTCACTATGTATTTTGTTCCGTTAATTATGGGTTGTAGCTCATTCGCTCTTCATTTTGGCCCTGACTATCTCAAAAAGAGAGATTATCCACAAATTTTTATAATCAAGATAAATTGATACAGGTGTAAGCAGAAAAACTGAGAGCAATTTCAGGACTGTTTCTTCCTTGCCCATTTAGGTTTTAAACTTTCAATGATTTTTTTTTTTTTAAGGAACTTTGGAATACTTGTGAAAAAAAAGAAATAGTACATTTCAAATAATGAAAAATACTATTTTAAATTGAGAGTATAAATTTGGAACTCAGTATGACTTCCACCACAGTCTATTTGCATGACAGTTTACTGACACTGAAACCTACAAAGCCACCGGTGTTAAAGAAAGAAGGTAGTAGACATAAAGTTGTACACAGTAGTTTTTTCAACATTAAAGTATCAGAATAATCTAGCAAGGGGAAAGTAATGTCTTTCAAGGAAACTAATATAACAATACTATGGAAAACTGATTACATGTTTGAACAAAATAGCTGGCATTTTAAAATTTTATTTCCTCTTATATTTCTGTTGCCAACTTTTTAAAGTAGTGTTATGATAATAAAATTCCAAATTCCAAGCTGTACTTACCAGGCCCATCAAAAGGCACAAGATGATGAGGGACTTTATCTGAGGAACCTAAAGGGATGAGGTACAAATCTTTCACTTGCTTCATATTATTGGCTGCAACACCATAACGTTTTCTACTGCTGAAATAGGCGAACAACAGCGCATAGGAGATCTGATCCTCTTCAGTTACTGGGGTAAAACGAACCACACAGATCTCCTGTTTACGAGAAGACAGAAAAAACAATGGTCAAGTATATTTTTCTGTGAAATGCTGTTTTACTCACTGCTCTTTATTTAAAAGGAAGGAGGAAAAAAAGCCACTCCAAGAAGGCAGAGAACAAGAGGAGATAGAAGGAGCAGAAACATGGGCAAAAATAATGCAGAACTAGATAAAACAAATACAAAGCATTTGGTATAAAAAATTAATTGAAGTGCACAGCAAAAGAGCCAATATTGTATCAGCTAGCTAAATAAGTTTTAGGGAAGCATGCCAACTTCCAATTAATTATTCCACTCCCTAGCCTTAGCATTACTAGAAAGCTGTGTTTTGTAGTCCAAGATATCCATTAATACTAGCGGAAGACTAGTATTCAGATCCCAGAATTACACCCAAAGCCCAGCTCAGGAGATGATGCTGGAGCTGATGCTGTTTAATGGCTTAATGAATGACCTGGAAGACTGGACAGAAGACCCTCTGCACAACTGAGATGTCACCTAAGTAGGGGCAGTGGTAGATATGCTGAAGGGCTGGTGGCCATTCAGAGGAACCTAAGCAGGCTGAAAAAACAGGCTGACCTTTGTCAATGTCAGCAAAGGCAAAATGCAAAATCTTGCACTTTGAGTTGGAGTAACCCCATGCACCAGAACAGGCTGGGGGACTGGCTGGCTGGAAAACAGACAGGCATAAATGACCTGGAGGTCCTACTGGACAAGCCAAGGATGAACTAACAATGTGTCCATGCCAAGAAGGCCAACTACAATCTGGGTGTCAGAATCAAAGCAGCCAGCAGACCAAGGGAAATGATTATTCCTTTCTATCCAGCACTTGTGAGACAGTAGCTGGAAAAGACTATCTAGTTTTGAGCTCCCCAGCACAAGGACAACCGGCACACGGTGGGACAAGTCCAGCAGAGAGCCACTGAGATGGTTTTGCACACTGTAACAGTACTGAAATGAAAGGGTTACACTTGAGAGGTGGTGTCCAAACACTCATGATGAGTTACTGTGTCAAAGGAAGACAGGTATTCTCCAACAGCAAATGAAAGATTAAGGTTAGATAGGAAGAAAATAAACACCAGCAGCTGCCACCCATCCCACTCAACTTAACTGTCAGATATCCTTAACATGTCATGTATTTTGCAAACGTTTCAGAGGGAAAAAAAACAAGTATCAAGGATGACTAAGATGCGTATTAAACAGTAAGTCTTGATTATGTAGCATTTTTACCTTGGTCCCCGAAGCTTTGATTTTTTCTACATAATCCCAGACAGTGTGAGGAGATATCCTGCCACCTACTTGAATACTATCAGGTAAATCCTATGAGAAAGGACAACAGAAATCGGAATCCAACTTAAATATTGTGGTAAGTTCTTCATCCAGTTCCATATCAAAACACAGTTAGTTCTTTTATTTCTTAAATTATAATTTTAAAATATCAGTAGAAGTTACAACAGAAGAAACAATTTAAACTTTTAACCTTTAAATACAGACTTTCAGTGAAAAGTCAATGATATGTACTAAATTACTTATTAATCAATACTGTTCATCTATACCTCTCCAAAACTATTATTTCCAGTAACATTAACTGCAAACACAACTGTACTGTGCTCTGGAAACACTCAAGCTATCCATAAGATCACACCACAGAGCTCCACACATGCGCATATATATATATATATATATACATACAAACGTGAATTTTTCTTGGATACTATTGAGTTCACTGTTCACAAGCAAAATAAACAGACTTGCAGAAAAATAAAGTGTTTGAAAAGCACATCATACTCATAAAACAGTCCTTTAGTATAGTATTAAGTATTACTGCAAGGTCTGCACTTCCCTGAAGATTTACAGCAAAGTAAAGACAATCTTATTAATAGAAGACCTAAGTCCTTTTAATTAGAAAGCTGATGCATCTTGTGTGACTGGCAAGATGTAACATTGAGGGTTACGAGCTCTCTGACCTTTATTTTGTGACATGAAGACAAATATTATAAGCAGTTGCATGCTTTTCTTGTCTCTCAGATACTGAAGAGAATGCTACATAAACTTTTTTTTTTAGGGAAAACTTAGTCCTAATGGAAGGTTAGGACCAGAATTGCCATCAGATAGGCAAAAAAAAAAAAAAAAATTATGCAGGTTACTGCTGTAGATGGTAAGATGAACCACAAGCTCATGTACTGAATAACACTTTACTTACAAATACAGACCTTAACCTATGTCCTCCCACAAAATATACTCAGTACAATGATCACATATCACTTTTATCATTATACTATAATTAGCCTACAAGGTAAACAAGTTGGTAAAGTTCATAAATGAATTGTTCATTATTTGCAGTAAATATAAATACCTCTGTTAAATATTCAAAGGAGCCAGAAACTGGGTAAGCCTTAATAACAAACTTTGCCACTGAAGGCATATTGATAAAGCCCTTCCAGATGAAATTCAGGCGTGCCAGAAACAGACTTTCACATTCCACAGTACCAGGCGTTTCTGACCTAAAAAAGGACAAACAAAATCCCACTTTGTTTACAACATGATATATTATGCAAGACAGTGTAAAGAAAATGAAGTATTATTAAGAATTTTCTTTTTCAGTTAAGCATACTTAAGGGTAAACAAAAAGATGAAGGCAGACAACCACATTTCTCATCTTCCAGTGGAGTAGCTATATGGTACAGGAAGGACTGTCGGACAAGCAGCATATTAGTTCAAGTACACAAATGGATTAATGAAACACCATTAAAAAATTAGCTTAGACATAATAGCTTAACAAGATTAATAATGTCTTTCATTTAAAAACACTACTTCTACAGTTTGTATTACTTTGGGAGAGGTGTGAATGATTTTGATGAGTCTTGCTTATCATCTTCCAGCAATTCTGAAGCTAAAATACTTGATGTTGAGGAGAGCGCGTCTGCAATGCTCTCTGCTTCATTGTCTGACTGCTTCCGTGCAACTCCAACAGACACTTTCACCTTTTTTGCAGACAGATCATCAGTAGGTGGTGCCATTCGGCCTGCAGAAAAGGAATTGCAATGGGTTTCATTTTTTATTAAAATAACAAAAAGAGGACTTCCCTTGAACATGGAAGACACACTAAAAATACTACATATTGGCATTGAAGTGGGATAGGATAAGGAACTCACATATTTTATACATATTTATACAATGTATAAATGTATACATTGTATATATTTATACAGTACTACACATAAATATTGCCACTGCAATGGCACAGAATAAAGAAATGAGAAATCAACAGTACTATATACATTCACTATAGGGATTTCACTCTCTGAAGTCCTTTTTTTTTTAAAGTAGAGAAGTTTATGCCAATAGCCTACCATTTTAATAGTCTCTTTTGTAAATTATGAAACAAACTGTTCCTTCCAAAACTTTGTCAGCAAACTAGGTAAAAAACCACATTTATTTAAATTCTTGAGTTTCACTGAGATTTATGACTGAAAATATCAAAGCATGACACATTTATTTTCATGTGCTTTCTCAAATTACCTATGCAGATTTTGCAGTTTAGGTCAAAGAGATGATTTTTATGTTGACTTGTGGTGTCTGGAGATGCAGATTCATTTATTTCTTTATCCTTTTCAGCTTCTTCTGACTTCTCAAACAACTTCATATTAGGTTCCTAAGAAAGGTCAAATACATTTCAGTTAGCCTTTCTTTTCCCTGTTAGTATTTCTAACACTGCTTAAATGTTTTATGGTGTTTTCTTGCCTTCAGACATAAAGTTCTTCCTTCAGCTATACAGGCTAAAATGCTATCACAAAATCTACAAACGCATTACAGTAACTAATTGATATTCTCAAATATCTTTAGGTAACTTTTAGAGTATTTTCTAGTTTCTACTTTCTATTTTCTACTACTGCCAGAATTCATCATACAGTCACAGATACAACATGGAAGGAAAGAAACCAACAAAATCACCAGGCCAAGAAGTCAATAAAGATAAAAGAAAAATTAACCTCAAACCAGATCTAACAGATAATTATAGATCTGAACAACAAAATCATAAACAAAACACATCACAACCATATTGTCTATGAACTAAATACACTATGGTGCCATGCTTCCTGTTCTACCTGAATTTCCATTACTTCCTCTTGTTCTTTCATTGGTGTTTCACTTTCAATTTCTATTTCTCCTTTGTGAGTAATTTTTGTGATAGGTCTTCTTTCAACCTCCCTCTGTTCTTTCTCAATCATTTCAATTGTCTGTGAAAACAAGAAGTTCCATGTAATTATTCCCATACAGTAAAATTTGGAAATCCACAAATATAAGAGATAACAGGATTGGAATTAGAAAACCTTCTGGGGAAAAAAAGTAATACATTCTTATTTTGCAAGTGACAGTTTCAGAAAGCAAACATATGTAAGCAGCCTGTTTAACTTCTCCTACAGTGTAGTAGCAAGTACTTATCAGGACAATATTTAAATAAGTTATAAAGCAAACTTTCAACACTAAATTAAAATACTGATAATTCTGATTTTCCAAGAGCTGAAGAAAAAACATGCATCAATTATTTTCCCATAATAATAGGGACAATGTAGGATATAAATATATGCAGATTTGTATCATTTTTCAAGAGCTTGTGTTTGGTACATAAACCTAATGGTCCACCTCTAAAAAGGTATACCATTTAAAGGTATTCTTAAAAGTAATGGATATGCAAATTCTGATCAGCATTGCTGCTTTGCTTTGTTGCAATAAAATAAAATAAAACCTAGTTATTTCCAGTATTGCATCTTAAATCACATTTCCACTTCTTAAACCAGGAAGAGTTTGTGTTGGCTGTCCCAAATATCTTTAAGCCTGGTTTACTAAGGAAGCAAGGATTCTATGATTGCTTTATCTGCCTGACAAATACCAAAATTTACTTTTGGACACCCTGGGGAAATACAAAAAAAAAAAAAAATAAAAATTAGTAAGTAGCAGTCTCAATGTCTTATGAAAAATACAGTCAAATGATACGTTGCTATTTATTTTACATGCTGTAAAATGTTCCATTTCAAGTTCTAGAAATATTGAAGCATTTCACTGAAATAATTAGGACCCTTCAGCAGTTTTCTGAGGAGAACACAGTTTGGAAAATATTTCTCACACTGTGATATTATTTTGCATGGTCTGTTTTCAATATTTCACTGATGCTTATAAAAATAAATGTAAAAAAGATGGTCTTTAGTTAGCTACAGAAAAAACAAACTTTTCATGCCTTTATAGGTCCTTGAAACAATTTTGAGATAATAGAATAATTCAACAACTGTTTTTGCACAGAAAGTAGCAAAAAGTCATCATGATTCATGAACAGATCTAGTCACAATACATAATTAAAAGGGAAAAAGCACAGGAATAATGTCTATTGCAATGCTCATTGCAGTCTCTACTACAGCATCACACTGTACTGCATCAGATATCACCAAACAGTCATTCTGAGCACAGAGATGAATTTACACTACCCAAATACCACACTTTTAGGTTCTATGATGTGGTATATAAATACCAAAGATTCTGTCAACATAAATGCGGATTTTGTAAACTAGCAGATTTTTAATGGCCATTTCCAAGCAGCTGCAGTTATCCTCACATTAAATGCCCAATAAACAGGGCAATATCTAAGGCAAAGGAATTTTCTATAAAAATAATACAGGTCCTCATATTCCTGCTTCTCCTTCTAAACTGTCAGCACAGCTATAAATACAGAGTGACCTTCTGTTTCAAGAAAAGTCATGCTTAAACTAATCTAATAAACTTCCTACATTTTCTTGGGGTTCTTTTGCTGTTTGGTTTTTTTTGTTTGCTTGTTTTCCCTTTAGGCTGTTTTTCAGACGGGCAGATCAGGTTTTCAGCTTCAGGTTTACTTCTTGGTGGGTGATTTGCAATGCTCCACCAGTAAGTTAGAAATAACATCAGTTTGGTCTGATTTGGTTTGGTTTGTCCAGACAGATCTCTCTCCAATAAATTGGTATCTATAAAGCTCCAGCAAGATCTTGTGGAAAATAAGGACAAAGAAGCCTTCACTCTTGAGACAGAAGAGCGAGCTAGCAAGTAGCAACAAAGTTGCAAGGCAAAGGAAAATGCATGGTTTCCTCCTTTCAGAAATTGACTACACTTCTTTCACTTCTGTCCTAACGCTTCTTTGGTTTCAGAATACTAAATAAATTCTAGAGATCCTCCCACTTAGTCAGAGCTGCTTTGTGCAACAAGCTTCATTTCTTTCTGCATACACTTAACATGCAAACAGAAGTTACACAAATAAACAAATGTTGTCAAATAAACAATGTAAGTTGACAAATCTTACATGTCTGTTTTCTCTCTGTCTCCAAGCAGCCAGTTCTTTGGAAGCCAGTTCTTCTGGGCTCATTTTTATTAGATGGTCTGGAGTAACCTCTCCTTTCAGTACTTTCTTAAATAATATCTGGAAGAAAGAAGAAAAGTAACTATTGCCATCAAGACAAAAGCAGCTTGCAGCAGGAAATTAGAGAAGGAACATACAACATGCTCTGTACAGCTATACAATTGTGTGGGTTGTAATTCTCTCTCACTGCAGGAAGCAGTACTAGATTTTATAAAAAAGACCTTAATTCTAGAACTTCATTTATTCTACATAACAACGTATCTACAAATACGTGTAACAGTCAGAGAAAGTGCGTTTATGCTCACTGCCGCACTAACTCAGACATTTTGGGGTTTTTTTTAAATGTGCAAATCCTCTAAATTACACAACAAAGAGAAGACAGTATCAAAGAGGAAGTCTGTGCTTCTTGACTGAATGAAGTCCTAGGGTAAAAGAAGACAATCAACTAATTTAGCACTATGAGCAAAGAGAAACCAGAAGTTAGCTGTTAGATGGAACTTAGACGTAAGTTCATACAATTTACAGTTGGCTAATTGTAATGGTAAAATACTAAAAACAAAGCAACTTGATCAGAATAGCTGATAAAAAGACAAAACACAGTAGCTGAGGAGGTATGATGTTGAATAATGGGCTCATAGAAAGCAGAAAAGAGACTGAAGACCAAGCTTGAGGAATCTGGGTATGAAGAAGCACAAAGAGACAAGATGCCGGACAGAAAAACAGTAAGTGTAGTAAACAGCAAAGAATTATGGAGGGGATGGGAACATCCAAATAACAGATCAGAGGTGAAGATAAACAGAAACTAGGCAGGCTGTATCTGTTACACTTTGAAACCAAACAATGACATGTACACTGGGAACAAGGAGTTGGAGAATGAATGATGGGGGAGAACACAGAAGACACTGTGTGCCCAAAGAAATGAGGAAACCTATTAAAAAAAAAACCCCAAACAGGTTAAATTCCAGGAGGATTGATTATGTTTCTACATTGAAGACTGTTCCTTTAATCTACAGCAAATAAAGGATTTCTGCAAAAATACACATACAATAACACATTTCTACAAATAACACATACGTTATTTTTAGGATCTTTTAGATTGAACATTAAACTTCTGTATTTGTTCTTATACTTTGCGTCAGTGTCTCGAAAAAAAGAAAACAGCTCTCTTTCAATCCTTGTGGCAACTTTTGCTGCTCTCTCCTCAGGAATCTTTAAACTGGAGTCTGTCAATCTACGAGGGAACACAATGGCAAAAATTACAAAATGTATCCAAATAATTAATAGTTTTTCCTCTGACTTCCAAATGAAAATACTTACAAACTCAAATTAGTAATTTCATTTCTTAGTATGTCTTTACCTTTTCATCAGAATTTCCTTAAGAGACTGCTTAACACTTTGTCTTATCTGATCAGCAGAAGGTTTTGAAGCTGGCACAGCTGGCAGATGTGTTGCATTAATGGATCCTTTCTCATTTTTCTTTTTCTTATTTTCTTGTTTCTCATGAATACCTATCAAAACACACAGTTAAAAATTCTAAGATATTCAAGTAACTTTTATAAACTTTTACTGCTGATGGAATTACTTTAATGAAGTTTTGTTTTTAAAATGCTAAGAAAATTGACCTTCAAGAAAAAGGATTGGACCCACAGAGTGGATAGTTTTTGTTTGGTTGGGGTTTTTTTCTTCTTTGGTTTGGATTTTGTATTACTTAGATTAATCCAGAAGAAAAACTTCCTTAGCAGAAACAAGTGTTTTGCCCTTTGATTTAAGGTATTTTCTTCTACACTAAACCAAGATTGCCAGTGCCTATTAGCTTGATGATTTTTGACTCTCAATTTTTGTAACAGCATAGGTTAATTTTTCAATTAATAAATTGAGAAGTAATATACTACGAAAAGCACATCTAAGCATAACAAGCTTCACTTTAAAATACCATTTTACATTAAATTTAGCATTTCTGCATCTGTCAGCCATGAAAATTATTTCAATTATAATAACTGATGATTCAGGTAACTCTCTCAAACAAGGTCATTATAAGGTTTGTGTCATAAATAATACTAATAATGGATAACTCTAATCAAACTAAAATATTACTAATTTTCAGAGGAGCAACTGAAAGCTCGTTTGTGTCAGCATATGAATATGCCACTAATTTTGAGCAGTACCCCTCTATTTAGGAAAGCAATAGGAAAGAAATAATATTGACTTTTTCACTTTCTACTCTGAAAAAAAGAAACAAATTGAAGACTGATAAAGATTTAACTGAAGAGTTTGATTGTAAAAAGAAGTATTTATTTTTTATTAGTTTCATCTATTGAGTGCAATTTAAAATGCATTAACACCAGAAGCAAACTAACTACATTTTCAAGTAGCTATAAAAAGGCAGAATTTCTTTTGTGTTCAGCAGTGTGTGTGGATCAACTCCCATTAAACTGACTCTGAGCCCTATCAACTCCTCCCCTTCCTCACCAGCAAGATGGTACTGACCCCACAGCACTCTGCCCTTCTGCACTGTGATTGACAGTCTGCACGTACCAGGCTTGTTAATTGTAACAGCTCTAATAATGCTTTTATTTGCTCAATACATATTATTGTTCATCTCCTCCTCAGAAGGATGAAGAACTGGACAAAACCTTTCAAAAAATGCAGCCTGATAGGGTCAGAGGAAAACCTCTGCATGCCAGTGGCAAAGTTTCAATCATAAGAAAACAGTCCTGTAACAGGCAAGTGATGGGCAAGATTAGCAATAAACGATGTCACCATAAGTACAATTCAAAGCAGTTAATAGATTAAGTCAAATGCACCGCTTAAATTTTATGTTAATTGTCCTAAATGAGACTGCCAAGCTCCTCTCTTTTTAAAAATCATTTTGAGATTAATTTGTATTCTGAAATTGTCACTATCTAAATCTTTTTGTCTTGTCCTAGTTCAATAATATTTTTAGAACAATTCAATTATTACATGGATGTCAAAGACATTTCACTCTACGTAACTTGCAGTTAAAAAGGATGTCAATTGTTTTCTGACTCAGAGTTTCAAAGTTGAACATGCCATTTGGTGTTTAGAAGGTACTATTCAGTATAAAATACTTAAGATATAGATTTACATTTAACCCTCACATTTTCAATTGTTTTCTTCAACTAGTAAGAGTTTCTAGAATATATCAGCATTGGCAAAAGACCAGAAGAGATCAATTACATATTTTTAGACAAAAATTCAGAACTTGAGTTTCAGAGTAGAAGAGAGTTCCCACACAAAATCTCAGTAGCTTTGCTGCTGCGATTTCTCAAATGACAACAACTTCACACTACCAAAATCTTAGAAGAAAAATGCTTCTTGGAAGAAAGGTGGGGAGAGGACAAAGGTTGCTGGGAGGGGAGATATGTCCCTTCAACCTTTCAAATAAAGTTTAGCATGCAATATAATGTTTCCCTTTGAAATGAGTTGATAAAATTATTTGTCGATTTGTGCAAAACACATCAGTAAGTCAAAGGATAATTTATACAGCAGTTAAACCACTTATGTACACTACGCATTTCACTGTACTTTATGGAAGAGTATTTTGAAGTCTCATGCAATGTAAAATAAAGTTTAATACAGGGGTATCTGTGTACTTTTTTTCCCACTTTTGATTATGTGAGCATCCTCTACGATTGAAACAGGAAACACAAATATAGACAGGAAGCATTTACCTACTAAATAAATTTAAAAAGAAACAAGAAATAAAGACCATAAATGTTATGGGAACAAACAGATCACCATCACTTCCACTATGGAATGGGATTTGAAAAACTGATACTATAAAGAAAGTTACGATCCTTCACTGCACATGTATGTGAATTGCAGCGTTGATATCACCCAACCTTGGTACCTGATTTTGTGGACTTTTCCACTATACTAAGGGATTCTTTACTTATTTTTTCATTTTTATCTTCAGGGGACCGCCGAGGAATTACAGCAGTTTGTGATCCTTTCCGAGCAGGAACATGCTGCCCTTTTTTAGTATCTGAGTCTCTGGACTCCGGTAAGTTCTTCCCGTCCCCAGATTCCTAAAATAAACATTTACACATGTTAGCACACTGCTGAATGCTACAATCAACCACATTACCACATATTTTTCGCATTTTTTCCTTTTTACATTATACAAAGTATACTCTGGGTGTACGCACCATCATATAATTTTCTAAAGAGCTACTGAACAATATCCCAAATTACTGCCAAGCTTTGCTTAACAATCTCTTTTAAATATTGGCTAAAGACACAGCACTGGCAATTTGCATTTAAGCTCTGTGTTGAAAACCACTAAGTTTTCAGTTACTTTAAAAAGTCAGGGATACCAATGAACATCCCCTACCCAGTTTTAACCACATATCCAGAGAGGTCACTGATGTTTAGAAAGCATATGTAAACCAAAATTTAAAAGAACAAGAATTTTTAAAAGAACAAAAATTCAAAAGCTTGCCTATCAGAATTTCAATACTACTATTCAGAAATAACACAGGCTTACTGATGACTATGTTATCGTGAAAATGACACTATATACTAAAAGACTGAAGAACTGTCTCAATACTCTTTGCAAATTATCCTTTGGTTAGTAAAATCAGACACAAAAAGCAGAAAGGTCCCAATCAAAGCATTAGACATTTTTTTCTACATAGTCTGAAATAAAAACAAATCAAAACTAAAATACTGTTGCTATATTGTTTTACAGATAACGTATCCACAGCTTATAACATACAGCAAACTGACCAATGTCCTGTAACACGTTTAGAAATCTGAAAGAAAAATAAGCACCAAGTTCTTCATGATTTCTATGTACACCCGTATGTATAGGTTTATACACACATTCAGGAGCAGGACTTTGATGATCCCTTATCAGTCCCTTCCAACTCAGGATATTCTATATGCATATGACATGCACATAAAAGATGCTCAATATAAGAAGATTTTAGCAATATCATCTTGAAAGAGTCAAGCCATTTAGAAAATGAAGTAACTTTGAAAATAATAAAGGTTTTAAATTAGATTCACAAAGATATTTGAAACATGGTCTACTAATTGGAAGTGGGACAGGAGGAAACCTTCTAACCCCAGTAATTAAGAGAATGCAAAGAATTAAATAAGACTCACGCGTCTGAAGATTTTGACTTTGTGCTTCCCAGTGTCCTCCATTTGCTTCGTTTTTTCAGTCGTATTTAGATTACAAGTAGGTGTTTGCTTTGACACCCCCAGTTTTTCACACTCAGTTGCTTTTTCTTCTTTATGCTCAAGTTTCACTTGAGTATCTGGTACATTTTGATCAAAACACTCTGTTTTTTTGTCTTCTTCAGCACAACATTTCACACACACATACTCTTTATCTTCTTCACCCATCTGCTGTGCTTGAGAAAGGCTCAGTCCAACACAATCACCATGAAACCAATCATCACATCTACCACAACCTACCATAAACCTGAAAACAAAGTAAGATGTAAGTTAGTGAAAACTGAAAGACTATGAAAGAAAATACAGCAACTTCAGCAGGATATACCATTCTTGTTTTGATTTGTGCATCTGAACAATTTCTTACCTTGTAAGTGATTTTCTCTGTTGCTTTACATCCGTCTCCAGCCTTACGACATGGTATGATCTTCCTGAGAAATACTTTTTTTGCCATTTTGCTTTTTACAGTAGTCCAAGAGACTATCAAAACCTCATTGTGTTTATGTAATTTGCCCCCAGATCCTACCAAGGTTATTTTCAGACTACTATTAAAGTTTGTATGAATGCTAAAAACCCAAAAAAACTACCAACTCTCAGAAACAGTAAACTTGTTTGAAAGGAGTTGAACATCTTCCTGCAAGATCATATTATCCTTGCTTTCCAACAAATATGATTGTCCTCATTATATCACAAATGTACCAGCAGCTGCAATTTTCCATAGCAGTACGGAGTCTTTAAATGTTTTGACGAATACAATGAGCATATGCATATCAACCTATTCTAAACTAACCAGTTATTTTACCTCTCATTCCTTAGACCGTTATTACTAAATTATTTCCAAATAAAAAGCTGTTTTTTGTTCTCTTTACCGGTGGAGTCAAGACTTTGGATTCCAAAATCACCTATCCCACTTGCAATGACAGTTTTCTTTCAAGTAAGGTACACACCACTTTCGTGCTGCTCAGGTATTTTAGTCAGAGCTAAGTCATTTAAAGAATACCAAACACCAAAATGACTATCACTTAAAGGACACCTTTCAACTCAGAGGCCACTTAACTGCTACATCATTTTAAAAGTAGAAATAACTTTAGATACAGATAGTATTTTCAAAACATTTTAAAGATCATGTGGTCTACAATAAATGCATAATTTCTGACCATTCTGTGGAAGCATTTTTAAAACTTCTTCAGGTATAACTAGTACCTAATTGCACTGATAGGTACAATTTCCAGTGCAACTGCTTAGGAATGATGTGGAATTTCAAAGTTTCACAGGGTAAAAAAGACTTCAGAAGACTTACATGGTAGGAATTATTTTTTACAATAGAATAATGAACCTGCACCATTACCAAAGATCTGCTTTGAAATGATGTAGGAAGATCTCTTGCATTGTCCACTTACATTCTCCTACCCCTCTTATATTTTTTGGTTTCATTTTTTTCCTTTTTTTTTTAATTTAATTTTTATTTCTTTCTTCATTTTCTTTTATACTTACATCAACCATATTAAAGATACGTACTATTACATATAGTGTGGATAAAGAAAATCCAGAAAGATTGCAAGTGTATTAAGGAAAATGCAAGTTGTTAATACTGAGAAATTAGTTACTGAATTCCTAGGTTTTTAATTTCATAGAAAGCAGACCTAACTTAAAAAGTAATTAATGAAAACCTGGTTGCTCAGCAATGTATTTAAAGAGCTAAATACACTGACCTGCAAGCCCTGTTTCTCTAATCTAGTAACTTACAGATCTCTTCCATAAGATGATTCTAAGGCAAAAGATTCCTAACTTATGTATGTCCCTACTGAGGCTAGGATCTACTATCTGCTGACTTACCTACTCCACAGAACCATATAAATATTACAGGAAGTGTTCAGAGCAACTCTCATTCTCCAGAACTGTAAATGAACGTTCCAGGTGGCTTGATGCAGGTATTATATTCAAGAACTACTGGTATCTCAAAGAGATTAAAATTCTTATTAACAGCAGATATTTCAAACAAGACAACAGAAGAAAACCTGTTCTATGTTCTGTCCTTCCCTACTCAGAATATATCAGGATTACACTCTGCTGAAGGAGATAGTATTTTGATGCAAAATGAGTCTGAGAAGTTTTAAAGTTCAAGCAGATTGAGAAAAAGCCTACAACAATGTTTGCTAGATTTGAAGAAACCAGTTTTTAAACTAGCTTGGGAAGAAAACTATTTTCTCACTTTGAATTTTCCATTTTTTTCTTAGCTGCAAGTACATTAATAGTATTACTTGTCCCTAGCAAACAGTATCTGTCTATCTACTTCATAATTTCAATTAGGAAGGTAGAGGTTCCTTCGTATTTTGCCAGTATCTCAATCTTTCCAGATCCACGTTCCAGCAAAGTACAAAAACAAGAAAGGTAACGTTAGGGGGCAATTTCTTCTGATGGTCTTAGCAGAGTAATACCATAGCATTCATAAAGACAACAGAAAAGAAAAACAGAAGTCACAGGACTTCTCCACAAAGCTGACTGCTCCTTTCCGAGAGCCTAGATCCAAACATGCAAGGGCAGGAAAAGCAGCGTGAGTGCCTATTTCACAACTCCAAGGGTCCAGAGTGGGTGCTTTACATGGGACACATCTTGTACCACTGCAAGAAAATACTAGTAAAGCTCTGGCAACACTGAAATTTTACAAAAATTCCACATATAAGATTTTCTGCAAAGCTGCAATAAGATCAAAGCATGCAGCCAAGTGCATCATGCTTAAAGGGTATTTTGGTGTCCTAAGGAATTAATGCCTGTTGTTCAAAAATAGAAGGAAATCAAGAATACACCATCATGAAGCCACAACTGCTATTAACTGAATTTTTATTAAAATATATGTAATTTTTTCCTCAGTTTGTAAATTCAGGCACTGGAGACTAATTTGTTAAATGAGGAAGACAGCAGCATTTAGTAACTGAAACAAACTTTTGATTAATATTTAGAAAATGGACATTTGCAGAAGAGATGAGACTAAAATACACAAGATGCTGTACATTTTCAACTTTAAATTGACAGCACATGGAATTTTCAGCTTAGCTCACACATAGTAAGGGGGCAATAAAGATGGTGTATAAGTAAGGCACCAGGATAGGCATCCAGTCTTAGATCTTTATTTGCAAGTCTATCAAATAAATAGTAAAAAATTTAAAATTTAAAAAACCCTACAATGACTTCAGCTCAGAAAAGATCATTTTTCACTAAGACTATACACCAAGACAGACAGATGTCATTCAAGCAAACTACTGGAGATGGAAGATTCATTTGGCTTCATTCCAGTCTTCACCACAAGGTTTCAATTACACTGTATTTTAGCACACACAATAAAAATTCAGAATTCAGGATTCAGAAACCAAGACTACAAAGAGAATCAGGAAATGTCCATGATGCCTGTACTATAAAACAGAATGTATTGTTTACAATTATCTTGTTTAAACCTAGTTATACAAAAAGGTAAAAATACTGGTGCTGCCTGCCTAAAAAATTCACTGTTTCTACTAGTTGTTTTTCTGCCACTCTAGTCAACTGCAAGACTGCAACTTTTGAGGCTGTGAGAGAACATATTGATTTTTATACCAGTAATATAAATAATCCTTTTTACCATAAGGCCACTTTTACATCTTTGTTTCACTCATCTGCACACAGAACAACTATGATTTGTAACAACAATTATAACTGGGCAATGGGCAATGTTCAAAGACTAAAAAAGGGGAGTCAAGAAAAACTGAAGCCTGGCTTGAAGGATCAAGGATGTCCTCTTGCACAGTTGTTATTTTTGACTGAAGAGGTTCTGATATCTTGGACTAGTAAAACATCAAAGTTTCTGACTGCAGACTGCTTCAAATTTGAAGTGCAGGTCTTTTACCCATGTTGTAAGGCTGGATTGGAAGATGTAAAGCTGAAAGAGAAAGAAAAATGTGTTTTAAAATATTAAATCATGCCACATTCAATAAATGACTTGTTTTCATTGGATTTTAACATAAAAAAATTTTTAGAAGAAAAATTTTAAAAGAACTGACAGGTGACAGCAGACAGTATTATAGCTCATTGGGACTTTTGCATAGGGTATGTTATTCTTTCATTCCTTTAAAGAATCCTCTTGGTAGTCCACATATCAGCATGAAAAGAGACACCTTAAAATCAGGAAGCAATAGATGAAACATAAAAAACAGAGAGAATAATCAATGCAAACCTTCCACAATCTCTCTTATGATCAGAAGACTTTCTTTGGTATGTTATTTGTAGTAAACTAAATTCATTCATTAAGCGAAAAACTCAGGCTTAGACATTTTCTAAATATATGGGCCATGTTTTAAAATTAACTTATGTATATTCAAGTTATGGGACAGGAGCAAGTTTCCAGAGGAATTATTACTTAAATATGGACAGAAACCATCTTACTCATAAAACAGTTTTTCATTGTAAAGATGTACTTGAGTAAAAGAAAAGACAAAAAAATCAGGAGCTGTCAAGAGCAGGACAGTGTGGGCCAGTAATCAGCATTTTTAAATTAATTAATAATTTAAGCTGCATTGCCATTGAAAGCAATTTTTTTCAGAAACAACTGCTTCTCTTTAATCCTTTGTGTTTCTGGGACATAGCATATGGCAAAAATACCACAACAGGACTCAAATCTTAACCCAAACAGAAGGAAACCCACTGTTCACTTTTTAAGGACTTCAGTATTTAAAGCATGTCTGTCCCCCATCAGCACTTCCATCCTTTAATGGCACTATTCACCAATCTTCTACAAATCTGTTGTAAACTTGAATTAACACTACAACTGTTTCCCAGCTGCACTGATGCTACAGTCCAGCCAATGTTAAAATAGAGACAAGATATCCACGGAATGGCAACTTCAGCAGAGCATTGTTCCACATCAGTGAAGTAGTATGGCTTGATACAAAGCTCAAATGAAATGTGTCTGTCAAAAAAGAAAATCTGCACTACCTCGTCAGAGAACAGAGACATAAACAGTTCCACTTGTTTGCTTTTTGACCAAGTCTAACACAAGGGACATGATTTTTCAAGTTCCAACCTTCTAGAAATAAAACAAACCTATCTCAAACACTATCAGCAGATCTCTTTGTACAGAATTTGCAGTACAGGAAAAAGACACTGCAAACTTATTTCCTAAGTATTAAATTTCAATAACCATATTCATATTTTATGCAATATAAGTTTCTTCTCTTTCTTAAAGGTATAATTTTCTTTACTTTTCATGTTACAGGAACCTCTCCAAAAAAGGAAGCAGTTGGAAGACAAGCAACCCTATTTTTTTAAAATTAAGGACGAATTCATAAAACATGCCGAACAGCAAAGCCAAAACCACGAAAACTACCCCAAAATTCTGAAAAAAATAAGTACACTTCCTAACATTAATTACAAGTCTGCACTAAAAAAAAAAAAAAATTTTAAAAAAAAATTAATTAAGGGAAGTTCCATTACCAGTGGATTCTACATGTATGTTGTAGAATCAGCACCATATGCGCTCATCTTTTATTAAACTATTTTAGACAACTTATGGTATCCATTTGCCTGATTCCCTAATGCTACTAGTATTAACAACAATCCTACCAATATTACAGCACAGTAATATAATCTGTACAAAATCCAGTAATTCAATTATGTAACTGTAAATAAAAATTACAGTGGAGTCCTTCCATTTGTTAATTATACATCACAATGCTGTTTTGTTTATACTGTCATTCATTTCTACAGCTGTGGGTGGAAGGTTTTTAACTTTGCAAGGCTTTTCACAGTGGAAGAAAGCAGTAACAGAGGCAGAAAATTTAAAAGCACCACCCATTACTGATGACATCTTGCATAATCCGCACATGCTTATACTGTTTAATGGACATTTACTAGAACTAGGGTACCATCATTATTCTAATTACTGTTCCTTGTGAAAACATTCTCACAACAAATCATTTGCTATATACTATCCACCCTAAGAAAAAAAAGAAAAAAAGACAAAAAAAGAAAAAAAAAAAAAGCAAGCACATGTAATTTAAGGATGGTTTTAAGTCTGGAGCCTCAAACTCCTTTTTCAACCACTCTCTTTTGTATTGTCTGTGCAAACTGTACAATAACCTGATTCCAATATAGTTTACTGACAATTAGCACTATTTCCAAAATACAAATGCCCTAATAATAATCTTTATTACAGGTAAAAACAGTTTGCAGATTCTTTTTTGGACTCCTTCCAGCAAAGTACTTTTCTGTACTACAGTTGTGAAGAAACTTTCTGGGAGTGATGTGTAAGCAAGAGCTCAGGAATACTACATCTTTGCTAAATCAACTTCTTCACTTTTCAACTAATTACCATTTACAACATTACTAACTTTTCCTCTATATTAAAGCAGAGTTGAAAAGGAAGACCAAGTAAAACTCTAGTCCTGCATCACTTATCTGTGAGGTCTGAGAAGGTCAGTTTGTGTCTAACCATGCAAACTGCATTATCAAACCCCAAGCAACCACAAAATAAAAACAGAACACAATCTCCTCCCTGCCTGAAACCAACAAAAGAGAATCCTCAAACTCCCACAGTCTATTAAAAAAGTCTTACTTGGAATTGTTGAAATCAAAAGAGGAAGTCACCAGCAACAAATTAAAGTTAAAAACTTGCCTTGTGATAATGCTTTCTAGAAAATCTGCTTAGAAAACTAGTAACTCAAGTTACCTACTATGAACTTTTCATCCAAAATTGATTGAACATCTTCTTTGAACTGATTTGAATTGATTGAACGTTAAAGAAGACAGACTACAGATAAGGGAGACAATCTGAAAAATGTCAGTTAGGGCTTGTCTATTTGTACAAGCAAGGAATGAGTTCAGCCCTCCAGGCTGCAGAAAACTTGAACATCTACAGCGAAAACCAGAGAAATTTATAACATGAGCCCTTTCATCAGAAGGATGTATACAAGAAATTTTACATCAGCATATTTCTCAATGTCTCCAGAGCTACCATCTTCATCTAGCGCTATGTCGAGAAATTGGACGTTATTTTTCAAATTCAACTATCTTTAAAGATCTTTAATCTGTCTTCTGGCAAAGTAACTATTGTTTGTGACAAAGCTCAGTATTTTCAATATCAGCTGGATTCATTAGGAATTTGAGCAGTAATTTCAGTGAGTAATATTTTTCTATGTGATAGGCACATCCATACACATACACACATTTCATCTGTAGACAGATGAATGAGAAGTTTTGCATATGATTTATGTTATTAGCTGGTGAGAAAACATCTGACAGCAATATGGGAACACACTGGCAAAGTCAAACATGTTCAAAACAGTACTACGAGTAACAACAATTCAAACCTTGCACGGAAAAAAACCCTTTTCAGATGTGCTGAAAATTACAAGACGCTGAAACGTCATTACCTGACTTGCACAGAAACACAAGGTTTAGTTTTCAGAGCAATTATTTTTAGTTATGTAGCAAAAGTACATCACATCAAGCAAACATGTTCAGACAGTCCTAAAGAGAAACACTGACAACCCATTCTCTGGGTAAAGAAAAAATATATATAAAATAGTATAAAGTTCGTTACAGCTTATGAACTTCAAGCCAAATGGGAAACAGAGTATGAACTGACATTGTTCAAAGCTCAGGTGCCAAAGAATGATGATCTATTAACAGAAAGAATGCAAGCATTGTCTCTTACAAAGCGAGATGTAATAACTTGTAAACTTTTTTATCATGCAAATCTCGTGTTTATAAAACAGGACTCCTTTCCCACACAAATCCATTGTACTTGCAGTAAGTATACTCTGACTTTGCATGTGGCCAGCAAACTACTGCAAGTATTCCTAAAGATGTGAACTGACTCCATTTGTCACATGCTGATTTGAAATAAAACAACACACAAGTACCATCCTTCTGCCTTCTAGCAGGCCCAGTAAAATTACTCTGGGGCTGTGTAAGGCCTACATGAGCATCACCCTTTAGGGATTCTGTACACAAAGAAAGCTGATGGCATGATTTCCACACACTATCTTCAACATGAATCAATTTTCCAAGCTTGGTATTGTAACAGTAAGTAACAACAAGTTAATGGCTTTGCACTTATTACAGAGAATACAAAAAGGTTCAAGTGACTACGATTCTACATCCTGATTTTTAAATGTGTTACTTTAACACGACACACTGCAAAGCTCTTTGCACATTATTCCCCAATTTGAGGCTGCAACTTCAGTTCAACCTCTTTTCCTACAAATCTGTACCTCAGCATTGATAAAAAATTCCGAAGTTGAAGTAACGGTAGACGCAGGATACAAACACAAATCTCATTTCAGCTCCTAGCCCTGCCATTGACATTTATTGCACCTACAGTCATGTAACAATATTTGTGCCTTTTATTTTCTCATTTTCTCTCATACAACGAACAGGAAAATAAAAGGCAAGAGTGACCAGCTAGGTGGTTTCAAAGGGAAACAAAAACTCCTTGAAAAGTAGTCCAAAAGGCAAATTAAAAACCCCTTTTCATTACAGTATATGTTGATAGCTTTGATTGTTTTCCAAGAGATGGAATTGAAATATATCATCTCACGTTTCTCCTATTTTGCACTGTACTAAAGTGCACTGCACTAATAATCAAACAAGGAGAAAATGCCAACAAACTTGACCTAGAAGTTTTGCTTCCTCGTGTAGCTTTATGATAGCAAGTGAATCTGCAAGGTCTAAGTTATGTGTAGCATACAACTACAAAATAAAGTACTTTGAACAAATTAAAACTTCATTACTTAGACTAGTGATGATGAAAAGTGATGCACTGACAGTCTTAAATCTTCTGCTTAGGCATGGGGCTCAATACTGCAAGCTTCCTTATTCCACTGTGTCTCAGTCACATTCTCTATACAAAAATTCTGAGTTTATGTGCTACATTTAGCAAATTTGATTATCTTCTGCTGAAAGGGCTGGTTGTGTCAAGTTTTGCAATGCAAACATCTAAAATAACACAATTCCAAACAAAAATCCTGAAACACGCAGGACTGACATTACAAAACTGAAGATACTCATAATCACCATCTGTGGCAACTCATGGGCTGTCTCAATCCAACCTCAGCTGGTGATTCATACACTTTACTATTCTTCTGGCAGCAGTAAGAACTGGCAATGCAAAATTGGGTTCATTGCATTTAATCCTGTATCAGTGTGTATACAGAAATCTTCTGTAACATTACACTTCGACTCTTATCAGCTAAAATAAGCAGATTTAGTTCTGAGTCACTGCCACATCTTCTAATACTGGTTAGATCAATTTACTAATAAAATCTAACAAGATACTCAAAAAAGAAAACCCACAGAATGCTTAAATAGCAAAAACAGAAAGGATATAGGACAAGTTCAGCTCAAAGCTGAATTTTTAATATCTATCCAGTTTAAATTCCAAATACTATATTTTGCTTTAAAAATATCCACAGAAGCATTTTTATATCCAGAAAGCAGCCTTTCTAGGTGTAAACAATTCACTGAAATACAGGCTACCCATGTAGTTCTACCATCATGGTAATACCCAAGTTGACAAAAACTAAGGAAATGCAAACTGCATGAAATTAAACACTCTTATAAAGACACAAATGGTGGAGTCTTAAAAACAAAAAAAGTTTGGTTTTTTTTAAATAAAACCACATAGAACTAAATTTGAGTGCCCCTTCAGTCAGGTAATTCTCACCAACCAGGCAGAGAAAACCTACTGTTAATTCTTTTAGTAGGCCACATTGATGCAGTTACTATAGCTGCACAGCAAATGAATTTTCATGTATTTGTTTTTCAAATATGACACAGTAAGTCAATAAAGCTCACAAGGGCTCTTCTTAGATACAAGTGAATGTTAAATAAAAACCTCAAGCACCAAACGTAGTTGTTCCATATTTCACTCTGAGGTATGAAGTTCTAAAGCACGGTGACTAAAATTACTACTAAAACATTCTCTCACATAAGCAAAGAACTAATCAAAAATATTTTCAATTTGATATTTAAAAAGAAAAGGTAGTCTGCCAGGTAGAACTGCAACAACAAAAAAGTACTTTGATATTAAATAAAAAAATAGTAAATGTAATAAAGGAATTCTTTAAATTCTTAGATTGACAGCTCATAAATGAAACCAAATGACCTTTTTTCAGCTCATTTACAGTGTAGAGTAACTTTTGTCACAGAGGGGTATTATCAACTTCAGATGCAACCTTATTATTAGGTTTAAAGGCAATTTCAGATATGCCCATGTGGAAGTTTTATGGGGTTTTTTGAGACTCATGTTCTCCCCTCTCCTCTTCCCGTTCCCTGCCAACTACTTAACTACTGTTACATGAAAGCCTCACAGCAATGATGACACAAACTAAAAAAACCCTCTCCATCTCTAGGCATTAGAATCACACCTGTACCAGATAAAAATCACATGTAAGCAAGTATTTGATTTTTTCAGTTGACGGTGATCCTTCAACTTAAGAGGTCTCTGGAAAGAAGGAAATTACCATCTGGAACACAGATATCTTTTTCCTTTCTATGAAAAAAGTCAAATTTAACATGCATAATTAAACAGCATAGAAGAATTATACTTTCATTTAAAAATGTATTCATATAATAAAACATTTCTATTCAAACTTTTGAGCCAAACTACTTTCTAGTGCTCTGTTTAAAAGACCAAAAAAAAGTGTATGAGTGCAAAGAAAATCAACTGACAGTAAAACACAGTCTTCCATTACAACACTATGACTTTTTGTTTTGGTACAAGCAGTATGAAACATTTGGTGAGAGGAAAAAAATTATCTTCCGAGACCAATAATAAATTCCTAAGACACACTGCCACACACACACCTGTTGCCATGTGGCTTTTTGCAAAAGCCACACTGCTTGCTGGGCACCCAAGTATGTTTGCTTTCACTAGCAGAGGTATGTTCCAAGCCTTCCCTTTTAACAGTTGAAATGTTATCTGGAATGAACAATGGAGGTTCATCAAGTGAAAGACTTTTGCTACTTCTTCTCTGGCGAGGTTGGAGATTCTTATCATGTCTTTTTGATTTGTTTTTTTCTTTATCATCCTCCTTCAGATGTTCTACAATAGGGGAATCTTTAGTCTCTACCTCTTCCTTTGTGGAGCTATTTGCTTTTAGCCCTGTTGCAATCTGATGTTTCTGTCCATGGGCCTGCTTCTGACCAGGATTTGAAACATGACCTGACAAGGAATGCACAGAGTGGTGGGTATCTTTAGAACAGCTTTGATGAGTAGGAGATTTTTCACTTGCTCTTTGAACTGATGACTTCTGTGCTTGCCCAGAAGTCTGGACTCGGAGTATTTTCTTCAGCTTTGTATTAGTCTGCTTTTTCACAGTCACGCCTGAAACACTACTCTTTGCTTTCAAGCCCAAATCAGATTGTTTCTTCCTAATTTTAACTGGGTTATTTGGATGCTGATGACTCTCTTGCTCATCCGCATTCCGTTTCAGACCTGCTGAAGAAGGGCTGTGAAAACCTGAAACAGCTGCACCAGCTCTTGTTCTTGAATGCATCATTTCTTGTTGCACTGTACCTGATTTCTGCCGAGTACCGGCAGTCAGATTTTGTTTATTCTGTATTAAAGATTTATTATGCCGGGGCCTAACGTTCTTTTCACATTTTGCTGAAATGCCAATTTGCTTCTCATCATCCTGAAATTTTGATGCCTCTGGGACTTCTACTTTAGTACTGCTGATCTGCTGCTGTACATTTTGGCTTGTTTGGTCAAGAACAGTGCTTTCTAAAATGCTATTTCCTTGGTCAGTAGAAGTCAACTCTTTGCTTTTCAAGTCTTCATTATCAAACTCTGTACTGTCCAACAGTTTCTCAGATGGAGTCACAATTTTCTCCACTCCCTTGCCATCACCTCCAGCTTCTGTTACACATTCCTTTACTGACAATGTATTTTCATCAAGAACCTCCACAGCATGGGAACCTAAACTGCAATCAATCCCCTCTTTTACAGAGCTGGACAAATTTGAAAAGGTTTCACAAATTTCATTTGTATTCATGCAAGCACTAGATGGATCATTAGCTTTTCCAGTTACTTCAATCTGTTCATGTTCTTGTGTTTTCTTCTCTGATTCCTCTGCTTTATTATCAGTCTTTTCTTCTGAAGAATTTTCCAAGCCCACTGAATCAATCCCATCATTTTTTTCATTTTTAAGTGGAATCATTTCAGTATCTGCAGATACTGAAAAAACTGACTGAGCATTCCCAGAGTCAGTCTTCATTGCAACCTCTGCTATTTCCTTTGTTTCTCCAGACGGGGAACAGGCTTCTGTTAAATTAGCACAACATAACTCCTGGGATGTTTCTTCAACTTTTACCTGCTCAGGGGTTTCAGACCTTATTTCTTTCGCATCTTCAGGACCTGGCAGACATTTTGTACTACTCTGGGATGCTGTCACTGCTGCTGCTGTTCCTTCTACCTGTCCTGATCGTCTTGTACTACGCCTAACCTCCCTAGGCTGCTCTATTTTCAAGCGTGCAGCAACATCTGTCTCTTTAACTGGACTTTTCTCTTGTTTCTGTCCATTTTTTGGAGCAGATCCACTTTTTACAGATGACTTCTTGGTATTAACAAGAGGAGCAACATTTGAACGCTTGGCTAGAGTGCTCTGCCGCAGGCTCCGTACTGGTTCTAGGAAGGGAAAAAGAAAATGTCTTAGCTATTGTGCTTCCACCTCTTTGCAAATACAAGATTTACCTAGAATGGAACTGACTTATCCCAATTTAGCTTACTGGACACAAAGAGAACTTAAAACTTGGTTGTTTATTAAACTTAAAAAAAACCCCAAAGCCAAAATTACTTGCATTTCTATTTTACACTGATATAGTTTGGATGTAAAATCTGGTAATTCTGAAGGCTATGGAAGCTCTGAACAGTGTATACAAAACACAAGAGATGACAGAAAGACAATCAAAACCAACTCCACTTTTCTACCTTTCAGCCTTTTTCTCCTCAAGTAAAAATTGCATAAACTATATTATGAGTAGAGGTATAACTGAAGTTTAAAAAGTTTTTAGAGAACAGTCTATGAATCTGAGATCCAGTAAAATTCTCACCTGATGACAACTTTTACATTTTCTAAACAAGAAACCATTCCAGTGCCTTTCTAAAAAGCATATTCACCAGCTTTGTGCCACAAGCTCTTATTTAAATTCTGATCTCCATATTAAGTAATTTTATCTTTTTAATTCAATCTGCTCTATAGGGGAAAAAAAGCAGAGCAGTAAATAACTCCACCAGTTCAACAACCCCTTAGTTAGAAAACCCCTAACTATAATCAATTAACTACTATGAAGAATGTAAATATTTTAATAAAATATTTATTAAGTATATTGAAGTACGTTGATTGAAGACTTTCTGACTGCAAATACTGTAACTCAATCTAAAATAGAAAGCGAATATCCAAATAAAAATAAATAGAATCAAAATTTTAATTGGAAATAGAGACATGCTAATCTAATATTCCAATGCAGTTTTGCAACTCCACCATGCTTTTGTTGGTGAAGAATCACAGTGCTAATCTGGTGCAGGTAAAAGGATCAGAATCTCAAAAAGTAGTTTAAGGACTGTAAGACATAACGCAGACATTAAATATTTATTAAAGAGGAATTCTAATTGAATCGTACCCTATGGATTCCAACTTCTAGCTACAGTGTATGAAAAAGGAAGTGTCTGTATTAGAATTCACACAACCAAATAGCAAAGCTTTACTTTAAATTTATAAATATTGGAGGGTGGGATTGTAAAGATTTAAATTACTTCAACTGTACAAACACATAAGCTATGATCACCTTGGGCCATTAAACGTGGTGATTTTCTCTGTGACGTGACTGATGTTTCTTCAGCACGGCTTCTCAAATTCCTGTTGGGTAAAGCAAGCTCGTCGTCATCAATGGTGTCATTACCACTCTCTTTAACTCCTTCTTCATCCATAGTATCATCGAGACCAATAACTGAAAAAAACAAACAAACAAGAAAGAGCCTAAAACTTAAAATGATCGAAAAATGTTGCAGTTGTAATGCTGAGCAAGACACGAGAAGAGACCGGGAAAAATAAATAAACTGGCCATCTGAAAACAAACAAAAGGGGAAAAAATGAAGAAATGCAGGACAGAAAACTCCCATGTGAGGCAGCTTCAGTATAGAAGAAGCTATCACCCAAAGCTTAAAATTTCTGTAGATAGTCCTTATAGCTTTTTTTGTGGACTCACATTTTTACTGGGTTTTTTTGCCACAGGAAGGTCCCCAGTCTTAGAGGATCAGCTGTCCCTCACTGTCCCTTCCCACCTAAGAAAAAGTGAAGAAAGGTAAACAGCAGAAAAAGCTGATCCAGAAGTGCAGAGTTTAAAATCACAATTTTCTCACAGGATACAATTTTAAAACTCAGTTCCACCCACATCCCGTATCTGCATCTGCAATGCTTTTTTGGAAGAGCATTAAGTGCAGCAAGCACTTAGTCTCCCAGGAAAGACAAAGAACACTGTCTTGAGAAGGATCCTAGAGGTTGTTCCTGAAAACAGGCTTCCTACGAGGTAGTCCGACCACTATATTGGCCATTCTCCTCACTTGCTCCAAGTTTGGTTCTGTAATGGTAGCCTCTCCTATCCAAAGATCCTATGTGTGATTAATGTATCCTGGTCCCCACGGGATCCAAAATTTGTGAGATTAAGTCAAACACCCAAGTGATTTTACAAAACACGTAAGAGGGTCTGACAAATACAACAGAGACTCCAAACAGTCAAGTATGCCTGTTTTTCACTATTAAGACACCCACCGAGAAGCATTTTTAAGATAAATTCAAATGACACATATAAGATATCTAAAAATTTCTAACAATTGCTTACTGATGTAAATTAATACATCACAAAACTCAAAATAAGCAAGAAGTTAAAAATTGTTCAAATTTTTAGACCAGCTCAGAAAATCTGTCAATTGCTGCTCCTTTTCAAGTCTAGTATTACTGCAACTTTAAAAAAAATCCAATGCCCTTGTGAAAGCAGTACAATAATAAGCATACTTTCAAAATAACAAAAATTGGAAGCTGTGAAACACTACTACAGCCAAACAGTGATGAATAACCAAGTCTATCAATCTATAATCACCCACCATGAAGATTTAAAAAAATAAAGTAACCAAGCAACCAGCTAGAAGTTCACATATTAGAAAGTTTTTTATCGGCCTCTTAGGGAAGGCTGACCTTGGCACCAGGCAATTGGACCTCCATAAGTAGACGGCTGCCAGGAGCTGAAGGCAGGAGTTTTTTAAGCTGACAATTTATGGTCATTCATTTTATTTTAACCATATTAATTACTGCATTGTACACATCACTTACAAGAAAAAGTGTTTGTGGGAATTACTGTCCACTTCCACTTTCCAATCCACAGAGCCACCTTTACGTCTGTGTGTGTTTACATCCATACACAGATATCACATAATCACACACAAGGTGGATGAGGCTGATAATGTTGGTCTTAAAGGGTGTTCCTTAATCATTTATTTGCAATAAGCCACATACATACTGGGAAGAAGGACACACTGGCAAGAAAATGACATTGTAACTGCCCCATCAGACATTATTTTTCCCTTAAATATCTAATACTGGTCATTGTCCAAGAGGGGAAACTGAACAAGATGGACCCTCACCCTAACTCCAGCTGCCCATTCTCGTGTCCTCAAAGATTATGTCCTCCCAACAGCTCTGCAATTTGGTATTCATGTTCTCATAGTGTTCCTACAAGACATGAAACTGGTTTTCAGGAACACACTGTGACAAAGGAGACTCCTTTCAGATTTAGCTCTGTTTCTTCTGTGTAGAACTAAACTACTAAGCTACTGAAGACAACGTGAAAAATAAAAACTACTCAGGCAGCTTCTGAAACAGCTCTGGAGCGTATTTCAGGGCTGACATTAGAGCCTTGGGTTTTACAAAGTTCTTGCTTAAGTTAGTGAATTTAGATACCCTCCTTTATTAATAACAAAAGGGAGACATTCAGTCCATTATTGACAGACAGTTTGAAATATCAGAATTAAAGTATTTTCATACTTACAAGACTCTGTGCTGTAGCTCTAATTTTACAGAGGAATTTGAAGCACAGAATCTTGCTAAATTCAAACCACCTGAGCTACAACTCAGCTAGTACAGACAGTCTCATGAGGCCCCCGATGAGGAGCATTCCACACAGACTCTGCTGGGAAGAGAAAAAGTGACAGAGAACAGCAATAGGTACAGAGGAGACTAGGAAAGTAAACTATGAAAGAGGAGGGAAAGAAATGGCACTGGGAAGAGTAAACCAACAAAAGCAAAATCAGAAAGAAAAGAAGAAGGTAGAGATGATCTTAACAAACATCTAAATTAGAAGAATAAAATATAAAGGACAAAATAAAGAAAAAACATGTCTGAACAGGAAGAGTTGTACACCAGTGTACAACTGAACAGACTGTAAATAAGAAAAATACGAGTCACATTTAACATATTTATACTGGAAAAGGTACCACTGACCTTCACCTCACTATTTCGAGTTTCTCCATTACTTGTATCTAAATTTCCAAAGTACGGTGCGGTACTACTGACTCATTTTTATATAAGCTATACAATAATAGAATAGGACACAGTAAAAACAGTCTACTTGCAAATTTAAAGTGATGTTTTCCATATGCTGAAACTAAAGTATGACCATTTTTTAATTCTTTAGAAATGTAAAACTGAAGAAAACAAGCCTTACTTTCTTGTGAAAGAGGAGGCAAGGAGAAGAAAATACCCCTAAGTACATCATCAAAAACTGTGACATTTATAAATCTTTATTTTTATTAACAAAAGTCTTCCCTTGATTATTTTCAGCCACAACTAAGACAGAAATATTCCGGTTTTTGACACAATGACCAAGATAAATCTCAAGTGTAGAAATAAATTTATTTTCTGTAGGCATTAGCCCTGAATTTCTTTTGCTTAGGTAGCCACACTGAACTGAACATCACTGTTGTTACTGCTCTGCATTCTTGAAAAATGCTATGTCCAGTTGAATCACAGTAACAACGGGAATGCTCAAGTCCACAGCAGATTCCATATAAGCATCACAAATTATATGGAAATGGATGAACATTTTAAAATTTTTACTGTTATATGTGAAAAGAACAGTTACAGTCTAAAGCAGTAACTAATACGCCTAGGTAAGCCTTCAGAGGAGCTAATAAAGTCCAGTAAAGCAATGAAACATACAGAGATACTGACAAAATATCATTAAGTCTCAAGATCGCAAATGAAGATGGTGTATTTTCTATGAAAAACCTTTTTCCTATTGATATTTGTGATGCATATGTTCAAAAAACAGGATTAAAAATACTGTGTTAGAAAAAATATATTTTCAAGAGAAATTACGTGACTGATGACATACTTACGTAAGAAAACATCAAATTCCAACTATTTTACGAAAGTTTGGCTATAACCCATTGAATTCAGAATCTGCCTGCAAGTACCTTGAGTTGACTGCCCAGTGCAAGAAAAGAATCACAGTAACATGAAATACTAACTAAATATTTGCTCCCATTCTCCATTAATCTCTATGTTGTAAAGAGTATTTTTACAGTCTTTATAGTAAAGACCTATGAAATCAACTACGATTAAAAAACAAAATACAGCATGTATCTTGACAGAGGACTGCATACCCACTTTAGATGGAGCTATATCACAAGCCTACTGATTTGCGGTTCTTCAGCGACACAAGCCTGTTGTTTTGGAAATAAAGAGCAGTAAAGAACAAATTTCAACAACCACCTAAAAACACCACACCAAACCAAGCACTTTAAATTAAATTAAATAATTTTATTAAGAAGGGAGTCTTCATATATTTACAAATTAGAGAGCTAATCTAAACTGCTTTGCAAATCTTAGTATAGATCCAATTTCTCTCTACCCATGAAACTGATGCAAAGGCATAAATAACTAAATACTTCAGAAGGACCTAAGGTGGAGAAAACAGGTAGTTTGTCACCTAGAAACAGAAGAGTGTGCCAAATAAACATTTTCCAGGTTCTCAATACCAATACAGTAAATTTAAATTTTATACAGGAAAGTTACTACCTTGGTCATAAAATACTGTGGAACTGTTCACACGGACAGTTTGGAGGAAGGAACGCATAAAGAGGTAAGAAAACTGACAGAAACCATTGTAGACCAAATTTTGGGCTGAAATCTTAAGTCTACACTCAAAATTACTGCATATGTAGGAGGAAAAATACATATACATTTGGCTTTAGTGGAAAGAATCTGAAACACCTAACACAGCCAGACAGCACACTAGCTAAAGAAAAGAAGTATTTGTAGTCAGAAAAATTGGTTTGGCTCCAAAGATTCAGTACGTGATCAAGATTTTAGCAGAGGTAATGTTGCTTTCAACCATACTAATGAAAACACAGGCTAAATCTAGAAAGGGCAGACTGCACTTGAGGGAAACACTTTGACAGCAGTACTCCAGAGAGACAGGAAAAAAAGGGCAATTAAAAAGATGTCCCTAGCACACTTTGTACGTTCTTACAGCATCAGTCTTCTTCATCATTTATGATAAATATCTGATTTGATAAACATACTCATAAACTAAATTGGTTAAAAGCTTGATTTTAATATGAAATCCAGAAATGTCTCCAGATGACAGGAAATTAAAATTCCACTCCCTGTATTATATGCATAATAAATCAAGCTGCCTTAGTAAATGACATCCTGAAAAGCTACAGAACTTGTAGTAGTTAAGTACCACCAATTTACTATAAATACTAGTTATTTAGCTCACTGACATGCAACCAGTCTGACCTGCCGTTGTCACATGTGGATAAGCTTCCCGCACTTCTTTCAGCAAGAAGAGAACAAAACAGAAAACCTATCATTAGGGTACCATTCGAAGTTGGAAAAAAAATGTGTTGCTCTCAAGAGTCATATTCTGAACTTCAGAGTTTCCACCTCTCATCAATTAATTGCTCAATAAGGTAAAAAAATCAAAGCAACCCCAAAACCACACTTCCACATCCACTCACAGCACTCAAACATTTAAGATGGAAAAGAGCTTTCCTACATCATCTACTTTCCTGTGTTCATCATTCACAACTTGGAAGAACAGCCACCTGATGAAACTCATGAAAAGAAGCAGAGAGGCACCTAAAACATGATTTGGGACACTTCTGGTTGCGTCAAGAGTTTGGACTTCATTTATTTCTTGGAAGTTTGATTTTGTCAAATTCTGTTTTTTAACTGGTAAGGAGAACAATTATATCAGTTTCTACTATCGACATGAAGTCTTTCTGCTAATAGCTACTTCAGAATAGGAAGAGCCCTCTATTACAGCTAAGCTCCTATGAGTTGCAATGAATAAGACCTGTGGATAGTTTACACCGTGATTCACAGAAATAAGAGAACTTCCTAACTATGCTGCAAGAGCAGCAATTTCCTCAGTCTAGCTCCATAAACAAGCAATGTAACTACATCTTTACAGTTTAGCAGTAATCCTTCACAAACACATTCTAAACGGATTTTAGCATAATTTGACCTCTATCCTATCCAGCTTGCAAAAGGGTCATAAAGAGTTACTTCTACCTCTGCTCAAAGCCATTACCAGGATCACCTGCAAAGAATCTTGATATCTTCGCTAAATATGTAATTATTCAATCAAAGCTGAAAAAGATAACCCCATTCCATTCCTCTAACCCCATCCTATTACTCAATGACAATTACAGAGCAAGCTCAGCAAGTCTGGTCTACTCTGTCTTTGCACTTTGTTGGTCTTTGTCTGACCAACATCATCATCTAACTGAAGAAACCATCTAGATCCAGCACAATCTGGCCTGTAAAAATGCCCAACAGAAATTAATGTCAATGCAGCAGTAAGAGAGCAGAAAACAAACCTATACTCAAAACCAACTTAAGAGCAAGAGAGAAAGGGTTCTTAAGACAAAAATACCTGATCTCCAAAATAAAGCAGAGAAGATGTTGTCACAATACTGACAAAATAGGTATGTGGGCAAGAAGTAGGCTTGATTCAGGCCTTTCTCAGAGCTTCTGCTACTCACATATACTCATGTTCACATAAGAAATTTCACACTTACATGGTTGGGCTGAAGTTGTATAAACACAGTATATTGTTTATGCATATGTTTTTTACTCTTGAACTCTGCTCAAACCCGCTTTCAAAGTATTAGTGAGCCATGTCTTCTGCTCCTCCATTTTATCTAGAGGACCTGATACCATTCCAGCTAAAACACCTCTCCTCAGTCCAGCTATTACTACCTTTACCTCCTCAGCTTGCTCACAGTGATCAAATAAGCTGTCGCATGAAATCCTCACCACTTTAAGAATTCTAAAAAACAGGATACATTCCAGTTATTCAAGAAGCAGCAAGCATGATAAACCTGTCCTTTGCTGGTCCAGTGAATTAATTTCCATGAGCACTTTGCTCCTTTTCTAAAACTGTTTAATCGTCCAGGTACGGGTTATGAAAAATATTGATTGAAGATCTAGAATAAATTGTGGAAAAATTTGAGCCTCTGGAATAAATTAACTCTTTACTTCAGGTATGAAATCAAGAGTGTAAGAAATACCAACAGTGTTGTAGCATCAATAATATATTAAAGCATACTGGGAGAGTTATGCTTTTTTATTTTTCAGTTTTGTGGGGAGAGTTATACTTTTTTATTTTTTAGACAAATTGATGTCAGTGTACAGATGAACTTCCACAGAAACTGTCTGGAAAAACAGCTTTTGTATGGCTTAATTCGTACCAAGGGTGCTATGATCTTGCACAACAGCATTCTTACCAGCAGACTACACCAGCTGTGCTAGATCACAACAGTATCAGACAAATCAAATAAATCAAAAGCTGCATGAACTTTAAGGGAAGAAAGACAAGCAAAGAAATTGTATTTTGAACTGATACTCATTATTCTTAACTAAAAAATTATAAGTACATACTGCAGTTATACTATCTCAGAATAAGGACAGTTCTTACTGAGACCTACAAAGAACAAGCAACAGCAAGAACATTTTATGTCTTTTCAGATGCCTACATTAACTCAAAATTACACATTTTAATTTCTTTACTGAAATGTGGCTCTGTTCTTGGTGCTTTCAGATTTAAAAACAAAACATTAAATTCATGAACTCCGTATAAATCAAATCAGCTTTGAACCCCTTAGTCTGCAGATAGCCTGAAATAGCAGCCCCCAAGTAAATGCATTAGCTCACTTATTTTAATGGACCTTAAAATTAATTGTGATTATTTAAGTATTAATACTATTAATTATTACATTACTGATTGCTGTCAGGAAAAATACATGCCAGAAAGCCACCAAAAGTCTCTCCGTACCTTCCAAAATATCCAGCTGTACCCTCTGAGTTAATTCAAAAATTTTAAAATGCAGTACAGGTTTACTAGAGGATGCACAGGATGCAATACAACACAAGAATTTGCATTATTGTTTTTAGAGAGGTGGAATTTGGTTGTGTACATTATACAGTCCCATGCACATTAAAAGGGATACGATTTTGTTTGGTAAGTTACAGACAAAAATGTGTAAGAATACAGACTACAGCAAGAGTACACAAAAGTATTAAGGATAGCTTCAAAAACATTCTACTGAAACAGTAAAAAAACCCCAAATACCGTGGTTTTGCTTTATAGTTCACTTTTTCATTGCCTCAATCATTATAATCCAGATTTACAGTTTTCCATGCTGTAATACTACCTAATTTAGTGAAGGTGAGAACCTAGACTATTAGCAAAAGCAAAATACATAATATATAAGGAAATAATCAAGATTTTCAGAAACAGTTCATAAAACATACTAAAAAAACCCTGAATGCTGATATAATCATGTAACTGCAGTAATCTACAACATTTTTCAGTAATGAACCTAAAAAATTATATTTTTTAAACTTCCAGTCAAAGAGCACTACTAAGAACAGAGTATATTTTTGCCTCTTGCATCAAATTCAGTGTAATTATTCCAACTATTAATAAATAAGAATAATTTTAGGGTTTGAATCACTGGGGTTTTTTTCTCTGATATTCCAAAACGACTCCACAACTCCTAAGATTATTTTCATTTAAAACTTTGCTCTAAATTGTTTCCAAATCAGGTATTCAAAATGGTAAAAAAAGAATTTTATTATCATTCCAGGGTCTTGAAGCCAACCAAAGCAAAACACCCAGAATCAGCTCATTACCAGAAGGCCTAGCACCAACAGAATAACCCTAAGGTCAGAGCAGTAATTTGCACTACTCTCATGCTCCTACCACTAATCCAGAAATACGATATTATTTTAAGCCAACCAGCAACTTCAGTGATCAGACACAATGCCTATACTAAACAAATCTTGACTTTCATTGGGAATTATCTACAGACAAAGCCTAGGCTATTTCTGATCCACATGAGGAGCCTTCCTCTACAGTTACACTACAAAATTAAAAAGACTTGCTCATAGTTTACATGCCAGGCATGTAAGCAGTGCATCAAAAAAGGGCAGAAAGGCGACAGAAATCCCAACTTATTATTTCTACATTATGAAAAAGGGTTGGTACTATAGTAACTGTATTTTAAATTGTAATCTTAAAAAATTGTAAGATTTACCTGTAGAACAAGGCATCTGGAAATTGGGGTCATTGCTATCCAAAACAGGCAAACAGAACTGGGCACTTGCAGATCCTAGCATAGGATCCTTATCGCTGAGCATGTTCTTCAGCGAATCCTCTAAGACATTTTGACTTGTACTAAAATCCTCACAGACTTCATTCTCCAGGTTGGATTCTAGAAATAGGGCATCATCTAAGTGTTCAGTAGGAATTAAATGGTTAAATGTATCAACTATATCCATGAAGACTTCTGTGTGTCTTTCAGCCCTATAGAAAGACAAGAAAAATACCATAAGAAAATAAGCTACAAATTGTAAAACACCTAAGACACCAGCAAATTTTTTGGCCGTTGTGTTTTATAAAGAATGCTTAAGGTATTTTAGAATTATAATAAATAAATAAATAAATAATTGCTTATGGCTTAATGTGGCCCACTGTGTAACTAAAAATCAATTCCCTGATTATGTTTAAAAGAAATGTCATGCTAAGTTAATACAATCTCCTCTACCAGCATCAGAGTGCTGACACTTCTACAGCGTGTGTATAACACAGGTAACTGACCAAATCCTTTCTAAAATTTGTTTAAACCTTAACCAACCCAAGTGGTGGGACACCAGAGGAGGAAGATATCAAGAACAAGTGAACCTGGATGGCAGCACTCTGAGCATGAATCTTTCTTCTTTTTAAATATAAGAATGTGAGGTTAGCTTCCACTAACATCAATAGAGCTGAGAAGGTTCCAGAGCCTGCCATACTACTACAACATACTACTGAGAAGAACTGTATTTCTGTTCAAAGAGCAGCTACCAAGTACTTCATAGCAAGTTACTATTTTTAAACAGCAAGCTTTTATCGCTACTAATTTTCACCTACCAATACATTCAATATAATTACTGAAATTTTACATGAAAATCTGATCTCAATCAAGCACATAAGAATTCTGAGCTGGTATCAAAAGAACCAGGAGCCTTTTAAAACTTCAATTTTGAAGAAGTTTAGGAGAACTTCTAGAAGTTTACCTAAGGAACTGTATTCAAAGACAGCACCTACATTTTACAAGGGATTCTTTATTTTCTAGATCTTCTTTGCAATGCAACAGAAATGTAACTACTGTAGCAGAGACTCAACTAGTAAGAATGCATAGCTAAACAACAGAATGAAAAAAATTTCAGCAAAACATTTCTTCAAAAGTTTTGGATTAGAATGTACTCAAAGTGAAGAGAGACAATTGTAATAAATATGGTCAGACAGGTAAGGACACTGGGGTAGTACAGCAATGCCTGGCTTAATATGGCACACAAGATAGTCTGGGAGACCAGTTTTGGCCCAGAAAGCTGTTAAAGCTTTTGGAAACAACAAAAGGACACACATACTCTCCCTCCCACTTCTTCCTTCATCATCCTCCTCCCACACAGTAGACAAGATTTTTTTTTTTTTTTTTTAGAATGAGCACACTAATTAAAGGAAAATGACATGTGATAATTGGAGTTTGCAGTGCTTCAATGACTTTCTAGATGGCTATTCCAGCAACCTGGCACTAACTAAATCCAGTACTTACTCATGCTTAATAGAACATTAAGTATGCTTCCTTAGATGCATTAATGGAACGTTTCTGTTTTAGCAATCAACCCGGAATATCCTAGCCAGATACATATAAGCCTCTGTCACAATTTCAACTTTATTTGTGCCATTTATTTCACAAATTTACAAAAACTATGGGTTTAACATGAACAGTGTTTCATTTTGTTTGGGTAGGGTTTGTTATGGTTTGTTTGCAGGGTTTTATTGTGGTTTTTTTTTTTTTTCTTTTTTCAAACATGACAGTCTTCCTTCTCCCATAGGGCAGCTCAGAAGGAAATAATGGTCAGGTATGACACTGTGTCTCTGTAGAGCATGATGTCTTTACAATTTCTACACACTAATCACAACAAAGAAGTCTAATACACAAGATCCTACTGACCAAACAGCCAGTAAGAAGGACAGGTTGGCCAAGTCAGGTGCATGTAGTAAGCAGGTAGTCTTAAGCATCAAGTTGTAATCTGAAAGCTCCCTCGCCAAAAAATTAACTGCTTTTATCAAGCAATGCAGCGCTTCTACATACACACGACACCAACTAGCACCTATTGCAGTCAACATTGTTTCTGAAGTTTCAAATATGGCAAGAAAAGAAGCGGCAACCTAATGGAGTAAGTACTGTACTGCACTGTATAATTTGGTTTTTATTATTATGCCAAGTAGTTACAACAATCTGATACCACACAGGATAAACTACAAGAGATGCAGCAGCTACAAGTAAGAAAATAATTACAAATGCCCCAACACAGAACTTTAAAGTACCCTCCTGTAATGACAGGTTTTTTCATATTAGCATTACATGAGCACAGAGTAACAGCCACAGGATAAAATGATGGCGAACCCTGACATTAACAAGTGTCAATGACATTGCAATAGAACACCTATGTATTGTGAGAATGGAGGAAACCTTTTGCATCCAACATTAAAACGCGGCAGAGGCTTTGAACACATTCACAATAACATATCCCAAGTTTTTTTCTAGATAGGAGAACATTTATATATTTATTACTCAAATATCACTGTTCCCAAAGCAGTGATGACCACTTCATTAAGACGAGTGCTAAGTAGCAAAGTTCGAGAACATCTCTTGCTACAAAAATCCCTCCCAACAGAAATTAACTTCTGTCATCAGTGATGTGATGAAAAAAAAAGATTACGTATAGTTCTGCAAGACTACAGTGCAGTAATTCAGAACACTAAAAGCACTGCAAAGTAACTGTCAAAGCAGCTACACAACCAGTGGCTAAAGCCACCTTCAATGACACCTAACTAGCTAGTAGAGAAAATTCAAGAGGAATTTTATTGAAAGCTTTATTTCTAGGGCACGAACCTATGATCAAGTATAGGTTTTATTCAAATTTTGCATCTAAAAAATCATTGTACATATAAAAAGAAGGAGGCTTACATAAAAATCCTGCCACCACAAAATCTATCTTAAAGAATTTGTTCTACCATTTTTAAAATAAAAAGTTTATGCCAGCAAAACACATGAAATCAGAATTTTGCTTTATCCGGTTCAAGAAACCACTGTGCAATTCTTTGCATAATTTGTACAATATGAAGCTATTTTAGAAAATTATTTCTAACATTACTAGATTAACTATCAGATGAAATATAGAATCTGTGGGACTGAGGATGAAAGATATACTTCTTTACCTAGAAAGCTGACTGTTAGAAACAAGTTGCTTAAAAAAAAAAAAAAATTAAAAAAAAAAATCTTTCCTTACACAATGCCTTAAGTGTATGAATTTTCAAAGTGTTATTTTGCATTTGAAACACTTTGAACATCAGGAAAAATAGCCGGAGTTACAGGTAAAAGCATAGTTAAGATTTTCATGATCACCTATTTCCAAATAAAATTCTAATCCCTCAAAGGAAGAATGTATTACTCCACTGGAACACAGCTGTGTCCTCCACTTGAACCCTAATGGCCAGTGCCTCAGCAACACTCACACCAGATGAGCACATACCAAGTGTACTCTCACCGCACAATAATTCAGAAGCGCTTTCCCACTGGGTAGCTAATCAGAATATGTAAAGTATTATGCATGCAGAACCAGTGAGGAGTGCTCTTAAATGAGGCAAAGGAGCAAGTCCCAGCCAGGCTCAGTGAAACTTCTCTCCCACCCAGTGTCTCCTGGAGCACCAGAGCAGGTACTCAAACTGCTACAGCAGAGCAACATACAGGAGTCTGGGTAAAGTAAGAGCTCACCATCAAGAAAAGGTAAAAGTATAGAGAGCATTCTCCTCAGTTCCCTAAATACACTTCTCTTACACTTTTGAGACTGATTTGCTTCAATCAGACCCTCCACTGCAAAAACAGGAGCAACAACTACAGAAGTAACACTGCAACAATTACAAAGAAGTAATCCACCAAACAACATCTGTCATAATTAAATGACCCAACACTACAAATAACAGTTAGAAAGCCCAACAGTCAAACATGACTTCGAGAATTTCCAGTACATTGTTTACCATAAAACTTCTTCAAGCTCTCAACATTGTTTCCTTCTACAGTCTTTCAGCTTAAAAAAAGAATTTCTTCAATTGTTGAATTAGTTTATTAAGCTAAGTATGACATAACACTGCCTCAAATCCCAGCAAATACTATGAATGAAATAACCACGTTGAGGATCTGTTACAGCAGATTTTTATCTTCTCCCCATTTGCCACGTTTTCTTTACAACTCTAACAGCTCTACATGATTTTCCAGAATTAAAAGGTAAATAAACAGAATGATCACTTGCTAAGAAAAGAAACTCAGATCTCAAACAAGCACATCCTTCCAAACTAATCTTAGAAGGGAAGGAAAACTAGAATCTGGACAAGAGATATTGTACATCTTTAAGCTTTTTCATTGCTTAGTTTGTCTCTAAAAGGCAAAGAATTACTTCAGTTCCTGTTGTATTATTTTCTTGATCGCAACAGAGAAAAACAGCTTAGTGGAGATATTCAACTGCATCAGCACGTTTCTACCACCTTATCTAAAATCCACCTCAGGCAGGGGCGATCAAAACTCACGTTTACCACCAAGCATCCCACGTGTTACTTGGCTGATGGGACAGTCCAAGCATACTCTTGAATGCATTCTAAATTATGTCTCCCTTAAATATGAGGCACGTGAAAGAGCTTCATTTTCCAACTACATATATGGCTTTAAGTTAGATATATGTCTTGATTTTATTATTTCCCTTTACATTCATTTTGTTCAGTTTTAACAGTATTCCCACACCATTTATTTTACTAAGCAAAAGTTAGGGTTCACTGTAATTACCTTCTCTCCTTCCCTCTCTGCTCAGGGGGTGAATTTAACACTTCGGTTTGGCTTTTAAATTGACTTTCATATTTTAGCTTACATTTTAAGTTAATAACGTAAAATAGAAGCTTCTGTATGTTTAATGATGTGCATTTGAGAAGAAATCTGGATTATGAAAGTTCTTAGCAACTGGACTTCAAAAAATAAAATTTCTACAAAGAAATTTAACCAAAAAAGAATTGCCTGAATTAGAAACAAGAAGGGGCAACAACCTGAATGAATCTAATAAAAGAAAAAAACCCTCACCCTTATTTAGAATATTCAGAATCCTAAATGTTTAAGATCATATCTATTTATTGACCTGCCTGAATTAGTGAGTCTGAAACCACTTGAAGACAGCACAGCAATACTACAATTCCTTCCATTTCACTGAAGGACCTTTCTGAATTGTGTCTGTCGTTTCCAATTCACTGAATCTGTCTAGTGCTTTTAAAAGCTTTTGCACATGGTAGTTATTGACTGGACTACTTTGGAAACGTTGCAACATTCAAAATACAAGACTTAGTCTCTTGTCCTTGTGTTTATTCTCACCGAATGACCGAGAGCAAGGACTAGTCATGACAACAGTAACAGACTCCATTTAAAAAAAAAATCCATATAATACTTATTTCTTCAAGTAATAAACTCTGGTCAGAGAGTAAACAAAAGAAACACAACTAATTGGATGAACAGCACCTTAGATGTAAAAACAAATGGGGAAAGCTAGCTCAGCACTATTACAGCAGAATCGATAAGCAGCAATAACTGACAAAAACTTCTCTCAAAAGAGGGCAACTTCACCTTAATTGACAGGCAATTAGCTAATAATACAGGCAGCTTAAAAAGAAAATATCTCTTCCACACCTTGTTTGGTAACTACTGTACCCAAAAAGAGCACTCAAGATATCAAATGTCTATCTTTGTTCACTGGAGCTGTGATGTCAGACCACCCCATGGGCTTGCTAATACTTTTACCCTTACAACCCACCTACCGATCAATGTTGCTTCAAAGCCCTGATGCACAGCAAGTTTTACTACCATCCTCCTCCTTCCTCATACACAAACTTTAAAGTTTAAGGTCACAAGCACCTAGTTGAAAATTAATGCTAAGCTGCCATGTATTCATGCTTTAAGCACCAGAAGCTGCATTAATTATTATGTTTACAGATATTACAACACCAAAAGCCAGAATTCAGACCCACCTCTTCTCGCAGAAACAGATTTTACCCAAGAGAGTTCACAGTCTAAATACATCATGGGATAAAAAAGAAAATCAATACCAGACAGTGTATCGGTGGTAGAGTCAGCAAGAAGACATCAACTTGACACTTTTTGGTGAGTTTACAATTCTCACACCAATGCGCTTTCTACTCTGGTTCACACTGGCTCAAATCCCATCATCTAGAGCAGTCTTCAAGAATTAAATTAACTGACAAAATATTTTTGACAGAAAAATGCATGCAATTTATGAGCACATGAACTGCAATCTAGCCACAAAAATGTATTTGGAACTGTTAGAAGAAGATTTCAGTTGTCCTTTCTCAAAAAAAAGAAAGGATACAACACTTGGATGGAATACAGTTTACTGAGCTTTAGTCTTTATGCATCATCAAATTTGACCTTTCTCATTCACTTACCTCCCAGGAAACAGGACACTGGCAAAGACCTGCCTAACAGGAACGTACTCAAACAGGTTTATTTGAAACATCAATACGTCTGTAAAGGAGGGCCAGGTACACTGACAAATTTATAAGCCTGAAACATCAACCCATTAAGTATCCACATGCCACCTGTTCCCTAATGTAAATCCCCTATTTATTATTTATTTATTTAATACCTCATTTAAAATTTAAGATCTAGTTTTTACTGGCAGCAAAACAAAGCCCTGCTAAAGACCAAAGAACAAGAAATGTAAATCTGAGCATTCCATTCATTCTTAAGAAGCTCTTCTATACTACTTTTCTGTTTACCTCACCCTGAAGTCTTCAGACACCGACACAAACCCTATCATCCTGCTATTAAAATCTCAATAGACATACAAAATAATAACCAAATCCCAAAATCTATCTAGAATCTAAAGTTACGTGCTGTTCCCCTCACTGACAGAGCAAATCTCTTATTACTTGCTATCATGGTTTTTAAAAGAAGGGCAGAGAGCTCAAGATACCTGCTTTATTAAACCTTCCCTACCCAAAATACTTACATTCACCAGCCATAACTGTACCTCATTTCAGTGAACAGAGAGGAAATTTCAGACAAAGGATTTAATTAGAAAACAAAGAAATGAAGACAGAATAGAGAGAAACCTTTTCTTAATCATAAAATATCGAATTATCATATATGTAAAAATCATCTTAACTGTTATACTTTGAACAGTGCAACCTCTCCTCAGAAAAACCACATTACTCGCCCTCGCTTTATAGCTAGAAGAGGCACACAGTGCTGCACTAGAACCTGTGTTACGTCACAAAAATGTCTTTACATTGTGAAATGTGGAATATGCAAATGTAAAATGTGAAATGTAAAGTCTTCACATTGTGAGATGCTAAATATTATGTTTTTCTTTTCTGGACTGTCCCACAAATGAATATTCCTTAATACCACAAAAATTAAAGATTATACATAACTTTACAAATCTCTCCATCACTGCAAATATCTCAAGAATTTGTAAGCTCACTACTAAGAGATATTTCCCTGAAAAGAAAAAATGAGGACAGATTGTATTTCCATCACTATGCTATGCTCTTGAACTCTTTTCCACCCTCAAGTTCCTCAATAATGTTTCAAGTATTTTCAGCAGGAACACAGTATAAATACTAAGTTGTGTAACAAGTTACATTCATTATTTGTCAGTCACCTGAGAGAATAATTTCATTTGTAATGCCTTTTGAATTTGTCAGTGTCTCTCTCATAATGATTCATTTGGAAACTTGCATTAGAAATAGTGTTTGTTTCTTGGGGGGTTTTTTAGCAATAGTTAAAAGCTTAATGGCAAAGCCTTGTGAAGTTTTTAATAGAAATATGCTATCCACCATGTAGCTACATTGACACCACTCAGGCACACGTGACAAGCTGTCTGCATTTTTCACTTTTTGCTTCTATAAAATGAATACTCATATCCCAATTAAGTGAACTTTATCATTGCTACTTATAATACTACCTTTCAAAAATATAACCTTACCATATAAAAAAGCTTCTGAAATAATATACCTCTCCTCTTAAAATCTGGACTTAACAATATTTAGGTTGACCAGGAAAAACTAGTGAAAAAAATTAAAATAAAAAATAAATTTTAAAAAAAATCAAAATAAAAAAGTAAAAAAATTCAACAGCTCAACTTTTAACACAACACAAGTAGTAGAAGTAAGCCTCTTTTTAAAGAAGAGGTTGCAGAAATACGGCAGGTAAGAATTTTTAGAATTTCTGTTTTCTTTAAAACACCTTACCATTGTGTTGAATTACTTCAACTGTGTTGAATTCGATCTAGCCTATATGGTTTGTAGTTATGTGCCCTTTAAGAAGGTTGAAATTTACTGAGGGTTTGCAAATGTGAAATGCACATAAAAATTGAATGACTGAGCAACAGGCAACAGTAACAGAAAAAAAAGGAGGTGTTCAGAACACCCAAATTATATGCATAATCTTTAAAGCCAACAATAGAAACTAAATGCAGAAGCTACTTGGTACAACAAAAAGAGCTTCATTGTGGGATACACACTAAGAGTACAGAGCACTAGAATTATTACAAGGAATATAAAAATCCATGTTTTCAAGGTCTCCTTTATATTGTGCTCCAAATCATAACATAACAGATTAATTTATTAAGCAAAACAAACTATGAATTAGTGTCATTAAAGTGATGCCATATGTTTACCATCCTTACATTTAATCCGAAAACATTTCCACTATTTAGCAATGTTAGCATCCATTTTTATAAAAGCAAATGTCTAAAAATTACATAATGGATTAACAGCTATATAAAAGACAACACCACAACTACAATTTGCATGGTATAGCTCCTACCACCCCATATTCCTGTCTCTCTTTACTGGTTTTTACACTCCACTCTACAGGCTATTTCTACTAACTTAACACAGGCCACACAGAGTGATCTTTTTCCAAACCCTCCCCGCACGGATCTAACAGGTCTCCCTTGGGCAGACCATACAGAACGTACACTCACAATCACATGAGCGCCGGCTCTTCTAAAGCCTGAGAATTATTAATTATTTGCATTCCAGTAGCAAGCAAAAAGTGTGGACACACTGCCTCAGAAAGAGCACCTCATCCCAGAACAGTATCTGGAAATACCACCAGGCCACTGAATCCCACAGTACTGTCGATGACCACATTTTCTCCTGCACTTCCTACAGCGGGTCCTATACACAGGAGTTAAACACAGAAGTTGTTGATGATGCTAAGTGCAAGAGACGGGAGGAGGAGCCCGGGACAGGTCAGACCAAGAGCAGGGAAACAGCAGGGTCTAAATTAATAATTGTTCCTCTAGTTCGCATAGGGCAAAAAGATACGGGCGACTCAAGTCAAAACGCAGCAACTGCGGGGCAGGGAAGGCAGTGCGGAAGAGTTCGCAGCAGTAGCACGGCTCCGGGCAAGAAGCCTGTGGCAGGGTTCCGCACGGGCCGGTCGGGGCGGCAAGAGGCCGCCGCAGGCAGCAAGGCCGGGGCCAGAGCGCCATGTCAGGTGGCCAGGCGAGGAATCCGGGCCCGGCCGGCCCGGGCCCGAGGGTCGCAGCCTCTGCAACAACCGCGCCGGCGCCGCGCCCAGGCGGAGCGGGGCGGCCGGGGCTCGTACGGAGAACGCCCCCGGGGCCCGCGCCCGGAGCGCGGGTCGCCTGTGCACGAGG